>OX424572.1:206493361-206946827 GCA_949152435.1 Gastracanthus pulcherrimus | reverse complement strand
GGAACTGACAGGGACGGACCTGACATTCCATGTTAAAAATTGTCATAATGTCTCGTATATTTGTTATTCAAATTATTCCGCATAGATTATTCTTATGTCCAGCAAATACTATAAAAAAATGCATTTTGTTGAGCAATAAACATAATTTAAATAGTGGTTTACAGGGGGGGCGGAACTGACTGAAATTTGCGTACGTTACAAAATTAAAAAATCTTCTTAAGCGTGTTTGCAATATTTCAAGCCTTTGATATTTCTGGCAATGCATTTGTGTACTTTGGATACATATCCAAAAATTTCAAAATAATTAATTTTAACTGTAGAATTTTTATTTTTTACCAGAAGCTTAAATCGTAATCACTATGGTATAATATCGAACAAAGTTTGACATTCAATAACACCGAACGCAACATTTTTTCTCATCCGAGTACAGAGTAATTAAAGCGTGCAAACTGCTAATTACACGACAGGGCAAACATTCATGCTTAATTGTGTAATGCATTCTGGCAACCATAAGAGCTGTTATTTTGCAACTCGCGTGAGGACTTCCTCGGCGGAGGTCGTTGTACACAGTCTTGTGACAATTTTTTTATAAGACTACCATTACAACGCGAAAAATATGTCAAACAGAAGGAAGAGGTTGTGAAGGATATTGGAGTAATGTGATTATGTATAGGGATATATGTAGAAATATTATTTAAATGTGACTTATCTAAATAGCTTCTAGGATGTTAATCGACTAATTAAGAATGTAATAATCTCTATAAAAAAGTTTATTGTTATATTGACAAAAGTAAAATATTATCATGGGTTTGTTACTGGTTAAACATTAAGGAGTTACATAATACCTTTAAATAGGAAAAATGAAAATAATGCCAAATCTGCTGCAAAAATGTTATTATTATTTATACAAAATTGTTCATTTATTATTACATAATTTAATCTTGTTTTAAAATATATATAATACATACATTATCGATTTTCTCAACCTGAAATTTTGTGTTTTTTAGGTTATGTTTGATCGCTTGCCAGTTTACGTAATATAAGCGGATTTAGGTTTACCACATCCCGAATTTATTGCCTTAAAAAGACCTTTAATTCTTTTATTGGTACGTTTAAAACCGTTACGTATAACCAAAGTTACAGACTCTGGAAGATAGGTTTTTTCGGAAATCGTCAAGTTGGCACCCCTGTAACTTTGTTCTATTGCAACCTTTTGAGTTCTAACTTTCAGGAAAAATAGTTCAAACATCCTAGAAACTAATGCACTTGGTTTGGTTTTGCCTTTTGAACATATAGCGAACTGTGAATTCTTTTGGCTTGCTTTTTCCCTCTAAAGTAAACGACATAATATTAAATACTGACTTAATTTACGTCATGTATTATACATTACAAACAATTCTACGTACGATAAAAAGAAAGCTGAATTGAAACCTTCAATTTGAGTGGTCGGAGGATCATTGATGATATTTAGATGAAAAGTTACGATAGATTCAAAATTGTGAAAAAATTTAGGTGGCAAAATGGGAGGCCGCAAGTTACCAGCGACTTGTGCTTCTAAATTACTGTCCTCTTGAGGCCATCTTTCATAATAATATTTAAAAAATCGAAGAATTTTCTCTTAAATAGACTATAACTTTGGTCAATAATTTGTATATACATATTCCCACACTCATATCATAACTACATGTATTTTGAACATAATAAAACCTTGAAAGCGTCAATACGATCACATTAACTTTATAAACCTTGCGGTAGCCCAGAAATATAGAGGTTTTCATTGTAGCTAATCAAAGAGACCTAACGACTTTAAGAAAAACAATTAAAAAAAATTTCTTAGTTATATTTTGATAAAATGTGCAAATTTACCGAAAAAGAAAACAGGCAAAAAAAAAACAGGTGAAAAAATAACTTTCCTGCAAGGCAGGTGCTGGACGCTGACATTTAAAGGTTCCTACCTTGATTTCAAAGCTTTTGAAGTGCATATATGCACTTTTTTTAATAAATGTGGTAAAAAATTATTAAAACTTTGTAAATCAAAGCAAAAAAAATTTAGTAACTTACCATATCACTAAAGTGGAAAGTTAACCACATCCGCTTCATCAAAAATATTTCTTCTATGTGTAATTTTCGATGATTTTTCAAAACTCAACATTTTTTTGAATCTTTGTTCCGAATAGAATCTACATAAAAATTGGCAAACGTAAATAAATCTAAATATAGAAACTGTTCCAGTCCCAATATTGTGCAATTTTTCCAGCATCTTAAATGGTTTATGCCATAGTTTGATGTAATTTACTTCCGGTAGTTTACGTCATGGAGACTTGTACATAATTTTAGTTAAAAGCTGATAACATGACCTTTAATTTAAGTGGTCGCAGCATTTCTGAAGTTGTTTGGATCAAAAGTTATGTTCGTTTTAATATTATGAAAAATTTTAATATCCGTTTTAATAATAAATCTTTAATTTATTAAAGAATCATATAATACTTTTAAAATAATAATACAAAGACCATAGATACAGATGTATACAGACTTATTCTAATATCGGACCGCACAACACAGCATAGTACAGTACAACACAACACGGGATTGCGCTTATGTGGACTATCACTAAACGAGCCCTTACCTCCTGAAGTATGTTTTGAAAGGCAATTTCTTTGTTAGAACCAGTGCTTATTTAAAAGTGATACAGACTAAGCGGATATAGGCAAAGGGTTATAAATCAGTTATATAGTGTATAAATCAGATAAAATTTGGATGCAATTGGTAATGTATTATACCTAAGTTTTTAGATTTTTGCAAAGATACAAAATTAAAAAATTTTCTCTATATACAATAGTAAAATTGTGTTTTTACATTATCTTAAGCTTCTTCGATGGTTGATAACTCATAATAGTAAATTTTGTAACAAGGGCAAAAAGTCGAATATGTTTCCCGCGGTGAGCTTACTTTTTCAATTTTGAGCTATTTCTTTCTCTTTCCGTGGGTCTCACTCTTCAAATCAATAAAGTGGTCACAGTTAAGTCGGAAATAAATTTCTATATGCAACACGGGAATAAAGTCGACTTTATTTCCCTTGTTACATAATGTACTACTACCAATGGTTATCTGCTTATTTTTAAACCGTAGTCATTTAATATTGCAGTGATTCACTAAACTTTTGTAAATAATAATAACAATTTCCCAACTGATTTGGCATCTTTTTAATTTTTATCTATTTTATGGTCTACACGGAGAGAAAAACTCCGCCGTATTAGCGTTGTTGTGGTAAGTCAAATCAGCGGTAGGATCACACCGCCAGCGCTGCTGTAGAACATGCAGTTTTAGATTGACTCGCTCCCCAAACACGAGTAGCCGAAATGACAGATATTTGAGGTTAGCTTTTCGAATATTCGGATTCCGTACCTATTAACTTATATTTTGCAAAGATTAATGGTTAATGTGTCTGAAAAATGTATTTCCAACGTAAATTATTGATTTTCATCATAAGAGTCTATGAGAAATCTGCAAAACTTAGTATATTAACAGTAACCCGTTTCTGAATTGCAAAGCTATAACTGCTTTGTTCCACAGCCGACACTGCTTGGTGATCATGTCATTCTACTGTTTGAGCCACTAAGGCTGTAAATGCCAGGGTGTCCGGCAGATGTAGCCGAGATTTTCTCTCCATGTATATAATCTCTTAACTTTTGTTTAAAAATAGCCATGTAATACCAGGTGTATGGCAATAATATTTTTGTAAAGGACCAAAAATAAAATAAAATAAAATAAAATTGTCCGTGCAATGCATTGTTTACATTTCTTGTTTTTCGATTCATCTGGTGTTACGCAGTTTTCCTGCTTGTTCCAGCACAATCCAGTTTTTGACACACAAGCTATAAGGAAGGTAATTTTGAAATGCAAATAATATATACATAACGTAAGCACATCTTCTTGGCGATCTATCATTTTATATAATCACCTTAAAAAAAGTAGAAGCTTATTACAACTGCCGTACAAAAAAAAGTTATTTTATACGCGTTTTAACGGTCATAATTTAATTTCATTGTCCTGAGCAATTTCGATTCTATTTATTCTTTATTAGATATCTAAACGTTTGAATCTATTCTAATATGCTTATTATCTTAATTTTAATTAATAACCTAATTAAAGAAAGAAAATTAAATAAAAATAACTTGGCAATTTAAATTGATCCTTAAAAATTAATATCGATAAGCTCATATATCTTCAAAGCTGTCATAAAATACACAATACAAAATTGACCAGTGGCCAGATATATTAAATAAAGTTTTAAGAACCGGCATTCGTCCATAGTCATCGTATACAGCAAAATAATAAACAAAAAAAAACTTTTACTATATGCTGTTTCGACCATTTAATTTATGCATAACGGCAGCGTTTATCTCGCGTTCTATTTTAGTTTTTCGGCCATTCACTTCATTATATATAATGTTCTTCCTTTTTATTCTTTGAAGAAGCTCTCGAAGATTCGTTGAGCAGTTCTTATAGTTCTTATATATATATTGCAGTTTATTATATTCAATTCAGTTATCATATTAAGAATTCTATGATATCTTCTTCTTATTTATAATTATGATTTATTATTGCAAGATGTTATAGTTTTAGTGTTACAATAATTACTTCAAATATATAATAATTAAAATAGTTTGACTCATCAAGACAAGATCCTGCAAAAACCATACAAAACTATGTATTACAGAATAAAAAAAAATATTGCCACTGCACACATTCTATCTACACATGGAAATTGTATAGGTACTCGACAAAAAGTTTTTCTGACTCGAATAGTTTGAATTTTTTTTTAAATACTCCGGTGAGGTTACCGAAACCATGCATTCGAGCCAAATGACCAGTCGGTCAAATTATGCTAAAATAAGGCAAAGTTTAAAATACGATAGAAGAGTAAAAAAATTTATTTAATTCTTATATGTATTTGTGCCTTACGTATATATATACAGTTTCGCTATCAAAAAAAGGTTGCTAGACCAGCACCATTAGCACTTCAGGCAGGGTGATCATTAATTAAAAAACCAAATAAATCCTTTAATATCGTACGGATGGCTATCGCGCTACGAACTTTTGTTGGTAAAAAGAAAATTGCCGACGATTGGTAGACATTTAATCCAAAGACACTAAAAACGTAATTTTTTTCTCACAAAAAGTTTTGTCAAAAACGGCCATAACAAGTAATTGAGTGTTAAAAGGGGCACAATAGTTGGTGAGGTCTAAACGAATATAATTATGAATAGAATCCTGTTGGAATATTTACAATCGGTTAAGAATTGCATTAGTTCTGATGGTGCTGGTGCGCGAAAAGCGTATTTTGAGATAAACGCATTTAAAGTATCTTTCTCCCCGCAACGCGCTAGAAGCTTTGATTGCTTACATTTTTCTTTAATAGAAAGGGTCACAGTAATCAACTTCTATGTTACTGAATGGTCTAAACTGTATAAATCTGACACTTGGGAGATTTCCCATTTTATAATTACATAATACTGGATTTTCTCGAAAACAAGCAATGCATATTCTTATATTTTTCTTAACTTGAGTGCTACCGTTAATCAGCAAATATTTCTCTCTAATTGCATATACTGTAATCTATACCGTAAAGAATTTTGTTCTGAAAAATTTTCTGGTCATTGTTGAGATGGTTTTTTGAAAATTTTTGACCAACAGGTCCCCTGGTTATTAAGTTTAACTTTAAGTTTATGGTTACGTCTAGTATTAATATATACACTTTCCACTGAATACTTTTTTATCAACCTAAGAAATAGTTTTTCATAAGTACAGTTTTCTTCAAAACAACAAATTATATTAATAATCAACTAATGTTCATTGTCACTTCTAGTATACCAATATCCAATATTATAGGGGACTAAGAAGCACCATTCAATATAACAATTAAGTATTGTATTTACATGCGTGCGCTCATTACGTCTCACTCGGGTCTCGTTTTCTCTCCCTTTTTCTCTTGCCTTGAACTTTGTCAAGCGAAGCAGCGCGCACAGCAGCACGAGATATCGTCGCTGATTCATCTGCCCACAATCCATTTCCAGTATACAAACGTATTTTATTCATTGGCCGACCGCGTATGCGATCAAATCCCGCGACGCAAGTGTATACAAAACGGCGCGAGACGGTATTACGCGATCGGCGTATATCGATCTTCTAACGGGATCCGAATAATTACACAATTTCTACGACGAGGAAAATTGCAATTCGTGCTGGAAAAAATGTGGAGTTTCGTCAGGACTTTTTGTCGAATTTTCATTCTGATGTACCGATGCACCTTTATCGTATGATTCCAGTGTCTAGGTCACGGCTTTCAGCGTTATTTTAGATCTGAGAAATTGACGAATTCAGTAGTGAATATATAATATAAGCATACACTTAAAAAGATTGTGTAGGTCTTTGTGCGAAAATTGATTAGCTATAGAGAAGTAGGTCATGCAGTGTTGACAAAACGCTATTTTATTTCAACAAGGAAATTGTTTGATCTTTGAAACGATAAACGATAAATTTGTAATTATTAATAGAAAAATTTCGACACATGTTTTTGCAACTTGTCGAGTTCTATTTAGAATCAACACAAAGACAATAGTATTTCATTTTTAAAATTTTAAAGCATAATAGAATTTTCTAAGCTGTTTTACCATTATCAAGCTTTGATTTACTGTTCGATACATAATGTTGGAGTATAGAGTAAGTGATATAATGTTTTAATCGAAATTTTTTATTCGTTGTGTATTGTACATAACAAATATAAATGATACATTGATTTCGACTTAAATCTACATACGAATATTCTAAATCACAACATATTTGAAATAAAATTTTGTATAATTTTAAAAGAATGAAATGGTCTATATAACAGACGATGAAAACCATTGCTATAGTTATGCAACTTTACCATAATTAAATGCGATAACATTATAACAGAAAATGATATATAAAACTGATCCATTAATTGATCGAGATTCAAAAATGTTAATGCATTCATCGCGCTTTAGGTAAATATTTACATTGCAATAACTGTTGCAACTGTCGTGTTTCTGTTTACGTTAATTTACGTCTTTTAAGTAGACATGGAAATTAAAAAACTGCACGACTGAAGATGTGTTAGAACAATTTATCAACTGTCAGCAAAAGCGTTGTGTGTGCGACATTTAAAATGGATCTAGCGAAAGAAAAATTAAAAAAGTTTATGATGATAAACTAAGGAAATACAACAGGGCAAAGTCCATTTGGAAAGAAACGCGCCGACTGTGAGCTAAAAAGTAAATAAATACGAGTGTGGAGAAAGGATCTGAGTAATGCAAAGGTGGAATAAAAGAATGAGATAAAAGTGACAACAATTTTCGTGCGATATCGTTTGAAGGGACGATCAAGAGAACAAGAAATGACACAGTGCGAAGAACTGCTCAGCGATATTACAACTGTATATAAAGAACGGAGAGTGAATATAAACATAAAGTCTCGGGAGGATGGAGTATATTTTTAGTATTTTTTGGCTTATACAGTTAAGTACGATATTTATATAACTAATCTGCAATGTATCAATAGTATAATAAAGAATGTACACATAAAGCATGCTTGATGAATTATATCAAGAACTTTTATAACATTATTAAAAGTTTAGGTAATTGAATTTGGACTTATAATAAAAATAGCGAAATTTTGAATCTTAACAAATTTTATTTGAACACAATTGCATAATAGTAGACAATTAATAATTAATTCCGAAAGATTTGTCGATTATCTAGAAAAAGTATATCTCGAGCACGTGACAAAGAAATGATTTCTGCCTAATCAACAGTTTTTGTTATTGCTTTTTGCTGTTCAAATTTCCAATTGAAGACAGCAAAAAAAGTTAGAGTGATAATATAATTCCGAAAAAACTTTTCGGATAAAACGTTACTTATGCATTCCAATTTATAAGGTATAGTAGAATTGATTTCAAGATTTTTATTTCATACAGCGTTTATATAAATAATATGAATTGTAATTATAAGCACTTTTTGGTGCTTATAAAGCGGACAAGAAATCGCCGTTTACCGACCGGCGACGAAAAAGTTACTTTACCGCCCGCCCGAGCGGGCGCTATAGTAACCTTCTCAAAAGACGTTGGAATAGCTTCAATAATACATTTTTTTCCTTTATTTTCAATAACATTGATGAAATTATTTTATCTTCCTTTCACTTGAGAAACTTTAATATACAATAATAGTTATCTTATATGTGCATGTATGTATATCTCTATGTGTGTATATGTACTTATTTTCATTTCTTATTAGAACAAGGTGGCAGTTGCACCGTGTCGACAATCGGCCACATTTGGTTCCACACGTTAGACACGAAAATCCGCGTGCAACATGGGTGAGAGGCTTTTCTCGCCCTTGTGTGTTTGCAGTACTCGTCTCCGGCTCGCAAAATGCACTCGCCTTAGGCTCATGCTTGCTCGTCTCTGAGCAAACACTCGTACAGCAAACTCACACGCGGGCGTAAAAAGTTTATTTCGCGCCCTTGGTACACAATGTACTATTATTAATTTAAACGAATTAAGAGCGATATTTAAATTTGGGATATAATATTTTTTTAAAATATACTATAATTAGGTATCGATTTCTAGGACAGGAACCTTTAATTACTTTAATGTCGAATACACAGAAAAGTATGTAATAAAACTTACTTATTACTACATGTATTTTTCTTTAATTGTAGATTCCAACTTCTATAGCTCCATCTGTATATATCTCATCACCGTCTTTTTTGTGTAAACATGTCATCTTCAAATAAGTCATAGATAGCAGAAAAATAGTAACAGTAGTGACAAAAAAAAGGAAATCAGATGGATAGTGTCAAATGTCAGAGTAAGAGGTAATCTGTATTGTGTAGATTTATTATGAAATCGAGTTAAATACAGAATAAATAGTAAAATATTCAATAGAAAGACGTTGACCTTTTACAAGACCGAATTATTATTTTAGAATTTGTACAAATGCACACAAAATTTTACAGTTTCTGTTAGAAGTATGTAAATATTCAACAATCAATAGGCCGCATGATTTATAAAAATTTTTAATTTTTAAGTACATAAAAGTATTATTGGTACATAAAGAAAAATGAAATTCCCGTTTACAAAAACTAATCTTCTCTCACCCATAATTAATATTTCGTAGGTAAAGTATCTTCACCTCAGCTAACTTAATCCAGTTATGTAAAAGAATTAAAGGACTGCGCGATAAAACTAGTTAAGTCAAGTTATGCCGGTCTTTTGGTGATAGTTCAAAACTAATCAGCAGCTTCAAATACTAAAAATATTTGTTTATATAAAAATATACACTTCCATATAATAATATAATAATAAAATAAAACCCTATATTGAATGATTTACGGTGAAATAACTCGAAAATTGTATAGTTTATTATTTAGCTGATTAAAAAATTTTTTCTAGTTTTCTTGTACCTAATAAATATATAAATGAGTACTCGAAGTCTGCAGTAGGTTGTTTTGTTTCAGTATGAATCTCTTTTAATTCAGTTTTCTACGTTTTTCTCAATTTTCTCAAAATGTCATTTCTAGAGATATCGAATAAAATGCATTTTAAAAGTTCATATATCTTGATAATAAATTATAGATTGATTTTTAATTCATACTTAATTTTTATACGTAGCTGTTTGGTAAATCACAATTTTACTTTGTAATATTAAAAAGAATATGTTGAATAATTATTAAAAGATTTTAAAATGTTGACGTGCAAGAGACTTACAGACTATAGGCAATGAAATTTACCTTGCTTTCTTCTATAATTGTCGTTTTTGAAATAAAAAACACAGTGGAAAATTTGATTTTTCCAATTATATAAATAATAAAGAAGTATATACCTTGCCCACGACTTTTAAGAACTCTAAAATAATTTAGTTATATAATTTAAACTATACTTTATTAAAATAAATTTATTACAAAAGGGTTCTCTGAAAGTAATTATCTTTACAGCTTACAATGTAGTAAGAAACCGAGTAAAGTTATCGTTCCTCAAATTATAAAACTACTTCAATATTTACAACTGTTATTTGAGCTATAATAAGTGCGCACAACAAAATTGATTCTAATTTTTTATCGTTATCGTGAGTTGTTGGTATTACGTATATAATTTCTCCAAAGGACAAACATGTAGTTTTTAAACTAGCTCGACTAGTTGAGTACAATAGATTTAAACATGTTAAAAAATCAAAACATAATGATTTTTTAATACTAATATCAGGACTGTCACTTTAGACATGTAAAACGTGCGCGCATCCAGTTTGGTGCATAATTATCATAGATACTGTTATGCATCGATATACAGTATAACTCCTTTAAAGGACACGTGTTTAGGACTAGGTTGAAATATTATCAAAATTTTGTATGTTTTAAGAACGCCCGTGATTTTGAGAATCTGCTGATATGCATAATAATTGTTCTTTTTTTCCATTTTCCCCTATCGTGTATAACTCTTCACTTAAAGTTACAAATGTTATAGCAATCAAATTAGTATCACATTTGAACCAGCATTAAAAAATGATACAATAACAGCTTCATCAATTCTCTGCTCGTCCGGAAAATTGTAAAAAAAAACTATTACCCCACAAAAAAAAATAAACAAGTTTCGAGCCAAAGTGACCGATAAGTTGACCAATCGTTCCCTCGCAAAGACCCGCTCAACCACGCTTCAAACCCATGATGCTGCACGCATTCTCCACGCAGCGTCGAATGCTCCTCCGTATCTCCCCTACCCTTTCTCCCACCCACTACACAACACGTACACAAACAAACATATCGAATGTACAAATACAAACATACATGAATTCCGGCAATCTCGATCTCCCACTCTCGCGATAATCGGTAATCGCGTAAAAAGCTCTCCTCGTACATCGCATGAGTCTAAATCCTAAAAAGTCTAGATTTAAAGAGTAAGTACGTGAGGGAGGGCGGGGCAAGTTGAACATTTTCGGGAGAACATGGACATTTTTTACTTGAAAAAATATAAGTCCCATTTGGAGAGGTATTGACACTTCTGGAGTATTCAGTCTGAAGTGTCATAATTTATAGATTAGCCCCTGCAAGAACAATTATTTGAGCGTCAATATTAACCAAATGGAACAAAAGCATCAGGTCAAAATATCACTTTATTTTTAGCATAAATTGTTTTGTAGTGTAAAATGAGAATATTAGTTTTATTACGGTTCCTGTTAATCAAGGGACAAAAAAGTGGCATTTCCGATCTCGTAATGGCGTTAAAAGTCATTTTTGGCCGTATACAATCCATGGAAAGATAAAAATTAAAATGAATTATTACAAGAAGCCCTCTAAAGAGAACTGAATAATTAATACCATACTTTACAGTTTGTCAAAATGTAAATTTGAAAAATTGACACCCTTGAGCGTAGAGAAAATTGAAAAAGAAAAGGAATTGTGAATATTAAGTAGTAATTCCCGAGTATGGTTAGACTTTATACATTGGGCTAAGAAGAGCACTCCATGTAAATGCTTACAATGAAGACAATGTACCATGATTTTTTACTACAAAAACAGGATATTATAAAGCGCTAAAACTTTTTATGTGTATTAGATACTTATTTGAAAACATAACAAATTTTTTTGAGATGTTTTGAATTCATGTATATATATATATATATATATATATATATATTGGAGACGTTTGCAATGGCTTCGGCATCAGAGGTGTGAAACGGTGGGACATGTAGCATCCACTGCAGGAATATTTTGTTATTTTATGATAACTCGCAGCGACTAAACCTATTTTTACAACAAATAAAATTATAAAATTTGTCAAATGTTGGAACTTTAAAAAAAGTTATATTTTTACGGAAAAAAAATCGTTTTAATTGTGTCATAAGACTAAAAGAACTTGTTCATTTTATAGGTTCAGTCGGTAAAGAATGTGATAAAATATATGTGTGCGTCGTTGGATCAAGATTGACCGCATATTTTTCAAGTTATCTGTCCCACCATTTAGAAAAATGTAGTTTTGATAAAAACGCGTTTTAAGTTACGGACCTGTTAGGTGAGCATGCGAGCGTGCACGTCAAAACTAGAGTGTATAGACACTTTTACAGAGCGAATTACAATTTGAAACTTTAGGAACATATTTTCCACATTAAGAACTATCGATGTCCGCAAAGAAAAAAAAATGATTTTCTGAGCCATTTACATGGAGTGCTCCCGATTTTTTCAGCTTTCGTTGGAAGCGATTTCTCGTTCTTTGAAGTGAATTTTGAAGGTTACTAAATTTTTCGACCAGAGGCACATTCTACAAACTATAAAAATTCTGCCTCTGGTAAATGATTTCCGAAACTTTAAAATTCATTCTGAAAATCGAAAAACCCGATGTAGCAATAAATTCGCCCTTCATCGCGAGATCCCCTAAAGGGCACTAACTTTCTTTTTACAAAATCCATTTCAAAGCGAGCTTTAAACGACGCTGCACAAAGTCCCTCCATTTAGCTCCAATCGGGAGCATCCATAAAACCTACCTCCTCTCAAGGCAACAAAAGTCCGTTCTCCTCACCCCGCGCTCTCCCCCAAAACACCACATCGATAACGCCCGACCAAAGAAACACCCATGCAGCTACCAAGTATATCTTACGCGAGCTCGAGAGCGAGAGGGAGATAAAACAGACTATAACTGCCGCGGGGGCGCATATATAAACTAAAGGAAGGAAAAGGCGAGCGCGTCGAGGACGACGACGAGCCTGCGTTGCGTGCTTCTGTTGTCGTGTTTGCAGCGGGCGATCGGTGTGACAAAGGCCCGTACAGCAGATCATCGTCGCGCGCGTCGTCCGTCACATCATCGCGCTTTCGCGTTCGCCGCGCGCTGCTCGCCAGCGTGTGCGTGTGTGCGCACGAGGAGTAGGTATAGAGCCGAGGCCCCGCGGTGGTGGTGCAGCCGGTCAGCTTCGCGGCAGTTGTAGTCGGCAGGCAGAATCGGACGGACACGCGCGACCGTGCGCTCGCTCTCGCTTCCTTTCGTCGTTTTCTTTTTTTCCCCCGTTTTCTGAATTTTGCCTGGCTGTCGGTTTTGCGTTCTCGGTGTGCGGGGTTTTTTGCGAGGAGGTTTGCCTGCGTCTCGAGGAGTGCACATTCTTTTGGAGTTGGAGTTGGACGTGGTTCGGAGGGAGGAGTGCGCGGATTTCAAAAGTCCCGCGACACGTGCGCGCCGGAGAATCGCTGCGAGTTTAGCCGGTGAGTAAATAGAGTGTGCTTTGAAGTTTGATTTTTGCTGTTGAGGTTAGTTGGGAGAGTGGTGAGTTAGTAAGGTAGTTTTGGAGTTTCTTTTGAAAGGAGGGTATTAAAAGATTGGGAGTTTCGGACCCCAGATTTCGTGAAATTCTTCATGATTTATTTGGATTTTTATTACGAGAAATTAAATTTTGATTATTAAGTTTTGCGTTTTACATCCAGGAAATTTTATTATACTGTGCGGCATGACTTCTTACAATATCTAGTAACAATTTATAATATTTTGTATAGTACTTAAATTGCTATTTAAAGTAAATTTTCATACTGTAAAAAAATGGAGAAGCATATCATTCATTAAATTAAAATTTTTTCTTACAATCTGCAAGAGCTCGATCAAAGTTTAATTGTTGTGCAATAAAATTTAAAGAACAGCCATGCCCGTATTGTAATTTTAATAACAAAAATTAAAAAGTATTATTTTATAATATAGATATAATGAGAAATTACTATATAATATTATTTATAATAAATTTCAACACTCTTTTTTCTTACATTAGAGTGTAAAAATTATCACTGGTGTTGCATCAAAGTTCGTTTCACAGTAATTTGACAGATGTGTATTTGCTCAATATGAAGAGTAAAAGTAACTAATTTAACGTGAAAAAGAAGCGGATAGACTAGTCTTAAGAATTTTAGGATCTGCATGGTAGTTTCTCTCTAGTTTTCTCGAGTCAAGATAAAAATAATTTTTTTTTCTAATTTCTTGAAGTTATCTTGGTTAAAAATTTAGTTAAATTTACAATAGAAAAGTAGTGAAATACTTTGATAGATAACAAATTAGTAATTAAACAGATTTAAATATTTATAAGAACATTTAACCTTAGTAACTTTTATATATTTCTTTTTTCAGCGTGTTACCTAAAGTAAAAATTTCAATTTCAAAATACCCTTATTTACTTTGAGTGAAATTTAAGTGACTGTTAGTTGTAGTAATAACATAGAAAGTTATTAAAACATTCCGATATTAAATTACTAGTACTTTTATTAAAATTTGATCTTTGCTAGTATAAAATATTAGAAAATTTGGTATGATGTGTGGGCACGAAAAGCAGCAATGTTTTCTTTACGAAAACCTCATTAAAACAAATCAATTTGCAACGTTTCCCGCATTATTTGCTGTACAGAGGAAATTAATTTGAATAATCGCGGAATTTCACACGAAATTCAAAATTATATACTAAACTATATACTTCTCTTTTGTTTCCCTTGGAGTGTCTCCAAAAATTACACTGAGAGAAGGTTATAATGGTCTTTGATTTAATGAACTCTTGAGAGTTTTGTTATTATGTTGTTAAGACACTTTCTGCATCTCTTTGAGGAAAGCTTTTTATGGTTAATTCATCAGTGTGCGACTTTATCGCTTTTATAATTAATTTTTACATTATCGATGGTTTATCGATATGTTTTATACTCGTCGCACTCGCGCTCCTCGAGGGCCCTCATTAATTTCAATGTGCGCGGGTGTCTTCAAAACAATGAGAAATCCGAACTAGTTTGATTGATAAAAGTGGCGGATTGTCTACTTAAAAATTCGGATGACGTAATTTTCTTGAACTTTGATTTTAACTTGCAGACAATGAATTGATTAATGTTGCTTGAAACTTGAATAGCAGAGAAATTGAAAATTTTGTTGATGTTCTTTTTGCATGTAGATGCATTTGTTAATTCAAAATTTTAGAATATTTGTTTTACTCAAAAGTAATGGATACTTATTTTTATCTATAAAATAGTAAATTAATGGAAATATTATGATAATTGCTGTATGAAAGTAGGAGAGTCACTTGAAATTAGAATATGTTTATGATAATATCAATAACTAAGAATCTGTTATAAATTTCAGATTGGGTCATTTAAATAAATATCCGTAAGATAATTAACTTTAAAATTGTATTTACCTACCGATATACCGCAAATTAGTATTGTACTTTATTATTTTGAATAGTTTATATAATATTTAGAAGTATTAACTAGGCTTATATTCTATTAATCATCAGTAATCAAAATTGATTTTCAAAATTGTAATTCGTTAAAGACTCGAACAAATTATTTCATATATCGAAAAATTGACGCAAAACACAAATTTAAGAAAACTTAAAACCGCTTTTTAAATTGTTCATAAATCTTAATTATTTGTTATAATTTGTTCGAAAATTCATAAACGAAGTTTTGAATTATCTGTTTGTACCCCTAGAACATGGAAATCGATAAGAAGTTATAAAACTCACTAAATAACGCAGATAATACGTATATCCCGCGTGCAAGAACAGCAAAAAGTTCCAAATTTAAATTAAAAAAATTATTTAAAAATCTTAGCAATAGAGATGGGCATAGCGGAAAAGTGTTCCTATTCTGGGAGGAGAGCAAGAGTTCACGCGAGATTCTTACAACATTGTGCTAACAATGTGATATTGTATGCGTGTATAATAACGTTGATATAACCATGCCAGAAGCACTAGTTTTCGCTGACAAAAGTATGTCTCTAGGTTACGGAAATGGTTGACTGACGATTTATGCATATTTAACGTTATCAAGAGCGCAAAGTCACAAGAGAATTAAGAGAAACAACGATGAGCTGTCATTCATAAACAAACGATTTCTTTTGTATTCGATAAAAGTACAACTTTTTCTTACAAAAATTAAGTAAAGGCTGCGCGTTATACCTAAAAAAATGTTCAACGTGGTATCGAATGTACAAACGGTGGCGAAAATTACTTTTTGATCTGAAGTCGATAATAGAGCACGTACAAAGAATTGTTTCAATTTTCAGCTCTTCAAATCGAGGGAAAATACTTAACTGAACAAATTCAGCCATGTTAAACTCAAATTAAATTAATATTAAAAGTTCAATTGGATTTTATAATGGCAAATAATATTATCTTTTTGTGTATATTGCAATCTATAAAATATAAATTAAACTTGTTTTAATATTGATTCCATTACCATTTATCATGACTCATATTGTTCAGGTAAGTATATTTCCATCGATATATTAAGCCAAAAATTGAATAAGTACTTTGCACGATGAATTATTATTGTTTTTAAGTGACTATCTTTTGGCGTAGATTGTAAGAGAGAAACTCTGAAACTAAAACTATAAGAGATATAAAAATATAAATTAGAATGTGAATTTTCACATTGTATCTCAATATGCAAGTCGTGCTATTGTAAGCTTTTACTTCACCGGTTGAATATTTATCATCCAGAAAATAAAAAACTCTAAAAGCGAAGATCAAGTATTTGCGATCGAAAAAAACCTCACCGTTTACCTTACCTAACTATTATATAGCTGATAGATGGTTGATCCACGGACAAAGTAATGTTCGTACTAGCAATGAACATTGTCTCTTGCCGCGCATCAAAACTAAAAGTCATACCGGCATAAAACTTTGCAAATGATCGTTTTCTTGAAAGTCATAGTTAATTTTAATTACGAAGACAGCCTTGCAGTAAGAGTCAACTGTTTATTTATGGGTATCCATCAAGTATTTGCATATATTGGAAACTTCGTTGCAAATCTTGTAATAAAGATGTAATCTAGACTAGTCGTAAGTCCGAAATATAATCCTTGGTTTAATCGTCGTGACCGTATAATATTTTCGTAACACAATAAGAAATGCCAGATTATATTCAATAAAAACTATGATCAGTTTTGATCTGATTTCCAAAGTGCATTTTTGTATTAATTAATAAATTTGCAAAATCCCACACGTTAATTTAAAATTTATTAACTGCTATTAATAACAATAAAGAACTGATTTATATATAAAAGATGAAATCGTTCAAATTAGATTATTTAAAGAAGATTTTTCTCTTTTTTCTTTAAATGTCCAGAAGAAGATAAAGTTTTATTTTGAGTTATGTCAAGTCAAACCAATAATCAATTTTTTTTTCTGTGAGAAAAAATGAACATTATTTACCACACTTACTGGAATTTCCAATCATTTCCAATAATTTTTCGCCTTATAACACTCATGAAGAAACATCTACAGCAAGACAAATTTTTGCAATTCCGAACGAAACAATGCACCACTGAATTGCAAAACACATCAATAAACGCCCCTCTCTCCCCTCTAAAAATCCAGGCGGAAAAACAATTGTAATTACACACACACACCAGCAAACAACGACCAGACAATTATTCCGCAGTAAAACACTGTTTCGCGCAGTCCAATGTAATGCCTCTCGAGCTATAGCCGGTCAAGTGTCGATAGCCGCGAGCGCAAGTGCTTATAATAGAGCAAGATATTGGAGAAAGTCGCGTGCGTCGTTGTTTATGCTATTTCTCGCGAGCGATCAGGTTTTGTGTATATGTACGTCACCGACAGAATCATTCAATTTTCTCGTATCTCGCGTTTGTGTTTTTTTTTGTAAAAGCGCGCCTGGAATTACAATGGCCCTGCGGCCATTTCGAAAAATTGGTATATTTTTCGCTCTAATCGCATCGGAGATATTTTGTGGATTTACGAGGTCACGGCATCGGTAAATTCGAGAAGCAGATTGGGCATATTCGATTTTTGTAATTTTAAGTGTTGGGGAAGAGTTTTACTTGGAGGTACTGTAAGTTGCGAAAACATGTTTATACCGAAATCAATTATATGATATAACTTATTAATTAAGTAATTTTTAAGTCTATTTTTACTGACAATATTATACAAAAATATGTATCTTCAAGCTACAAATAGAAATAGTAAATGTGTTTAAATAGAGCATATAGTGATTCCAAAAATGCGTTTTAATGAATAATACATTATACTTTTTTATAATTTAAATTTAAATCAATAAAAATATACAACACCTCAATCACTCCAGACCTCGATCTAAGCAAGAAAACATATTTTTCCATCGCTCTGGACACGTCGATTCCAATTAAACCGCATCAATCACCGTATTATCATCGATACCTTATCAAAGATCTATCTGATCGTTCATTGTCACGCTTACGAATTGAAAAAACAGCACATATATATACAGCATACATACATACAGACATTTTGAAAACCCTACGTATTCTGATTCAGCGACCTCAAAAACATCGATATTCATCAAAATCTTGGTTTTCGAAAAAAACATCGTTACAAAGCTTTCTCTTTGAGAAAGCAAAATGCGAAAGTTCGCGCGCTCGCTCAGAAAAAGTGTTTTTCCGAAAGAGACACACGGCAATGTACGGGCGCGCGAACCGGTATTATTTCGAATCTCTCGCGCGGCGCGCAATTTTTCGCGCCGAGCAGGAAGTAATAGCTGGGTACTGCAGCGCGGATTATTACATGAGCTCGTACAGAAATGTTCGAGCGGCTCGCGCTTAAGTGAAACGTAATCGAGTTGCAGGTTTGGTGGATTATGAGAGAGGAGATTGGAAAGGAGCGGGATTTGTTTTTTCATCGTGAGTTTTTGTGTTGGCTATCGGATATATAAGCGTAAGTTTGAATATTTTTGTTGTTTTTGATTGACATCTTTCGAAATCAATAAATTTAGAATAATAATTTATATATTTAGTTAGAAGTTTCGATGAAGTTCATTGCAATGAAAAAAATTGTTTGTCCATTTTTATTTTTGATAATAATCTTCAGCGGAAACAAAAATTGACATTTTCAAGATCGATACATCGTGCTCTTGTTACTACTCGTATGATAATTAATTTTAATCGTCAGTCTCAAGTTCATCTGTTACACTTTTTTCTTCTCAGCGTCGGAGACATTTTCTATCAGAAGTCAAGGCTCTCAAAGAATCATTTTATCAAGATGGTGCAGTGTTCGAATAATGGTTCAAGAAATTACTATGTTGATCTCCATATTATCTTACAATGAATTTGCATATGCAGTAAATAACTTTTGTCATAGTATTTTGCTTCTAGAATTAATATTACATCAAGTATTGCAAAATTTAAGGAAAGTATGGATAAATTAAAATAGACAAAATCAAATAAGGAAAAAGAATTTCATTAATTATATATTACGTATGATTACAGCGCCTTGAGCACAATTAAGAGATTCATAAATTGCACTATCTATTTTTTTCAGTCAATACGAACATTAAATTCTATTACTCACTAATAAGCATGTATTCGATAAAAAGACACTAAACAACTTTTTACAGGCAAATTTGTTTTCTTTTGTTCATGCATTATTGCAATGTAAATTTCTCGATTTCCATAAAACCAGTTTGCCAACACATTATTTCATCGTAAATTTGACTCTCGAAATCCCATCAGCAAAAGATGCGCCAATCTCCCTCGACATTTAAAAAATCGTCGAATCAGTGCATCTAAATTATAAATATCACTTTCCATGCAGCATTTGCACACACACACATACACACATAAGAATAAGCGCTTCGTGTGACGAGAAAACTTGGACTTCACTTGGCCTCGCTCTCGCTCTGCGGCAATCTCCTCCTTCTGCGGTTTATCTGTGCCTTCGAGAGCGACAGTTTCGTTTTTATTCATATATTATAACGTATGCGCGAGAAACCCGCGCGCGTTTTCGTACAAGAAAACGCGAAATCGTGTCAGAGCGCGTCGAATTATATTGCTGCGCGCACGAATCGCGGGGATCACGAATTGATGCGCGAGTATTGTGATTCGGAGGCAGTTTTTAAGGAAAAGTGTTTTCTTGGCACTTAAAAGTTATAAATGTTGACGATTTATTTCTTACAATTAGATCTACATATAACTTCGTTTCGTGACTGTACGATCCTTATATAATGGTTGACTATATATTAATTATGATAAATTAATCACTATAAAATATTAATAATTCTTTTACTTTTATTATTTTAGTATTTATAAAAATGAAGCAAAAAGGTCAAAATAATAACAAAATTAGTGAATTTATTCGTCTTCAGAACGCATTGCTATAATGTTAGATCATTTAGACAACTTAATGCATAACATTGTAAACTCATGTCAATATTTATTAGTTTTGTTTTCCGATTAAAAAGATCATTTAACTTAGCTTACATAAATCATTAGCTTCTCGTTTAAGATAGCAATGAAAGCGGTTTATTTGAAATATTATTGAAATATTTTAATTTTTCATGTTCTTTATATTTTGTTCTTTATATCTTATTCCACCTTGTGAACGATGTTTGCAATTACAAATCTTTGTAAAAGGGTAACTCTCGTTGATATAATAAAAAAAAGAAAAAAAAATTAATTGTAATTAACAATAAGGAAAGACTATGGAATCCTCATATTATATACAATGTTAAAAATATTACAAATATATAAGGACCCATGAGATTTAGGTACCAGAATATAATTCCTATGGTTTCATCAAAATCTGTGACCAAACTTCATAGTCATCCTTTATAAGTACACTCGACATGAAAAATATATGGTCGAATGCGTTTGAATATTTTTGAAATACTGCAATTTCATTGTATTTCATTGGATTGAACGCATGTTTTTGTTAACCTCATTGGAGGATTTTAAATAATTTCGAACGCATTCAACCAGATATTTTTCACGTCGAGTGTACAGGTAAGGATAGAGTCGCCCACTTTAAGACATTGAAGGGTTATTGTATATACAATTTTTGATCTACCGATAAAATTTAATTTAACCAGTCTCTTTGAGTAGGTTTTGGAATTAAGAAATAGTATACCAAAGGTTGCTTAAAATTATAGGCAATTGAAGGAATTACAATTGAATGTAGAAGACAGGCGTAAGATAATTTTGTCTAATCCAATTTTTATCATCCATAATATGTTTTATTGTTAGTTATTATAGAAGTATTTATTGTTACACGGAAAAAAATGCTTTGTTAATTTAACAAAGTCACTTGGTAAAATATCCACTAACTATTTGTTTATTACACTTACCAAATAATTTGTTAATTTAACCAATGGGTTAGTAAAATTTTCTTATCACTTTATAGAAACACGTATTTTACCACCGTACCAAGTGATTTTGTTAAATTAACAAAGCATTTCTTCCATGTAGTTTTTAAAGGGAATAGTACATTTTTATGGTAATTCTTTTGCAAACGTGTTATACAACATGTGTTTATAGATTATTGCTTATATTTTGTTGTCTCAATATACAAGCCTTCAAAATTAGTTCTAAACAAAGTCTATTTTCAATTTTAAATTAAGAAGACAATTTATTGTGTTAATTACTAAAAAGTCTAAAATTTTATAATTAGTCTTCATTCATGATAAACTAAAAATACCAACACCACCTACGTTGTCCATACTTGAAATGTATGTACTTATATCGAAATCAGTAGTAGGTGGTCGATTCCCTCCTACTTATTCAACTTAAAAGTATAAACTCTCAAATGTCTACTATTTATATTCTAAAACAATGTATTTTCTTATTTTAATTTTTTTACCATTTTCATCTTTCATATTAAAATCATACAATACGAAAAAAAACATTTTAAATACTTAAAAGATATTTCATAAAAAAATTACTCCCGAAGAATTTTGATCTTATCATGCACGATCCTTATGATAGAAAAATAGTACATTTAATTTAAAACATGATTCGACTAAATATTTTCATTAGAGATAATACAAATATTCAATACAATATAAATGAAAAATCAGATTAAGTTTATTTTTTATACATTGACATTATTTAGGGTTACTGTAATGGTACATCGAAGTTATGCCATAATCGACTACATTGACTTCTCTTTTATGTATCTTTACATTTAAAAGTAAAAACGATAATTCCATAAGTTCCGATCTCTAATTGAATAATCAAGCAGCATTGCGCAATATATTGGTATACATACACGCACGCGCGTATTGTGAGACGCCCAATTTCGTTAAAACCACGAAACGTTCCTTTGTTTCGTTTATCGCACAAGATTAGATTCTGTATCTCCTTTATTCATCTCGAGATATATTAAGAAAATAAAAAAACGAAGCGAAGAACAGAAATGGATTAATGTGTAATCGTAAGATAAAAATGCATTGAACCAGAGAAGTGATTGACTTGATATTATCATCAACTCTAATAGATTTCTCAAAGTTATATCGAAGCGTCTATTGATTTGATTTCCTTGTAAAGAAGAAAAAATTTAATTTCAGTAAAATGTTTACGCTCTCTTATCCAGTTTTTGTCTACTACAAAATTCAATTCTAACATTCATTTCAATATATTTGTAAAAATCATGAAATAAGAAGTTCCGCATTAAAAGATATGAAATAGTGTACGTCGTGAGTTGCGAATGTTATATAATTTATTTTTACGCGTAATGTACATCTATTTGGGGGAAGAAAAACTATTATTAAGATGATTAATGTAAGAAATGATTTATTGCAATTTTTGTTAAATTTTTAGCGTAGATTCTTCATTGAAATAACGAATAACGAATTTTTTTTATAAATTATTCACGTAATATAACAACGATAAATAACCGGTTTATTAACAACAAATCACTTTTTTCTTCAACAAAAGTCTATTATTATGGGATTATAATTGTAACACATATAGTGTTCATAACTGTTTATAGTAGAGAATAAATTAAATTAAATAAACAATTTAATTAATTTCAAATATCACAAATAAAGCACATTATATTAAAAAAAGCAATCATTATCTACGGTGCTAAAGTACAATTGAAGATATAATTAACATCTGATATTCCGGAACTTGACCTTCGAAATAACTTAGTCAATCCCTGATAAATCAAACCAATTTCGCCTTCTTCACTTTCGACGATTTTTTTTTGCTTTAAACGATGAAACAGCACATAACTTTGCTAGCTATTATACAATACCCCTGTTTCTTCCGAATGTCTCTTTATCGACACTATGAGCCCACGTACTTATCACGAAACACCCGTCATCTACGAATATCGTGATATGTTTTTTTTACGTTTGAAAGATCGGACAACTCGGTTCCGATCCAATAGTCGAGTTTTCCCTAATCGGATTCTGCATACAATATCGAAACATTTTTTATAGCACACTAACCTCAAAATGCCAACTTTATTGTCGATTTTGAGGTTGTTGTGCTATAAAATATCGTATGAGACTGTTGTGGGAGGTGTTTTTCTACCTTGCTCGATTTTCTCACTCGCTTCGCTCGTGCGAAAACCCTCGAGCAAGGTAGAAAACCATCTCCCACAACAGTGTCATAATATACTATTTCGATCTGAAGATAATGTGCACGCGCGTTTTTCCCATCGAGATATGGAAGTACGTAACCTTCCGCGCCATTTTTCCCTCGATTTTCGCAATGTTTCAGCGAAAATGTAGCCATTCACATGTAAAGAGTCGGGAAACGCGAAAACTTGTTTTTCCTCCGCCCGATTGCGCACTACTCGCCAACTATGTGCGGATGTATCAATCGCGCTTTTAAGAATTTTTTTAATTTGATGGTTTGCGCGGAATCGCAGACTTGCAGCGAATAATGTATCCTAGTTTAATGTGAAAGGGAGCGCACGCGATTATTTCAATAGATCTGTTAGAAAATGGAAATAAAATTATTTGCATCTATAAATTTTTGGCCTTACAACGACTTTTATAATTTATGTAATAAATGTCCCATCAATCAGTATTTCTAGCTAATCTGAATAATGTTTAATTCATTGCTCATTTTATGTTAGAAATATTCTTAAGAAAATTATATTGTTTTTCTACACGAATTTTTGTTTCCAATTAAAAATTATTTTTTCTTGTTATATATCCATCTTCACAATTTTAATTTAAAATAGTAACTTTTGGTCTTATTTATCTTAAGGTAGGACCACAGTGAGAAAAAAAGTTTCATTTTAACATAATGAGGTTTTGATGATATATTTACTATTATTATATGATGCTATGTACAAATGTTCAGCAAGTTTTAACTTATTCTACCCTTACAGTGTAACATCATTGTATTTATTTGATTTCCAAAAAGTCGTTGGCGCACACAGTTTTTTTAAATGGTCTAAAAAAATGTGTACATACTTACTTCAATGTAACAAACAAAACATGGCATGATTTTTAATTTAAAATTTCTTTTTATCCAAAATAAAATTATAACAAAATAAATTGTTTTAAAATGTTTATTTATATTGTTTAATAGAAACACAATAAATTATTTTACAATATTGTTATAAAAAATGCCAACTTTTTAGTAAAGAACTTTAACAACTTATCCTAGAAATTTCAAAAAGATTCATTATAACCACTTGCGCCAACCACTTTTCAAAGTTAGAAAAATAAGTGTTGAGAAAAACGCGTTTAAAGTTTCAATTTTGTATGCTATCTAATATGAATTATTTTACTTGACTACGTGAACTTTTTTTTTCTTTTACCTGACAGGTCTTAAAATATTCTTACAGTTACAAAGATTAATTAAGAAACAATAATAAATTTTTTTTTATTTTTTGGCAAAAAAACACTAGAATCCTATCTTAATTCAGTACAACTTCATTAATTATCCATATCAGTAAACGTGCTCGAGATATCATGTATTTTTTTTTCTAACGTTAAAAATACATTATAGTAAATTATTACAAATTATCTGTTTACAAGTGTGTACCTGATGCATGACGAGATTAAGTAGGATCGGTGAATGCTTGAGCTATTATTTTAAAATGATGAACATGAGAATAAAAGTCAACAAATAAAGCATAATTTGACGTAAACCATAAATTAATAAGTGAAATTATACGTCATTTTTGTTCTTGATTTCTATGACAGTGATTATTTTGATTTGTGTATAACATAAAGTTGTATACTTAACAAATTTAACGAAAGAACAAAAATAAGCTATACAATAAAATTTCTGAATGAATTCAAATATCGGACCCCACAAGTCTGACTGAGAAATATATATACATTTTTGTAATTTGAAATTCTTCGGCTTGAATTTTATTATTACATGCTATGTCTTCCAACTGCTTTTTCGCGTGATCATTTCATTATTTTCTTACGAGTTGTATTTTGCACTGATATTAACCTAAAAAACGTTATAATCTTACTCTAGGTGTGCGGATATTATCCATCATCTCTATATTATATACTTATCAAATTTAATTTCTCAAAAATAATACAAAATTAAATCACGTCGAATAATACTTCAGTCACACCACTCTAATTTCCTCCCATCAATGCCGCAAACTCCACGTTTTCCCTTCCTTTGAACGTAAAAGTACCCCCAGCCACCGTGCAATTTTCTCGAGAAAGTCAAAAACCAAAAGGAAGAAATTCTCCTGAATAATCTTACGTCCGTTCGTTACGCGTCGCGCGCTCGCGGCACTAAATTTCGCAACGGAGAGCTTAAAAATCGAAAGTGCCCTTACAAGCTGCTATAATAACGGCCGCACGCAAGCGGATCGCGCGGATCTGACGCATCGCTGCTGCATGTGTGTGGTGCATCAGCCGAAGGAGCTGCTGCATGCGTGCCTCTCGTCGAGAGTTACATGCGTTCCACTTTGGCTGCTGCGTAAGAGAGCTGGGGCTGGAGCACACATGCATAATAATAATAATATAAGGCTCTCGCGCTCTCATCTGCATAAATTCGATAATCGCTCGAGTCCGCTTTCGCATTGTTTCTCTCGCTCCCGGCTCTCTTTCTTTCTACTCTGCTTCTTCTTCGTGATGGTTGTGGCAGGGCTCGCTGTATCTTTGTTCTTGTGGCTTGGCTTTCGTTGGGTTTTCGATGGTCATGAGCGAGTACTTAAGGGGGCAAGCCTGGGTTAAACCCAAAACAAACATTTTTTTTACTAGTTCAGAAAATTTTTTATGTTAAAAAGCAATCATTCAGAAAAATTTTATGCTATAAATACTTAGTAATATCTTACATTTTACTCTTGTAAAGCCTTAAAATCTTGATCCTACACGTCACAATAAATCATTATTTGCAATACCATATTTATTAAAGTTACAGTGTTCCACACACAATTTCAGGTGACATGATGAATGAAAATATTTTTTTTGATGGTTATTTGACTCCTTCTGACATGTATTACAAAAAGAGCAAAGCACTTTTTCGTAAATATTTTTTTGTTTTTTGTTTTTGGAGACCCAATTGATTTAATAAAAAAATAACATAAAAATTTTTCAATAAATCGCTGGGTCTCCGAAAAAGAATAGCAAAAAAAATTTGAACGAAAGAGTGCTCCGCTCTTTTTGTGCTACATGTCAAAAGGAGTTAAATAACCATCGAAAAATATATTTTCATTCATCATGTCACTTGCAATCGTGTGAGGAATACAGTAACTTTAATAAATAATATGGTATTGAAACTAGCGATTTATTGTGACGTGTAGGATCAAGATTTTGAAGTTTTACAGCGGTAAAATTTAAGATATTACTAAGTATATATAGCACAAATATTTTTAGAATGTTTGCTGTTAAACATAAAAAGTTTCCTGAACTAGTAAAAAAGAATTATTTTTTGGGGTTTAACAAAAGAGTATGTATTCTTATTTTTTTAAATGTTATTAAATTTGAAGAAAAAAATAGTTTCTGCTACAAAGTCCTGATTAAAACATATTTTGACGGTTCTTATGACGAGTATTGCGCTTCATTTTTCAACAAAATTATCTGGTACAGAAAAACTTCCATAAAAATACAAAAATAAAATAAGGTTTTAAATGTAACATTTTCTGTGGATCATAAGAATTTTATGATGATATAAATAATGTGATATTTTCTTTAATTTTAACGATATCTTATTAAATAGACACAGCTGTTTATTACATATATGTATATATAATAACAGTTCGATTCTTTGACCGTTAGGTATGTACACTGAGTAGAATCTGATGCATTTAAATTAGTATGAAAAACGCATTTCATACTCGTAAATTGAGATCAAGAAATCTGTGTCCAAATGCTTACCAATTGTTGAAAAATGAGGGTAGGGCAGAGAATTGTTAAGAAATATTCTCCACATTTCAAATTTGTTGACTGAGTAGTTCAAGAATCGTAACTCTTCTTTGAGTGTACTAATAAAATTGTATGTAGGTATAATAATATCGCGCTATAGGTAAGGAAACCTTTAAGGTTTTAAATATGCTAACATGGTTTTATTATGAAAAAACTGTTTACATTTTTTATTAGTATTATACAGCTTATTTGAAAAATGTACGCTTTCTCGATTAGATATGCTTGCCTGCGTCTAGTTATCGATGATGGTCGTGTTTTTCGAAAAGTGTATAATTGACCGAGCAAATGATTGCTCGGTGACGAGAGAGAAAAATGTCAAGGATTGTTTGATTGCTGATCAGAAAAAGAATATTCCATAGAATTTTTTTAGCTTCGGAAATAGAATCCGGTAGTTTATTGAACGTATAGTTTTTGAGCACTTGGCATTGAGCACTTAAAATGAGAATATTTTCTCATTTCTCTTCAAATAAATGTGTTATATTCATGTTAAATATGTTTGAATATCATATTTTGTATATTCCATGCTCTTAATTGTTTTATTACCTAGCATTTAGACAGAGTAGAGCACAAATTATTCCAAAGGTCATGCGTGTCAGGATTTCTGGCCTCCTCTATTATTACAAAGAACGTGGAAGCAGGCAAATTAAAAAAGAATTCAATCTCGCTAGCCCTGAGAAAGCGGTAGTATAAGAATGAGTCCGACACGGTGAGACCGATACGATTTATCCTTCAGGATGTAATAAGTGCAATAACTCCGTTTCGGAGAAAGTTTCAAGCATTTCTTTTTGACAATTACAGAATGACGTCATATAAGTCATCATTTATGTTTTTTGTGCTGACTGCAGTCCACCAAATATATAGATTAAATTATATTGAATGACATAGAAGTGATATGCGATGCATAAAATTTTAATTCCGAAAAATTCATACTAAAATTTCTTAATAATTCTGTAAAAAATTAATTCTTTTTTAAATCTTTTTTTAAATGAATTAACTATTTTATTTGTATGCCTCTAACCTTAATGCGGTAACATAAAATATTCAACATTTATAGCCAAGTGTAATCATAACAACAGTATCATTTAAAAGCTTAAAATACATCAGTAAAACTTTCCCTGCACTTATATGTTTATATCGTTCAATTAAGAATGAATATTAATCAGATGTATTGTTCGTGTAAATAATTATTCATATCAATATCGTTCATGTAAATAATTATTTACAAAACAGATATCATTTATCTGCGCATGTATTCCGCAACAAAGGCATTGCGCTTCGCATCTAAATTATATATATGTGTACGAGTACGTAAGTACAGTACGTACTTACACACTCGCTTACCCTATTCGCGAAAATGCTGACTTTTATTTATTTTTCCTGTTACAATACGAAATAATTCGTATACTTGCGCGTGTGTGCATGAAACATTGTGTACGCGTTGATTTTACTAAAGAAATTTGTGATTTTATGTGAAAGAAAAATAAACCCAATTGCGCACGGAGGTACGTACAAAGGATGGTTAAGTACGCATTGGACGACATTTCTTTTATTCATTATTCTTCTCTTTCACAATGCAAAACGGTATTTATGCCGAAGATGTTTATCTGTTGAAACATGCGCAAAATAAATCATAATAATACTTCTAAAAATGTATACATTCTGCTTATTATTATAATTTTATTATAATTTTTAGTAAATACATAAACATTGATATTGATTAATATATAAAAACACCATGATATAGCATTTCAGTATTGTTAAAAAGTATTCTTTCAGAGTATTTGTTGATTGATTTATGTTATTTAGTTAATTTCTTATACATTTTATAATACTAATAATAATAACGAAAATAAAAAAAATAGGTTGCATAGATAACGTTTTACGATTTATTATCAGTACAGTTGCGTGTCAAAATTAACATTTATAATTTATAGAAGTAAACTTGTACGTTCACTTTTAAATTTCAACCTCCAAAGTAAATCAAAATATTTGAATTTGGAGGTGTTTAAATTTAAAGATATTGAATATGAATTCCTTTTCACCATTCATACAAAGAAAAATGAGTAAAGTAATGCAAGTAAAAGCAGTTCTGTTAATTGATTTGCCATTAATAATTTTGATAATTACCGTCAATAAATCACTATTTGACGAAATTATTACTCAAAATTTGCATATTAACACAAAGAGTCTCTTAGTCATATATACAATTAAAGACTAGGCTTATCGCAATAGCTTTTCCCTTTGTTCAAATCTTTGGCATTGCGAAGAGAAGTGAAATTAATGACGATGCATTAGTTATACAAATAGAGAGAAAAGAGAAGCTAAGATATAATACCGGCGTTTTCTTGCATTTCGCGTGGCACACATCACAATGCAATATCATCGCGTTGTATGCGTAAAACGCGTCGCGCACTTTGTGCGAAAATGCATATAGAGTGTCGTCAAAGCCAAGACAACAAAGAAGAGCATCTTTTGTTACAACAGAAATTGAATGCTAGTCGCTTTTTAAAAGGAATTTTTTATAAATATTTAGATGTCATTCCTATTACCATTGATGGATAGCCTATATTATCCTAATGAAATAATAATAATAATAACAATAATAATAATAATAATTATTAGATATAATAATAAAATTTGTCCGATTATTAAGAAACTGAATGTCCTATTTTTTTGAGCCATTATATAAGTATAGTTTTCCTTATTGTGGCTTGTGTCTCTGAAACTTTATTATATTCTTGCTATAATTAAAAAAGTGATCATAGTATAAAAAAAAACTTCCTCTTTCAAAAATACCTGACGACATCTCAAGTACACATAAATCATTTCACGTATCTCGTTAAAAATCGCAAATTATACACGTACGTATAAGCGACCTATGATCAAAAAAATATATCCAAAATAGCCTCTCTCCCTCGAAACGTATAAACGCTCGACTTTAAACCGACCGTGAATGCCGTGTACGCGCTCAGCACCGCACATGACAATGAAAACGAATACAATACATTTTCCGCGTGTGCAATCACGGAACAAGACACATAAAACTAAAGCGAGCAACGAGGGAGATAAAAAGATACACGGTAGTAGTGCGTACGTGCAGAAACGAGAGAAAGAAGACTTTAGCGCGCTGTACGCATATACATGTGACTCTTCGCGCAGTTCGAGTCCGTCTCTTTTCAAGAAAATATGAGTCATATGAGCCGCGGCGGACTTTGACCGGCCCGCGCTAATACGTGTATATATACACTTGTGTGTACGAAGCGAGATAGGTATAAATGCGCGGAGTGCACGCGGTCATATTATATATGTGATGTAGTCGGCTTTTATCGTGACTCCCGCGCTCCTTTTATCGGGCTGTTGGTGTTGCTTTCCGCTGCACACACGTGGTTATGTGGGTGAATGTTTATTGTCTAATAGCGCGTATAGGGTCTACTTGGGTGGTTTTGGGACTTTTTTGGGTGGTTTTAGGGCTGGTTTTAAATGAATAGAGGTATTAAATGGTTTTCAATTGGTTGAACAGTTGAAGTTTTGATGTTCTATCAATATAGAAAGATTTTGTTTTATACATAGATATTGTAACATCAATAGTACTTTTCGACTCCGGTGGCTACGTTAGCTTTTTAGCGCATGGGATGTTTTTCGCCCGAGCGAAGCGAGTTCCATGCGCTAAAAATCATCTTACCTACCAGTATCGAACAATATTTTATACCACGAGAGCCTAAAAGTCATGTCAAAGTTGCGATGTTTAGGTTAGAGTGGTATAATGTTGTTAAAGATCGTAATATTGGAATTTATTTGATGAATTAATTCTTTTTAGAAATTTAAAAAATATAAAACTTGTTATGGTAAATGTACCAAAATGAATAATTTTTGGCCTTCTTAATACCATTTCGACGGCTGAGCGCAAGAACCTATCAACTCGGTGCGCCCTCGAAGAAGAGGTTAACACGGTTTCTTCGCTCTACGTTTTGTTTTTGCAACTCTAAAAAAATAGTAAATTGCTTTTTTTGCAGTCATATTCGTTCTCATATTTTTTTAGAGTTGCCCAAACATAACATAAAGCGAGGAATAATTGGCTAAAGAAGCCGTCCTTCACACATATCTGAGTTGATCTACTCTTGGGGCGCGCTCCGAGTTAATCTCTTCTTTGAGTGCGCGCCGAGTTGATCGGTTCTTCCGCTCAGCCGTCGATTTGTGGTCACACTTTCTTGAAGTTTTAACATATATTTGTTAATTGTAGTACATTGGTTCATCGTAACTGTAATAATGATATTAGCTAATGTTATTATAGATATATCTTTTTTACAATTGAACTATTATTCAATTATGACCAAAACCGATGCACCACCCTATATCTATCGAGATTGAATTGATATTAGGGTTAGACAGGTGTATCGTAACATCTATCATACATATTTAAACTTTTTATCTTTGAACTTTTATCTTTTTTTCTTTTATTTAATGTAAACTTTCAAAAACAAAGCAATTTGGTCGGAGATGTTTTATTTCTGAATTATAAGTGTTAGTTGCATTTGAATGCGATGCCCTAATTAACGGCCATGAAATCGCATAATTATGCACTCTTCATGATTTGGGGGTGAGAGGTCAATCTAAGATTTTGTACGAGGAAGTGATACTATGCGAAAACGAGCACGTCTGTGATGTTTTATGCGTCTGCGTTACGTTCTTACGTGAGAAAGACGATTTGCAGAAGCTTTTGTTGTTAATCGACCTGGCGAGAAGGATAGCACGTTGACCTACAATCATTATCGTCATTGTGTTGTTAAATACGGGATATTTCATCTTCGTATGGATAGTTTAAAAATATCAATGGCATTTACGTAAGCAGTTACATTTAGTCTTAAATAATTGAATATGCTATCAAAAGCCGTGTTTGATAAAATGTATGTAAATATAACTATTCTTATTAATTATTGATCCCGTTTTATACAGGCATTAACTAAACTCTAGTACATTAAGTTTAACACTAGAGTTTAGTCAATGCCCGTATAAACTCTAGTATTAAGATGAAATATCGCCCGGGTACCATCATGCTTAGAATCATAAAGTTGAAGAAGACCGAAATTTTATGGCGATGTTTTCCGATACGTATCAATTTAGAACGTATAATGATCTCAGAGGCTTAGGGTTTACATTTTCAACGAAGCTCTTTCATCTTCACAAGCGATTTAATGCGAAACATTGAATAATTTTATAGGCCTATAAAAATATTCGAACGTAGGATTATATTTATTTATGAGATTTTTTGCTCACTTTCAATTACTTTGAAGATGCAAAGCATGATCGTATAGAATTTGTATACTTTATCGCGAATGAATGTATAATACTTGAATGCGGGATTCGGCATTATGCAATCAAAAGGTGTAATGTAAATTAACATATGCTCCTTTACCTTTTTTAATACAACCACATCAACTCACGCTGAGCGATTAATCTGCATAACTGTTACCCGAATGGATCTTTTTACTCCCGGAACTGTTGACCGTAAGCTTATATTGTAATGAAGTATATCGCCATTATAATTTTTTTTCTTTTACTTTTTCTTTTTATTATTCTCTTAATGAATGGTTATCCATCTTAATGACTTCCGTTTGAATATACGACTCCTCCTTTTTTAATTGCACGGTGCTCGATAGTTCAGCCATGCGCAGTAGGTTTTTGCTGACAGCGCGTTACTGTTCGGCCTTCTTGCATAGCATAATGCCATTTAATTTTAGACCATTACGACGCAATTTTGTACAATTAAAAATTATAAAAAGAACATTGATTGCTAATAGTAAGAAATGGTACGTAAGGTGCCCAATAGTATTATGTCCAATAATTAAAATGGGATTAGTTTGTTATCTTTGAATGACATTTTATTAAGCCTCTTTTTTGACAATTGCAAATTCACGCCGAATTCCAGTAAAGCTAAAAATAAAAATATAATCACATAATAAGATCATTATCATCGCACAATCAACATGTCAATTAGCAAACACTTCTATTATCATTCTCTTTAGACGCAATGCACACAATTGCAACGACGTGATCAAAGGAAAAATTCACGCAAGAAATTATAAATCCTAAAATCTATTATCGCTCTTCTATATCATTTATATTGTATCATCATAAAGAAAAGCAAAAACTAAAAAATTACGCATTTATTAAAAGTTTCGTAGATCAGCGGTCAAGGTCACTGTTTATCGTGCATCAGATCAAAAGAAGAATATAAATATAAAGCCAGCCAAGAGACAGATCGTCGCTTCGTGCGCCAGCGTACAAAGTTCAATATTTCACCTATATATTTATATATATATATATATATATATATATATATATATATATATAAAATCCGAATACGAAAAAAACCGGTTCCCTCACGTTTCCGCTTTAAATATATTGTAAGTCTCGTGCGTGCGCGCCCGCCTTTTGGACTCTTGGACCCGCGGATTTCGCGATTTCTCGATTAGCCGCGCTCGCGTTTTATCTTATCCGCGAGATCATATTTTGTTATTTACAACGCTGCGGTTTGTCGTTTTTTTTTCTTTACCTCAATGTCTGATTGCCTCGTAAAGCACGTCGGATTAAGAGCAGTGAGTGTTTGTCGCAACATGCCAAGGGATCAGTCATAGAATATTACTCTGTTTTGACGTGATATTTGTTGTTTGTGTAGGATTCGCTGGATCGTATAATATATAGTTGTGAGTAGTATACGCACGTTTTTAAATGCTATATATGTTTTGGGCCTGAAAAATACTTGATTCTGTCAATATGTATGTGATGCGTACTTTGAGTAATTGGTAGATTACTATTCTGTTTTTCATTCGAATTTCAGTGAATCATTTTGACGAAAACATTCTTTCACGATATTTTTATCTTCAAGTGGATATTTGTATTCCAGGTAACTCAAACTATAAATTATTGGTTACCTATACTTTTTCAATTCAACTGTGCGAAAAAAAAAGTAAAAAAAATATTCTTGCCCTGGCTGTTCAGTATTGTCACTTGCTCTATATCGTAAAATAATTCAGTACAATTAGAATTTGAATAATGTATAATGAGTATTGACATAAGGTTCAAACGCAGTAGCATTTAGTCATAATTGAGTAATTATCTGTCGTAAGAAATAATAATTTCTTTAGAGTTAATTGTTAAATTATGTCTCTTTTAAATTATTCATTTCTCAATTTATTTGTAATTCATATTATAAATTGTTTGCTTTACACTGAAAAAAAGGATTACTTGTATTAAATGGTATTCATTAACTATTAATAATCGTCGATTTAAATATGGCGAATTGAATATTCACTAACAGTTACTGTCTGAATACTTGGAGCCGTATTCAAGCCCCTGGACGCCATCGTGACTGTTATTGTCACGCCTCATGCAGGTTAATATTGCACGCTTGTGGCTTTCATATCTTATATGCCAACAATAGTTATTTGTTTCTAGCACTCGGCAATTGTACAAATTCTACTTTTATTTTAGTGCTTCAGAAGTGCGCCATCTTGATTGTTATTGTCGCGCCTCATGCCGGTTAATATTGCACGCTTTTGGCTTTCATATCTTATATGTCGACAATAGTTATTTGTCTCTAGCACTCGGCAATTATACAAATTCTGCTTTTATTTTAGTGCTTCAGAAGTATCTCTATAAGCCAGCACAACGTCAAATTAATTCTTATTCCCCGTTTGTATTTATCACTCATGCATGCAATAGTTCACTTGCTTTTTCGACAACAATCGAGAATGTGAGTTCTTAACTGTTAATGAATCTTTCATTTGATGTGAATCAAAAGTGTCTTGGGGGTTTAAGTAAATAATTCATTTAATGCAAGGAATTCTTTTTCTGAGTGTACCTATAAGACTGAAGCAAGTATATTTTATAAACCCGCCCACTAAAAGGCTTAAGTCGAAGTACGGAAACCTATCCCTTTCTCTCCCTCTCTTTCTCTCATTTGTCACGTACTCTTATCTGACCTAAATTGTACCAGAACTGTGCATAACGATTCGTTATTAATAAGTAAATATATATAAATAGGATTTTAATGAAGACAGGTATACCGGTATTTGGCAGTTCTCGGAAATTCAATTATAGGAGCATTGTGCTCGTTATGTAACAGTATAAATGCTCGATTCCAGTAACAAGAAATATATAATGCACTTACTTAAATTGTGATTGTACTCATAAGTGTAATTGTATTATATAAATAATACGCAAAGGATATAAATCGTTTTAGTTTAATTCGCTCGGTTCAACATTAGCAATCTGCAATTAGTATTTTCTAAAAATGATACCGTTTGAGTTTTAGAGGCTTATACTGCGTTTAGCGTTAAAAATTTACATCTTCGAGAATCCTTCTATAATGTTATTGAAAAAGTATGTTATAGATATATTATATGCTTAATATAGAGAAAAAATATACAGTTATTATATAGTTATTTTGTTAATCAGTTAAATAGAGTGAAAGTTACTTTTTGTTTTCAAAATGGATGTCAATATTTTTTTGTTTTATTAAATAGTTAAAATAATAAATAATATTTAAAAAATATTTTATGCAATGTAGTTATGCTGGTTAAAACTTTGAGACCCTAGGAATTAAAATACACTAATTTTATAAATCGTCATGAAGACAAAAACCTTTTTTTTCAAGAGAATTAACTTGATGTATTATAAACAATAGGAATAATAAGTCAGTCGCTATAATGGTATACATTTAAGTTTTATTCATGATGGATATCTTGTTATGGTCAAAATAATATTTATATATAAAACTCTACGGTTAACACTGAGAACATATATTTCATTTAAGTTTCTTCCCCATTTTTTTCGTAAAATTACTTATAATTTACCCAAAGATATACAACATTGTAATCTTTTGAAAAGTTTAAATTAAATTCTTGCATCCATGAAAGTTGAAACAGTGAAAAGAATGCAACTGACTGATTTAATTAAATTTTCACTAGTAGTGCAAATTAAATATTAAATATCAATTGTCTGCTTTTCACTATAGAAATATTGGATTTTCACTAATTCAACTTTAGCAAGCAAAAAGGCAATAAGAGAACTAATATAGTTTATTCTTAGATTATTAGCAAGAATTTTCATATCTTTCTTTATTAAAGTTAGTTTAAATTTTTATAATACACTGGATGGAACAAATATCTGATCGAAATTGTTTTCTTGAAATACTACAATTTCATCTGATCAAATGCTCGTTTTCTTTAACCTAATAGAAGAATTTAAAAAAATTCAATAATATTTTTGTTCTGTCGATTGTACATTGTAATTATTTGTTGTACTCGTATATGTGAGGAAAGCTGAAGTAAAACAGAATACCGATTTTTCTTGAAAAATTGTTCATATTAATTCTATATAAATATTCATATAAACATTCTATGCAATTTTTATAATACTTTTGAGCCAACAAGATGATACTAAATACAAATAATTTATAACAAATTTTCTATTAAACTGGTAAAATATATGAAAACTAAGCTTATTCTTATATATTAATTAGGTACCCAGTTGTGCTAAAGTCTGTCCTACACTCTATTACGAAAAAAGAGAAAAAAGAAACACATAAAACCCTCAAACCACCCTAACATCTCAACATCTCTCTGTTCCAAACCAAAGGCAGCGAATCACGTGGCCAGTAGCAGCAGCAGCAGCATCAGACGCCGACCCGAGTCCCGCGTTCATCACCGACGCTCCCGCGGAACCCACGTCCACGCACGCAGGCACCATGGAGGTGCTGATGCACGAGGCCAGCTCCGTCCCGGGCAACGGTGTCATATCCATCGTCTCCGAGAACGGACATCCACCCCAGCCCCAGCAGCACCACCAATGCTGCGCCCACAATCGGCCACAGCCGCCGCACGTTTGCGGGAACAATTGCGAAGGACAGCAGCAGCACCAGCAGCAGTTTGTGAGCGAGAAGAATGGAAAGACGCCGTTTACGGAGACGAAGAGCGGCGAGACAATGGACGTCATGTTCGAGAATATCACGTACACCGTGTCCCTGGGAATGAGAAAAGGTGAGGATTCAATGGGGTTGGAAAACAAATTTTTAATTTTACAATGTTTATAAAATTTACGATTTATATCGCAATTTTACAATGTATATCGTGCCAGTTACGATATATTATTGTTTTCTCAGTGTGGAACTGATAGAATGTAATTTTTTGGAATCATACCGTTCGTGTAGGAACGAATAATGCGCTAGGAGAAATTGCTTAATTAATTGTAAAATACAGTAGCTTTTGTCAGATTTATTTAGTCGCGTCTTAAACGTAGACTACTAAACCTAAGAAAATTATTATAATTTCTAGAAATGTTAGAATATATGGGCAAATCCATCGAACTTTTAACCTTTAGTATCTGAACTGTAAAATTGTTGATCATATTAATATTATTTACTACTACTAATACCCCAAGTAATCTTCTATTTATTTCTACACATCATTAGCGATATGTTAGCACAGCATAGACCTCATAATTGGACTTTATCTAATGATCCAAGTCGAACGAAGATAAAAATCAGCTCAAATTGTTATGTCCGACGAGAAGAATTTTTTTATTTTTACTAACAAAACAGGAACGCCGTTTAACTTATCATTCTGATTCTAATTGCTTAAGTAAACTAAACCTAAACTACAACTCTGAGTTGAACCTCATTCGTGTGCCTCGTTCTGAAAAAAGTTATGGCAGTTTAAATATTTGTCCCGGAATTCTAAAAATCTTCTAATTAAAGCAAAGTTATTAAGTTAGCAGTTACGCCATGTTGTAAATTATCAATATTTGAAATTCAATATTTATTGTTCACTAAAAAACAAAGAAAATGATCAACATCGCATTTATGTGCTCCTTGATATACTAAAATTAGAACGGGTAATAGACAATTCTTAAAAACGCGATTCATTGAAAAATTTCAGTTTTTATTATGGCACATTTGTAATTTTATCTAAAATCATTTGGTTTCACAAGTGATCATATCTTCTTATCCTATATAAACATAACAACTAAGTGGCGTTTGCGCGATTTATACATTTTAAATATATATAATTATGTATATATAGAAAAACAATGCTATTCTTATGGGTAAAAGATACCTTTTCGTAAAATAAGGCACGTGCATCCATTTTTTTCATAATTGACTTTAAAAGTGTGCTTACAAATATTCAATTATTTGCCTTCAATTTTTATTTCAAAATTTTTTTTATGCAGAAAGTTAAAAGTTTGGCGAATTTGCGCATATACGTATATCATAAATTTTATTGTAGTCTTCATGAAAATTTATTGAAATCATCATATTTTTTTGAATTTCGGTAGACTGCATGATTAAATTATAATACTTCATGGTTACAATGAGAAAAAATATATTTTTACAATTTACTAAACAATTTCTTTCTGTGTACACCTTTTAACATTCGCATTATAATTGTGTAGATTCTTTCTTACCTTGGTCGAAGAAAAACGGTTTTCCTTAGCAGCTTTTTTAATCAGTCTTCTCATTTTTGAAGAAAACAATTTTTTAATGGTAGAGAGAGCGCTTGAAATAAAAAAAAATATTATAAGCGTTCATTAATAGACTTTCTTTATAATGTAATTGATGGTTATTAATAGAGAATGATAGCTATAAATAACATTTTAAACAATACCTGACCAGGAATCCAATTTAATTTCTACCAGGAAATACTAATATATTATATAATTATAATTATAGAGAATATCATCTTTAAAACTACACCAAGATATAAACTAATTCATTGCAGATGTAATATTTATTATTTTTTAGATGCATTGTCCCTAAGCGTGATGAACTCAATTAACTGATTAACTTAATTACTTGATTAACTTTTTAGTTCATTGAAATTGATTTTAAAATTCAAAACAATTTGTATGATTCATGTATGCGATATAGGTACGTTCATTTCGAACGAAGTGATTTCTGGAAATAAAGAAGTTCAGAATCGGTGTGTTTATTTTGTAATTATAGTAATGAGTGTTTAAACGATACAACTTAATTACTGTCATGTTTTGCAATTAAATTTGTTTTTTACTTTTACTTACAACACCAATATTTATTCATTTTACATTATACATCTTTATGGAAAAGACGAATTTATCTAAAAAAATGGAATTTAATCCAATACAGAATTTTGATACAGAATGAGAACTAGAGTTTGTTATAGTAAAAAGCTATTTTCAAAGTCGTTTCTAATCACATTATAATCCATCTTTCACGTTGTACTTAGTTTCAACTTCATGCATTAATGCTATGCAAACAATATTTATCTTAATAATGCAAATCTGGAGAAAGTTTTTAATTAGTACTCATAGTTAAATTTTGCATAAAATAGAAATTTATGCAAAATTCAATAACGTTATATTATATAATACATACTGAATACTTGCAAGAAGAGTGTACCAGCTACCGTAAAAAAATTAAGATGAAGCTTTAGTCTAAAAAAATATATACAATTTTCAAAATAAAATGAATAAAATATGAAGAAAATATTATTATTATGAAAATATACATTAAATAGAATTTTAAAAATTAGTGTCTCTAACTTTTTAGTTATATTTTTAAATATTACATAGCCTGTATCATTTATCTAGTTTTAAGGGACATGACAAAATTATTTTCATGATAAAAATAAAAAGATCATAGTTTTTTACATTGATTATACATTGAAAATCTTGACATTAAGTGGCTCTCCTAAAAAATTATATATCCTTGTACTTACCGCAGGATTCCGGGGGTCAACATGAATGAATCTGACTTTTATAAGTCTCATTTTTCTTAGAAAACGTGTAATGTTGAAATGGATGTGGGATTTAATCAGGATTTTAATCTATAAAAGTTGTGAATAATTTAGTATTAAATAGATGATTTATTATGCCTTTAGGCCAATTTTACTATTATTATGTACGTGTAACTTAGGGAAAAAGTTTTACTTTATAAATGCCCACACTCACCTGGTAAACACATATTTTCTGAGGAAAATGATACTCATAAAAGTCAATTTTGTTGATGTTGACTTCCGGAACCTTGCGGTAGGTTCCGAAAATAAATGTTTTATTATTAAGTTTTTCGATATATTGCAATGATATACGAAAAAATATTTTCCAACTTTTCATAATTCAAATTTAGATTTAATTTGATACACTTGATTAAAAAGCTGCAATACAAAAATTGTACAAAAATCCAAGGTGTTGGCTCTGTTTAATCTCAAATCAATATTCAACCAATTGTCTCCATTTACCCAGGCACCAAGGAGATCCTGCACGGTCTGAACGGCCGCCTGCCCTCCCAGCAGCTGGTCGCCCTGATGGGCCCCTCGGGCGCCGGCAAGTCCACCCTCCTGGACGTGCTCTCGGGCTACCGTACCACCGGCGTTCAAGGCGCTGTCTACGTCAACGGCCGCGTCCGCGACTTGGACTCCTTCCAAAGGTGAGAGATCTCCGCACCGCTTCTTTTTTTTTTATAATCATCAGATAAGTTTTTTTTTGCTCGACATCATAAGCCGCAAAATCGATTACGAGGATCCTGCGTAGCGACGGCAATGATGAATCACGATGACGATGATGTCGAGAAGTCGTGAGAATGGAAGTTTTTGCACGATTGGGTTATTTGGGGGTCTCCTTTTTTTCATATAACGTTCGTATATTTTGAGGAAGCTTCAGCGCTGATTTATTAATTGTAGTTACATTAATAATACATTGCAATGTATTGATATTTGCGAGATGGCACATAATTGATATGTGTATCTGTGGGTATAATACATATGTATATGCGTGGATATGAGTCGATGAACCATTGCGGCATCCACGCGCTTTTTTTCGTCTCGGCTCCTTGGGCAATGTGTCAAACAACTTTCTCGCGCGCGTAGCGTGAGTTTGCACGTTTCGGGGTTTAGAGTATATGTCCTTAATATTGAGTCATGCTCGAGCGCCGTGACTAGCTTGTTAATATTACGGCAAACAACTTGTGTACCTAAATTTATCAAAAAAGAGGATGGTGCTTTTTTCTTAATTTTTTTTAGTAAAATGATCGATTTCTTGTGCGCAGGTCCAGCGCTTACATCACACAGGACGACCGGTTGCAGCCGCTGCTCACCGTCATCGAGAATATGCACGTGTCCGCGGATCTGAAGCTCAGCACTGACACCCCGCAACACGAGAAGGAGACCATTGTGAGTATCGCAAAAATGATAATTTTTGCTAATTTAAAAATAATAAATAAATATACTTCGGATCATCACTCTGCAAGCTTTTTGGCTTGAAAAATTATGCAAAAAGACATAAATGTTGACAAAATGAGCTGTAAGCTTTGATTCAAATGAAAATATTATTTTGTTGCTAAGTTTATGAACAATCGAAAATGGTGATGTAATATACTCTAATTAGTATCCATGCATTATGATGAAACTGGGTGCCGGGCATCATTTTTTCACAACCAAAGGTTGTGGACTCTTCATGTTAGTTTTATTTCTCTTGGATACAAAACTATTAGATTAGTATACTACATACGTACTACGCCACTTGAAATCATGTGTTTATAATGTATACGTATGTAGGTATAGTTTCTTCAACCAAAGAATATGATCTTGAATATTCAAGTAAAATTTTTTTTCTGACAATAAGTTGTAATTAACTAAAATTTAATTAAAGAAAATTCTAATTGAACCCAAAAGATTGTTTCTCTTACTAACTCAAGTTGGGTGTAATATGGAAAAATCATTTGAGTTTGTGTATAAATATTATACAATTTTAATAACACACCGAATTTCAATATACCTAGAGCATTATTTATTTTTTTCTAAGTTTTGAACCAATTGAAAGTGTTTTGGTCTGCAAATATTTTCCTGTTAATAATTTATTCAAGTTTAGATATTCTTCATAGTTCAAGAAACCATTTTTCTGAGTAGAGATTATTGAAACATTTATAAGTCTGAAAATTTTGAGTTACTTAATTCTTTGATGAGATTATTTGCATAAAATTTTAGTATCCCACTTAATTATTCATGTTTAAATTATTTATGTTTTATTATATATTGCTGTGCTTGAGAACGTGCGCAATAGCGATAATAAGAATTTTAAATAAATTGCCATTGTGTGATTCATTTTTCCGAGAAGATGAGATTAAGAAAGTAAAAAAAAAAATTAAATGATATGAATTTAGCGGACCCGTTGTTAACAACATAATTAGTGCTAACAATATGCACAATTAGCTACTGGTAATCTTGTACGCGGCTGACTAAATAATTGCATGGAAATGATAAGAGAATTTATTAAATGACTAGTCGAATTATTCATATTCGGAAGCACTTTGTTGATTTTAATATTTTAAAGTATCTATAAATATACTTGACTTGATTATCAATATTTCCATTAATTCTGTCATTATTTTAATATGTATTCCGTTGTTCGAGTAATTTATTATCACTGAAAAAATGAATAGATTCATACAATTAAACTATAAGTACACTGGACAGAACAAATATCCGATCGAATCTGTTTCAATTTTTTCAATTCCTCCAATGAAGTGAGCGAAAACAAGCTCTCGATCCAATATAAAAATGTAAACAAATTCGATCAGACGTTTGTTCCGTCTAGCGTACACGCTCAAGCGAGTAAAAAATCCGATATTTCTGCCTTCACTCGCGAATACCTTCGCAATACAATCGCATCAATACTTCACTTATACTCATTAATCTAGGAAAAAGCTCTAAAAGAAAAACAAAAACAAAATGCCCAGACATTTACATCATCTAAATTTCGCACAACTAACGTAAGCATCAACGGTACGATCCATCCATCGGCGCGCAAAAACGCCAGCAACCAACAATCCTCGCGAAGTGCAAAAAATGCTCACCTTGCATTCAGTTTCTAACAAAATTATACACGATACACTCCGACATCCTATATGAAAATCGCGTGTATCTAAAATGCGGGAAAAAAGAAGGCGTGTAAAACGGAAGTCGACCTCTGTCTTGCAGATCGAGGAGATCCTGTCGACCCTCGGCCTCTACGAGCACATGCACACGCTGGCCGGTCGGCTGAGCGGAGGCCAGAAGAAGCGGCTCAGCATAGCCCTGGAGCTCGTCAACCATCCGACCGTCCTCTTTCTCGATGAGCCTACCACGTGAGTACATCACACATAGCGAATTCGTGTATCGCTGTTTTTTTTCTTTTTGTATGTAGTTTGTAACGGTAACTGTGTGCAAGTGTCGCATTGTACGCTGTAATACTGATATAGGTTTTTTGTTTGTTTGAATACGGTCAAGTCATTCAAAGATTCATGTTGTGTGTGTGTGTGTGTATACGTGGAGACGATGATCACGATGAGTTATGGATTTCTCGATGGAGCTTGATGATTCGCAGCGTAGAAAATATTGTGCAAAATAAAGTGTAAATGGTAAACAAAATAATTATATGATCAATACCGGTGGCTAATGAAATGTGCCATTGATCGGTAATTCAACATCAGCAATGACGTGGCTTCGGCTTATTTTGCATACGAGATGGAATTTTATCGATACTTTGTATATATGAGCGATTCTTTGGAGCTTTTGAGTTTTTCACGTACTGTCGTTTACATGTGCGAAAAGCGCATGACGCTTCTGGGCTTGATATATTCGTGTTTAAGTCAAGACTGTCAAGAGATGAATCTTAATATTTTAATCAGATTTACAAACAGTTCTTTTTTCGGGATTTTTGACAAAAGAACAATAAAACGTTGCCATTTTTAATGATTATGTATAAATGGTAATATTTTAGCAGTCTTTTCTAGGAGAATAGTTCCATAGAATTGCATATATATTTATAATTTGATAACTGTGACTTTTATTATAAATTTCAACTATTTATGAAAATGTTTATTTGAAATATCACCACGGACCCAGTTTTCAATCAATTAAGAGAGGTTTTATGTATTCTTTCCCTCCTTAATGAAAGGCTGAATGATACAGCATTTTCGTTGATATGAATTTTATAAAAAATGGAAAATTAAATATTTAATATATTGACCACACTAAAAATTCGCATGAAATACACGTGAAAAATTCTTTTAATTAAAAAATAATTTAATATTCTTTCTATGAATTTAAAAGAAAATTAATTTTTAAAGCTCAAAATTCAAAGGAAATAGAATTTTCGGTCTAGATATTTTTGTCATACAAATTCACTAAAAAGACTGGTTTCTTAATGCTATGCATGCTTTTATATCTTTTGAGGAAACGTAAACAGTACTTTATACTATACAAATTATTAATATAGAAGAATAGTTTTTCATGAGTAGTTTGTGGGGTATACGATTATTATACGATCATTATTGACGGTTATTTATTTTTGAAAAGAATTATTATAATCTAGAAGTCCATTGAACTATTACCCATGCACATACAGTTAACAAGGAAAATATGTATATTATATGATAAAACAGGGAAAATAAGCATTATTATTGAACGGTTGCAAGAATCGAAATATCTTAATGTCAAACTTAACGCATATACTTATACCTTAAACGCGATATGTATTATGCAATGACAGTTCGCTGCGGACTTGCGCAGATTACAATAATTTTTTTTGTACCATTATCATTTAGATAAGTAATTTAATTGTATTTATGATGCACATTATCAGCACCGAATTGTTAAATATGCTCGTATTGATTTGGTTAAAATTATTATGTTATATAAGTACCTACAGTCTAAATGTGATTGTCTTTCTCATATAAGATTTGAATAGAATTTCCTGAAATTTTTATGAATTTTCGTTGGTCACTGCAAAAGATATATGCATTTTCGAGAGAAATACTCCATTTTTTATAAAGTTACCACAATTGACCTGGAATCTTTTTCTTGTAGGAGCGGATAAATTAACAAATCATTTATAGCGCTTCGCAAACTTTCAAATAATCTACCTCTATCGCGCTCAATAAATAAATAAACAAAATTGTCAATTGTTCGCAGAGGTCTGGACAGCTCGTCGTGCACGCAGGTGTGCAACCTTCTGAAGCTGCTCGCGCACCAGGGCCGCACGATAATCTGCACGATTCACCAGCCCAGCGCCACGATTTTTCAGCTCTTCGACCAGGCAAGTGTCATAAAGTCATAATATAGCACATTCTCGAACGCACTCCTCTCCTTTTCTTCGCGACGTGTGTCGTCAGAGAATCTTTCTCGTGCACGTTTCGCGAAAAACAAACGAGGGCCGCGCGCGCGAATCGGCATGAGATGATAAATGTGCGCACGCATTGGTGTGACGTTGAGCGAGTAGCATGTAGACACGATAAGATGTCACAATTTAATTAAGTTGCATAATTAAGAAGCACGAATTTATGGTGCATGCGACATTGATGCTTTTGTCGACTCTGCATAAATATATTGTAATTGTCGGTTTATTGAATATATGATGCTACGCTGTATATGAAAAATGAAAATAAAGAAATGTGGAGGGTGTGGGACTAGGTTTATTGAAATGAATATATTTTACAAATTAAGAGATGGTATTAGTAAATTAACTTTTTAGACTTTATCTGGAAAATAATGAATACATTCGAATAAACGTTTATCTCAATACTTATGTTACTTAGAAAAACATTTAAGATGGCTGTTTAGGTACAGACCTAAAATGGACCATGTATCTAATATGGCCCACCATAGCTATCCTACCTATTACGGAAGCAAAGGGGACCGACCTGCAAATACACTGTTTTATCTTACAAGCGCTTAAGTGAATTCGACACTATAATTTTGAACAAGTCATTATATTTACTGTGATACTAAATAACGAATTTCTTTCAAGTCGACACTGTCCTCGATGTTACTACGTATCGTCAGCTTTTCAGTAGCATAGTTTATTTTAACATCCGGCTATGTACCTTTTTAGTATAAGAGGTTTTGTGTCTAAACACTTATTCTACCTAATACAGTCCAAATAACTGAACATTTAACATTTATGAATATCATTTTATTATTTTTATATATATTTGCTTTTTGTTAGTGATACCAGAATGAAAAATAATTACGAACCATATTAGGTACACGTGCAACCGAATATATCCCACTAGCTGTTTATTTTTAAAACTCTATAGATTTGCCCTATATGCATATTTTAAAATGAAAAATTTTTTCTTATGTTAGTTTGTATGCTATATTTTTATATACCAACTGGGTCAAATATAAATACTCAAAGCTTAGGTGGACCATATATATTTATTTGAATAAAAAACGCATTAAAACTAATACTTAAATCTTTATTAATTTCAAGTAAATGCATTTCTATAAGTAACAATATTGAAAAATTTGTTCATTTGAATTTATTCAAAATTTTTAGCTGCTTTTCTTGTATAATAAATACAAATATAACAATTTTAATTTCAATGATAAAGAAAGTTAAATTAATATGGGTCAGTGTTTATAAACAAAAAAGTGAATCTTTGTTAAACCTGTTATGTTTTTTGTTTAGGTCTACGTCTTAGCGAAAGGTGAATGTCTTTATCAAGGCGCTACGCATAATCTCGTGCCATATTTGGAGAGCGTCAAGCTTCCGTGTCCGATGTACCACAATCCAGCTGATTACGGTGAGAATATTCATATCTCTACTTTTACGCATGAAATATGAATCATATAAACAGCAAGTTTTGTATTTATTGAATTACTTTTGAAGAATTCATGTTTATTATTACCCCACAAGCCTTTAGTGTATCAAATGAAAACATTCTGATGTTATGCAATGAATATTGTTTAATTATTTTTATTATCTGTACTGTTTTGAAAGAGCAAAAATAACTTATTGACGAATTTTTACAGTGATTGAATTGGCTTGCGGCGAATACGGTGAGGACAAAATCGAAACACTCGTTCAGGGAACGCAAAATGGCAGAAGCCTCAAGTGGTTCGACAACCCCAGTGCACTTTTGGATGCTAAAGCCCTCAGAGGTACAATCATATTCTAATTTTTATAAGTGCTTATATAATTATATGCTGAATGAAATTGCACAGCAGAAAGTGCTGTCTCTTTGCTACTTTATTTTCTCGTAATAAATTGCGTATAAGAAATAAATCGACAAACTTTGACCTTAGTATTCAACCTTTGAAATCAGTACAATTGACATAATTAATAAAAATATATAATTCTAGCTGCAAACCCGTTAAGAAGTCATAAAAAGTGTGATTCGAGCCGAGGTCCTCAGGCGACTCCGCAGATGCATCAGTTTGTCGTCCTGATGAAGAGAGGCTGCATCAAAGTCAAGCGAGATGCCGTAAGTTCAATCAGTCAAATTCTGAAAAATCAATCGAAATTTTCCGCGTTCCTGGTCGTCGACCTTCTAAATTAACTAAAATTTTCTCTCTCTCTTCTTCATTTTATCCAGACGCTGACGCATCTACGAATAATGGTAAACGTATGCACGGGCCTGATGCTGGGCTCGCTGTTTATCGATGCCGGAAACAACGCCGACCGAATAATCGAAAACTACAATCTCCTGTTTGCCTGTCTCATTCACCTCATGATGACCACCATGATGTTGACCGTCTTGACGTGTGAGTATATGTGTAATAATACACTGTGTATATATTTGCGTTTGGCACATGGCGGTTTCAGTACAATGACAAAATAAGCAGATACGCCCATGATTACGTTTACACTCGATTAGTACTTGTTATCCATGTATGATTTCTCAAGGTTTTGTTGTGAAAATACTATTTGGAACTCTTGAAATTTCACTGTGCAAGTAATCCACACTTTTTTTCATTGTAATGAGCTTACGGTTTGATTTTCTAGTATTATCTCTGAATATGCATGGAGATTTTCCATTTTAAAAATCTTTCTGAACTTAAGAACATCTTGAAACCAATCAGAAGTGAAGAATGAAAGAATTAGCAATTTCATATCCATTCAAACATTTGTATCGCATGACATGTAAAAGAAGCTTTCCTCGTATTTTTTTAAAACCAGTTTTTTAATGTTCAAAAGCTTTTACGCGTTTGGGTATTAATAAATCTTAATGCAACTCTCAGGATTAGTTGATAATGCTCTTTATAATAAAAGTTAGCATTTTTTTAAATAATATTATATTAATCATATTTATAAAATATTCGTGTAAGGGGACGCCGGATATCTCTGTCCTTGTCTAATTCAGTTTTCATTCATAATTTTAAGAAAAATCATTTTTTTTAAAAAATAATAGTTGTCCCCGCTTCGTTTTATAGTAATCTAAATGTATGCCCAAGCTGGGTTCATATGATTGTTTTGTTTTCGAGAAAACTTTGACACACTATGAGGGCCAACTACATGGAGATTAACCTTTACATACTAAGTTTGTCAAAGTTTTCTCGAAAGCAAAACAATCATATGAAACCAGCTTGGACATATATTTAGATTACTATGAAACGAAGCGAGGACAACTATTATTTATTCAGAAAAATTATTTCTCTTAAAATTTTGAATGAAAACGCAATTAGATAAGGACAGAGATATCCGGCGTCCCCTTAAGGGGAAGAATTTTACGCTCAAATTCTACCGATTAAGGTAGTTCTTGCGACAATAACGGATCTTTCGGAAAAAAATTTGTATGATTGGCAGACGAAATTTGACAATGCGAATGAGAATATAAGTGAAAAGAGGGCTTGAAGTACCGAAAAAAAAGATTCAAATAAAAATTATAATTTTTCATTGGATTTCAATTCTTTAAAACTCATTTTACTCCTTAAATATTTATCTACAAAGTTTATGAAGAAGAATTATAAAATAATTAATGTGCGCAAAGTTATTGTTTACGGCTATCTTATAAAGGATATCATCGAAACCTCATTATGTTTAGTTATGTTAGAATAAAAACTACTATAGATTTTTTTTACCAAATATTCCTTTACCTACATAATTTTGACGTTTCCGTTAATATTCATAACTTTCGATGAACAAAGCTCTAATTTTCTTTCGTAAATTTATCCTTCAGAGTCCTCTATATTCAAATTCTCTCAAGCAACTAAATTTGCATCTAAACCAATTTTTAAACGAAAGCAAAAAAACTTTTTCAGTCCCCTCGGAGATGAACATCCTGCAGAAGGAGCACTTCAACAGGTGGTACAGCCTGAAGTCCTACTACACGTCGGTGACGATGGTCGACATACCGGTGATGGTCTTATGCTGCCTGCTCTTCACGGTGATCGTCTACTTCATGTCGAATCAGCCCTACGACCTCGTGCGCTTCTCCATGTTCTTCAGCATTAGTCTGCTGGTCGCCTTCGTAGCGCAGAGCTTCGGTTTTATGATCGGTGCTACGTTCGACGTTGTGGTAAGGATGAGGGAATACTTGATTAAGGATGAGGAGTAATTTTCTTTTATAATTATTATACGTAATAAGTATAAACATTATTGTTATTGTTAACTAGAATGTTTATGAACTCATTATGATAATTGTATTTATCAAGTTCAAGTTTAGTTGGACGATATACTTTGATTAAACTGTTAACAAGCAATTATTTATTTGTTAGATAACGTGCTGCTTATTATTTCAAGGTTGAGGTTGTAATAATTAAAAATAAATTATTACAGCTGTTGTATCAATTATCAGGACTAATAAAATATAAATGCAAATCACGAAATAATAAATTTAATTTAATATACGAGTATCTACTTTTTATCCCTATTAGGACTATTTTATATTCAATGATTTTGTTTTGTCATTTCAGAATGGAACGTTCTTAGCGCCAACGCTGTCAGTGCCAATGATGATGTTTGCCGGATTTGGTGTTTCCCTCCGTGATCTTCCTAACTATCTGCAGTGGGGAACGTACATCAGTTACTTGCGATACGGTCTTGAAGGGTGATTATTAGTTTTTAATATTCTATTTAAACTTTGATGACTCTCATATCAGCTTGACTAAATCTCATTTGATGCGATTAAAAAGAATAAATTTAATAGTGACTTATGCTTCTGAATAATCTAAAGCCCGTCATCGATAATTACGAGAACGAACTATTTTCATTTAATTTTCATTTTGGTGTAAATATCTTTCTGGAACGTTATTGTCTTAACCAAAAACTGTTGTTACCATCTATAGAGATATTTTCTTAAAATTGAGAGATGCTAAACCCCCTGTTACCGTCAAATACGGGGAACCAATTATTTCATTCAATTTTCAATTTAGAGAAAATATCTCTCTGGGAAGTTGTTGTTTTTGATTAGGACAATAACATTTCATAAAGATATGTGCTAAAAATGGAAAATTAAATGAGAAAAGTGGTTTCTCGTATTTGTTGGTGACAGGTGGCTTTAGCATCACCTTAATGTTACATAGACTTAACAATTTTTAATGGACACTCATACTAACAAAATAATTATTATCCTGGACAGCGCATCACAGTATAATTATCATCGTAAAATACTTATGTAATTCTAAATCAATTGCTGAGTGTAATTTTTCAAATGCACCATTATAATTAAAATTCAAATAATTTTGAAAAATCACATTTGTACAAAGATGCTTTCTTCTATCTAGATTCGATAAAAAAAATAATTAATTGGTACTTTATTACTCAGTTAATTTTTATCCACTTTTAATTGATTCAATAAAGTTTTATTAATATCACATCTTTTCAATAAGCATATTTACGAGAGTATAAGTAATAATTTTACAATCGCATGATTTGGTTTGAACATTAATTAGTCTGATTTTCTTTCCATTCAGTTATACTATTTATCAATTTCTTTCTAAAGACCTTGGAGAATAACTAGGGTATCACAATGCCCTTTTTCTTAAAGAAAATATATGTGATCTGATAACATTTCATAATTATTTAAAATGATATGATGACTATGCTTGTTTCAAAAACTCATAGTCATTTTTAAAACTTCATAACTTGGCGAAAAGGGTCTTATTATAGAGGCGTCTGAAAAACTGAATCTAGACAAAAAAGTTAGACATATGATTTTTCTTATGATTGAAAAAAAACAGACTAGAAGCATTTTTTTCTGCTAATATACTGCAATTAATCGATTATTATTATTATTATTATTTACAAATTTCAAGAAATTCAAATTGTTAAAGAAATTGATGTACCATAAAAGAAAAATTATTTTAGTATCATTTTTGGAATGTAATTTTTAATGAAGTTTGGAAAATTGAGATGCGATTCTTTGTTGAAGAAGATACTAACCAAAGTACTAGAGAATTTGAGCTAAAACCCACTCTTTAAATTTGAACAAGTGAAATTTCATTGACTATCCTATACTATCGCGGAACGTCACATTGTCACCTCGTTTCTTTAGTGAACACTAGAGTTCATCAAATCATATTTAGAGAGCATGGTTCACCATAAGCTAAAGCTCTGAACTACAAAAATGAAAGAAAAAGACAATAATATTTTCCTTCAAAATTTACAACTAAATCTCTTTTTTCTCCCAGCTACGTGAACGCGATCTACGGTCTGAACCGTCAGCCCCTCGAGTGCCACAACGACGACCTCGACTTCTGCTACTACAAGGACCCGCAAAAGTTCGTCAAGGAGATCATCGCGATGCGCGACGATCAGTTCTGGAACGATGTCGCAGCGCTCTCCTCCATCGTTGTGATACTCAGGATCGCGTCCTACTTCCTGCTGCGCTGGCGGCTCATGGCTTCGAGATAGACGAGCCCGACGAATATTGCACTTTTTTCCCCTGGATTATTCGTCCAAGTCTTGCCCTATGCGTGCGGACACGCAGTCGGAGAAAGATGATCTATAACTCGCGGCGCGAGCAGGAGACTTTTGTAATTTAAACTGTATGCTGAGAGAGAAATTTTGAAACGAGTATGGTCTGCAGTGTATGGAGAAGCCTTAGAGTTTGCAATCTGTCGATGAGCTAGAAATGATTTCCAAAAATTATCCTGGATAAACGTTTTAAGAATAATTGTCTGTGTTATATATAGTAGTTAAAGTGGAAAATTTTGAATACTTCGCAAGAGTAGCTAAAAAATGAGTACATAAACCGTGTTTAGTTCCTAAAATTTTAGAATGGAAAATTTTATAGTTTTCGTAAGAATATATTTATTGAAAATAAAATTTTTTCTATTGAAACTTCTTTTTTTACTTCCCTGACATTCAAACAAGTTGTGACATTGACAGAATGAAGTTTTCCGCTGTAAATTTAGTACTTACGTGGGTTTATCCAAACATTACAAAGTTCCTTTGAAGCTTTTCTTGTACTTCACCCAGTAAAAGTTTATAACTGATAAGTCAAGTTTCTGTTGATTTGTTTCGTTATATTGCTTTTCAGAAGGACTAGTCATTAAGCTTTTCCTGAATTAAATTAAAGTTAATTTATAAGTTCATCCACCAATGAGCAAGAAGAAATAACGTTTCGCACGAAATTCTTGGACTCCTTTCAAAATATTCTATCTCAGCGTTGCATTTTCGCAATATAGTAGTTAAACGTTATTGTTAATTAGTATAGAGAAAAATAATTAGTCCGTAAGAGTGGGTTTTCTACGAGAGAAAGAGCGAGAGAGAAAAATGCGCAGAGAAAAATAAACGTAATTTTATAATAATTGTACAGAGGATCAAGCCACAATGATCTCATCAAAGATCATCCGAATGATTTTGCGGATCGAGTTTTTGTCCGCAAAGGTTCTTTTAATCATTATTATTGTAATCACGATGTGTAACGACCTCGAGGTTTCTTCGTTTTATGATTTTTAATTAATTATTATTATTATTATTATTATTATTATTATTGTTATTATTATTATTAAAAACGTCAATGGCGAGGAGGGAGAAGAAATGGTTGACGGTGATTAATGTTGCTGCAGTGGTCGCTATTTTTTCTTCTTTTTATCAGGACTGATTGTAAATTTCCTTAAGCGCAATTAATGCAATTTATTTTTCTTATTTATTATCTACGTGCTGATTATATAGGCTTTGTTTCAGCGACCAGTACCTTTTATAAATACACGCACACATATATCCACACACGTCTTGCGCATTCCAGGCAAGATAAGAAAAACATGTAAAAAAGTAAATACTTATTATAATATTATTTTTATTATTATTATACGAAATTGTTGCTTTTTTTTCTTTCAACGCACCTTATACAAAAATATTGCTTTACCCTTCAATGTAAACGGTATAAAAAGTTATATATTAACAAAAACGTAACAATAGTTGGCATTATTAAGTGTATGAATTGCAATATATATACAATTAATACATTTTGTATTATATAAAAACGCTTTTTGTAATAAAATAAGAAAAACTAAGAGTTCACCCGCAATTCTCTAATATATTTTTTGTGTAACACAATGTTTATAAGTTCATGGATTTTCGTAATCAAACGATTTACAGATATATATATACTAATGTTTATGAATTTCTTCATAAAACCAAATATCTAATTAAATATCGCAATCACGATTTGTACTTATTTTATTAGCTTGCTTCAAATTCTCTCATGATTTGATTTATGTAAAAACTTATTAACTATTTAATCGATCGATGTATCTCTTTTCTCAAATTAAACCTAATAATTTCTTTTCAGTCATTTGTACTGTGTGTTGTTCGACATACAATTTTAATGTTGTGCTGTTCGACATACAATTTTAATGTTGGTCCATTTTGGTGTCACTGCGCAATTCTGCACAAATATTATAAATTTATAATTGCTAATAAACAAGAAGTGTATGCAAAAAGCAGCGCTTATAAACAATAAATTCGGCTATCCTTACAATTAAATGAAACTTTGTTTCTTTGTTAATTACGAATCCAAGATCAGGATTGAAATATTGAAAATGGCGAATTCAATATGGCGACTATATAGGGTAGTCACCCCAGTAGTCGGCCACTTTAACTATTTTCTTTCAAAATGTGACATTTATAAATTTAATTCGGACGATATAACAATTTCAGAACCATAAAATAAATTTGTTTTCGTTATATCTTTATCGGCATGTGCTTACAGGTGGCCGAATACTAGGTTTTTATCATTTTTGGCGAATTTTAGTAGTCGACTAGGCCTAATCGGTGAGCCAGGTTCAAAGCCACTTTCAATTGTAATCATTACAATTATTTAATATTTAATTTCATTCATTTAATGTTTATTCAATCTTTCAGAGCTAAACTTGAATAATGGAACTATTCAAGTAATGGAAAGCGTAAACAATGCTTTTAAAAAGTTATGTATTGCTTTGGTCGACAATTTTTGTCATATTTATTTCAAACACATATTATAATTATCCCAGAAATTTTTTAAGTAACAATAAAAATTTTATAAACAAACATGAATATATTTAAAGTGTAATAGAACCGGTTATTTATAAACAAAGACTTTTGTGAATTTTTTCATAATAGCTTGAATACAACATTTCTCTTAGACGGCCTACTACTGGGGCCACTACGCTAATATGAAAATAAGCCTACAATTTTTGTTTATCATTAACCTTAGAATAAATACTTTACCTATAAAGATAGATAGAATTTCATTCACCGGATATACAGAAAACTTGGTGCTAAAAATTGTTATGAACATAACAATTGTATTACTTTTAAATCGAATAGTACAAGTTACTAACCCAAGAGGGTAGTACTAATATTTGTGTGTAATTTTACAGTGACAAATAGCTCAACAGATAAAATGTGCCCCTGAAAGGGTTGATTAACATTAATATTAAATGTTCCAATAATTTTTTTATAATTTTTGTAATAATACAATTCTTTTAATATTTTAACAAGGATATCTCAATAACAATTGGCGATAGGTGTCTTATATCAACAGTACTGCCATAGTAAAATCTTGCGTATAAAATATATGTACATACACTCGTATAGCAATTTCATAGACTAATCGTCACTTCAAGTATAAATGTATATAAAATAATAAACTTTTAAGATTACTTTAACATTTTTTAATTTTAATCAAAAAACGTAATCATTAAAAGTACCATAAAATTGGGATAAGCTGTGTTACATTCCTGTAACTAAGTTTTAATATCATTACTATTTTATCAATGTTTAATGAAACTATGATAATATAATATGCACTTTTAACAATTCTATAGTGATTTACAATCACGTTGGTGTCCTTAAAATTATGGCACTGTATGAATGCTACATTGAAATAGTATTGGTACTGGGCAGGATTCGATAACAAACATTTTACTACCCTTTGCCAACTTTTACTACTGATTGAATCAAACAGAAGCATTGTCGCCGTTTGTCACTTATGTGCACCATCACAAATGTGTTAAATATGAAAAATCGTGTGCTCCCAGCTCGTTATTTGTCATAATATTCGATTTTTGTAATTTCACTACTACCCTGGCAAAAATTAGTCTGTAAAAAAATGTAAAAAAGCGGTAAAAAAGTATAAACAATGCAATAAAGTGCAAAAAAGAGTAAAGAGAAAGTGTAGGAATTTAAACAAATGATTGAATACTTTACATCCTCTGACGTATTATGCTACATCTTTCATTACAAAACTTTTTTTACACTTTTTAAGACTTCTTTTACATTTTTACGAACTATTTTAACATTATTTCATAAACTTTATGCAAATAGAGCATTAAGTATAATATGTACATACGTTGAAAATAATAATGAAATTAAAAATCGTTCAAATTTAGACACTTCCTTTACACTATTATGCAGTTTTCTTTAAGTGCATATCTCTTTCATTACATTATACCTACCTATCACGACCTAAAAGAAATTAAAAAATAAATTAAAAAAGCACTATTCGCGACGCTATTTCTTATTATAAACGTGCAGCTTGTAGCGCAGCACCGCGTAGGTGAAGCCGTGGAGCACAAGGATCCAGGCGAGGAGGGCGAGTATCGTCGTGCTAAACGTGACCGAGGGCATGTCGAGCTCGCGCAGGATGCGATCGGGCTTGCGCAGATAGCAGAAGTCCTCGGGACACGGTATCTTCGGGCGGTCCAGGTAGATGGCCTGCAGGATGCCCTCGAAGGCGTAGCTGAAGTTTTGGAAAGGGAGAGAGTTAATTGTACAGTGTCATTATGGGATGTTTGAAATAGATACTTAAATGCATTTTTGAGAAATTATATAAATAATTGCAATTTGTATGGTAGAGTTTACAATTTTTGTTTGTACATTTTGACGATGTAATAGTTTATTTTCTGTAACAAATACCTTATGAGAAATTGGTCATACTATGGGAACGTATCGAACTTGCATCATTGTTCGGAGTACCAAAAAATAAGAATCTACATAAGAACTGGAATTTAAAAAAAAACTCAAAACAAGCATTTAATCAGGCACAGTTTTGTAAGTGAGATCGTACTCAATGTAAAGATCTGTTAAATAAACATTAGAGAAAGATTGTTTGCGATAAAGAGAAAAGGATGACGATCAAATGTACTATGAAAGAAATAGCCTTTCTACATGTCATTACGGAATGAAATCAATGCGTAAAAAGAAAGAACATTATTAGCTCGTCTTTTCAGTATCTTTTCAGCCTTATTATCTTATGATGAAGCATAAAGAATTGCCAAGTGCAATTTGTAACCATTATAGCTAATCAATTGCTCCGTAAATAAGGTCGATCAAGAGTGACAAATGAGTTAAGGCGATGCTAAAGCCACCTGTCACCAACAAATACGAGGATCCACTTTTCTCATTTCATTTTTAGTTTTTTAGTAAATATCTCTATGGAAAACTGTCGTTCCAACCAAAAAGAACAACTTTTCATAGAGATATTTTCTTAAAATTGAAAAATGAATAAAAAATGTGGTTCCCCGTATTTACCAATAATACGGGGTTTAACATCACCTTAAATGTGAGTTAAATCTTTAAATAATAATATTAAAGGCTTCAACAGAATGTTTCTTTTAAAACTGAGTATGTACTAAAAAAATTTTTAGACAACACGACACCTCAATGCTTTAAAATTTATTAGGGGTAATTTAGCTTATTCAGTTAGCATACTACACTTCTTGGAATTACTAAAATCAAAATTTTGACATCTATGTTTATTTAATACGAGTTTTCAGAGCCAATTTTTAACGAACTTTCTTTATTATCACTACCTATGCACTACTTTGAATTAATCAAGAAATATTGTAAAATCGTAAGATCATAAGGCTGAAAAGATAATAAAAGGCTGAGCTAATGTTCTTTCTTTACACATTGATTGTATAATGATGGGGTAGTTGGGATTTAATAATTATTCTGGAATCATATACTTCTTATTCTAACTTATTATTACAAATATCTTAGCATTCATTTGAGGTGTGAGATGACGGGAAAAAGATGCAAAGGCCCTCTTTTATATCGTTAGACAAAAGGGTAGTTTTTTCATAATTGATTTAATCCTAAAAAATTCTAAATTAAATTTCTCCCTATTCCAACCAGTTTTTTTTACCGCATTTCATTACAGATTTTTTAATTCAGTACTGTTTTATTTGCAAGTAATTGTGCCAAGTGCTATTCTAAAGAATTTTTTTATTAATTGAAGCTTGAAGGGATAAAAGATTTATTATTGAAGATCTATGCTGTCTTATGAGGGCTTGGATACTGATTTATTATATTTTTTTTGGCAATGATATAGGGTTCATATGTTAATGATATGGTCTATAAGAGACGGGATTCCTATACATCGTATAAGGATTTTGTTTGAATTGTTCCTTTACTATGAATGTGTTAATTTTTACTGTAAATATGATGATATTTTTAGAAAAAATGGATTATGTCCCACTGTACAAACATAAATAAATGTTGCTACGTAATTTCTATTAGATATAATGTTAAATATTATATACACCTACCGAAAATAACTAATTATACTAAAGAAATGCAGATAAACGGGAATCTCTCTGAGTTTCAGGAAGAATCCAGCGAAGAGGCACATCGGTATATTGAGCGCCGGCACTAGGAACATACCAAGCTAAAAAGCAAAACAGAAAAAATATAATTAATTCATACACAACGATATCAATTTGTCAAATACAAAATTTAAAATTAAAAAAAAATAATTACGTGTGTGTTGAATACAGTTCCGGTGACGATGCCGAAGGACTGCGCGAGCATACCGAATAGAATGCAGATCAGCCAGACTTGAGAGAATCTCGTCACCTCCATAGGTTGGCCGGTCATGTAATAGGCTATCGCAAGGAAACCAGTCGGGCAGATTATCTGAAATTGTAATAGTGGTTGCTCACTGACGAACAATACGAAACGCTGTTATATAGGGAAATTAGACGTTTCTTTTTAAATACCTGCAGTGGGATATCAGAAAGTACTTTTGTAAGGTAATAAGATTCTAGCGAGTACCAGTTGTTCGCGTGCTCCCTGACAAAGACTACCGCTTCTGTGGGAACTGTAAATAAAAATTAGATTAATAACTTCAACCGTGGAGAGAATATTTTTTAACTTTAACTATACTTTTTATACCGCATTTTCGGCTGATAGATTTTTTTAATTTGATAGTAATAGTTTAGACATTTTTTAAATGAAACAAACATGATCTGTTTATTTTATTTACAACATTGGAGACTACTTATAACGAGCTTCAAGGAAACATCAAATTCTGATTATTATAAGCGACCATCGTAATAAGCAGACCTATACAAAATTATGAAAGTTATTGGAAAATATTCTTTTAAATTTATATTGAAAGTTATTTATCAAAATATAAGTTAACAAGTGGAATTTTAAAATAATCATGAAGAATAAATAGTCAAATGTTAGACCGTGATTGCAATGAATAAAATCGATTTGATTGCAATAAACGTCTTATAGAACCTTGTAATTATATTTTTTGCTCACTATAGAGACTTCTTATTATATAGTATCTATCATATTTCTTATTATATTGCCGTGATTAAACTATCCTTGGAACCGTTCAACTTCATATGAATTTACTGATGAGATCAAAAGAACGACTAAAATTTTCTCATTATAACTAGCCTCCACTGTATAATTTTATTTAATAATCAAATCCAATGCGTTCATTTTCGCACTTTTATAAATTTTATAGCAGTAAAAAGCAGTTCAAAGTTATAAAAAGATAGAAAATTCAATATTACACATTTGGACGGATGGCATGGCGTTAGCGAAAAATAAAAATATGGCAAAGAAGAAGACGCAAGCAATGTTGCTAAGTACTCTATTAGCGTCCTGTCCAAAATTAAAGAAAACTATTCCTAATAGGACGGCCACAATCAAATGCGCTGCAAGCCTTAAACTGGTCATTGTCTGCGAAAAAGAAAATGGAAACATAAGTTACATCTAAATTAATAAATAAATTATAATACAATTTTCGCGCACTTGTAATCATACATTCTAAGTCTTACACCCACATATACACACGCGCACACATACACACATACGCACGCATACACACGTTCGCATAATAATATATAATTACGTTTAATATGTATTATACTTATTAATAATTAATTAGGTACAATTGTTGTTCGCTATAAGTACCGCGTAATACAAATTTTATTTGCTTTGTAAAAGTTATCAACTTTATCAACTTACATACTTTTCTTTGTTTTATTTATCACATGAAATTTTCTTAAAGCAAAAGTTTCATAATTATGTTAATTATTTACCATGGTAAATACACACTTATCAGACAAATGCTTTTCATTTTAATTAATACGTTTTTATTAACTCGGTTTCTTGTTTGTCTATCCGGGTGGAATTTTGCACTCGATTTTGCATGCACTTGGGGATGGAATTGGGACTTGAAATTTTAAACATAGGTCAGAACTTGATGATAATGCAATATAATATATTAATATAATATATATAACATATATATAACGTATATATAATACATATATAATATATAGGCACACATTTACATACACATATATTAACATGGTTATATATATATATATAAGAATAAAAGCAGAAAATAATTAATTAAATAAAAATAAAATTTTTTAAAAAACACGATTTTAAAATGGATTAAAAAGTATAAAATAACTTTCCCTAGCCCCATACAGATCTACAACCCCATGCAGATTCCTAACCTCATACAGATTGTCCTGAAAATTCCTCCCCATGAAAAACGTGGGGCGCATCTAATCATCAATTAGTACATGAACAGTTCATCTACGTCACTAACAATGTTATTGCGTTGTAAATGATGTGAACTGCTATATGTGAGTTTTCTCAACGACTTCCTTCTACTCTCTACACTCCATACTATTATGCGCCCCACGTTTTTCGTGGGGAGGAATTTTCAGGACAATCTGTACGAGGTTAGGAATCTGCATAGAGTTGTAGATCTGTATCGGGCTAGGGAAAGTTGTTTTATACTTTTTAGTCCATTTTAAAAACGTGTTTTTTAAAGAAAAAAAATTTTATTTAATTTTTCATTATAAAACAAAATACTTCTTTCAAAACAAATTAATTTGCAATTCAGGGCGTAAAAATACAAAATTTCCAGCATACACTATTCTCTTAAATTCTTAGCATGAGAAGTCACTTTAGAAGTGCGAAAAATTGGACCGATTTGACTAGAATAAAAATTCTAGTCAAATTAAAGTGCAAATCGACTTCATAAGAGTCAATTTTCCACTATAGTCACATTGACCCAAATTTTCCCTCTCCTACACTGACTTACCACTCTAAAAACTCAAGAGAGCACACATCTAGGGCAGAGTCTCCCAACATAGACCCCTCCTCAGTATGACCATCCGTGGCTATTGAGCTCTTATCATTAGATGGCAGTAATTTATATACCGGATTAAATGCAAATGTTCTATTAAATATTATCGAAGGTTCTTGTTTTTAAATCACAACTCTGAAGATTGTCTCGAGAATAACGAAAAAGCAGGTATTTACCGGGTCAAAAGTTATTTCTCAAGTTAAAGACATGCCCAGTATATAAGCCAACTAAATACTAATTATCTTACATGTGATATGATTTAAAGTAACTATACTTAATAAACATACTATTTTATAACTTTCATATATTTTGTAAGTACAATTTGTAAGCCTGTATACCAAAAATGCCCTTTTAAAAACGTTAGGTGTCCATACTGGAAGACACTTCCTCAAAAACTCAAAATCTTAATTTTCCGTTTCTCATTAAAACATGACTAAAACTAAATTATTGCGCCAAAAAGACCCATTCACGCGACAAATTACACCAAACCAATCGCCATCAAGTTATTACAGCCAAAAGAATTACGGGTTGCCGTATACCGGGGTACTTTCCCCCACACTCTGCATTTATACAAAAATCCTGCGAAATAACTCACGTTGTCGCGCGCGATGATGATGAAGGCCCGGTGCAGCAGGACCTTCTGCTGCTCCCACTGCGAGACGGCGTAGCGCCCGGGCCGCGCGGTCAACTCGGCCTCGGTGCTCGGGGTCGAGCAGGCCGAGTACTTGGCCGCGTCGGGGGCGCCCGTCGGCGCGCTGTCCAGGGTGTCCTTGCTGCCTATGCGCTCGTAGTCGCCGCCCCGCTGACCCGTCACCACCTCGAGCACTGCAAGGAATGGGGTGTTATACAAGTGTCGCTTGATTTTTTATTTTTACTTCTTTGTATTCGGTTGTCTTGCGATGTTTATCTGGGTATTATAAGGGTAGATTTTACGACGCTCAGAATGGGATCGAAATCGACTCTTGTAACTCAATTGTACTTCGGTGATTTGCAGATAAACTGTTATAGGGTTTGCATACAACATTAGGTGTAATAATTGATATCCTTCGTGCAGTATGCGGGTCAAATATACTAAAAATGTCTACATGTCCTTGGCACGTTCACCGTAAAAGGGAGCGACTTTGGCCACATTTTTAAATAGTTATTACAACTTGTATATATTTATTTTGTAAGTGTCTTATTCGAAATTAGTATATAGTATAATGTACCATCTATAAGTCTGTTACGGCCTGGGTTTAAGTCACCCCATGTTCCAAAGTTACCCGGTTTACGGTAAGTTAAAAGTTTGAGAAATGTCTATACTTTTATGTAGGTAGCATTGAAGTAATTTCAATATTGTGCTACTAAATATATGTGTAAATGTGAACATTTTCTACCCAGTCATCAGAGTTATTAAATATTTATATATAGAAAATTTTGTACCCAATTGGGTATTTACATGAACATTTTTTTTCTCGTCGGTATGCATGATTTGGATAAAGAACATAAGCCAACGCTTCATTTACTTCGAAGATTCAAAAAAATTAAATTGAAAGAAGTTATAGCCTAAATAAGTTCCTTTAAGTGACATCACATTCATACAACATCAAACGATACCGGTATATGAATGTGACGTCATCAGTATGCTTGAAGCACTATAACTTCACTAATAATGGGTAAATTATAAAAATTCGAAATGTTCACAGAGGAAATAGTACATGATCTATCAAATGATGCCTGAAAAAATTTGTATGCAAGGACCCAATTATCAGAATTATTAAATATTTAATCTCTCTAAGTGTGAGTTTAAATATATCTTTACACATATACATATACTATACATCAATAAATAATGAAGTGTATGAAACACCGATTTATGGTTTTGTGTGCTTATCGTTCGCGACCTGTATCTACTGCCGTTTAATCTTGCTTGGCAGCAAAATTGTACTTGGTTCTTCGTTATATTAACATTCTTTGCATTTAGGTGGGTCGATCAACATTTATTTTAAATTAAATTCGTTTTAATCAAATGTATCAAATCCCGGTACAAAGAATATCGCGTTCCAAAGTTTAAATCGACTTAGAGTATCATAGTTCAGCGTTTGCGCGAAAATAATCACGATTCAGCATTTGAGACGAAGAGTATCGCGATCCTGAGGTCTGCTATGAAGAGTAAGTATAGCAATTCAAAAGATTGCGACGTAGATTATAACACTATCCAAATGCGTAAAATATATCAGATCTAATGAACCTCGTAATGAACACTAAAATAAAATGAACAATAATATAGTCATTACTTCTTTTTGATTATTACGATAATATTTTACAATAAAGACTTCAATATTTGGTTATTAAAAGAATATTCAAAACTTCATTTTACAATACAAATGCACAACTTTGTGTCAAAAACAAGAAATGATTTTATCCGGTTTTCTTCTCCGGTAACAGTGATCTTTGTTCGTCGTACCGCATCTCCATGACCTATATTGTCGCACCAATACGAGTTTGAAGGCCAACCCCGATACGGCGTAGACCCGTATCGGGTCTATGAGGACCTCCGTTTGCCATAAGATAAGAAATTGAAAGATTGCTAGTATTATTTTAAATAAAAAAATATAATTTAATAAAATATAAATGAAGGTGGAGCTCTATACCTTCATTTGAAAAATGGACAACTTTGTCTTTGAGAGCCCAATAATTTTATATCAAAAAACGGGTCCACACAAATTTTCATACCACTACTTTATAAAACCCGTCAAATGTTAAAGTTAAATACTATTTTTATAGAGCTAAAAACATTCATATTTACTTTTCGACAGATGTCTGTTGAACGGTTGGGTTTAAATTCTACGATTATTTTTATATAAATAATTCCCTGAATATATATATATACACAAACAAAGCATTTAAAAACATTATTTTCATCTTCTCTCCATTTCCGCAACTTTCGATTCCTCGCAGGGGCGCCTCAACCGCAGCTAACCCAGATACCCACATTCAAAGGTCAGAGCAACCGTCTCGTCGCTCATTATCGCCAACCGCGCGCAATTCTCTTACCGAACTCGGCGAGATTGTAGAACGGCGGACAGACGTAGCCGGCGTCCTTGAAGCGATCGAGGATGCGCTCGCGGGGCCCGCAGTACCGGCAGCGGCCCCGGCTCAAGATCAGCAGGTCGTCGAAGCTGCAGGTCATCTGGCTGCTCGGCTGGTGGACCGTGCACGCCACCGTGCAGCCCGCTCGCGCCATCGAGCACAGCAGATTTATCACCTACGGGACAAAGCGAGCGTTGTACGACTGAGTTTCTCTTTTTTGCAGCAGCAGCAGCAGCAAGAGGCGATTACGAGGAATTTTAACTTTCTTGCGGAGTAATTTCTTTTCGTACATTTGGATTTTAATTGAGTATAAGCCTCCGACCATCGTGTATTATTCTGTAAACTTGTGTAATATCTTAAATTAAAGCCGAACTATTCCACTTTAATTCGCGAGGTTTCATATGTTTATTCGAAGCGAGGATTTTGATATCTCGTACCTTTGCATTTACAACAGATTATGCCAAATACACGTGAGAAACTTTTGAAATCATCTAAGAAACATGTAAATAAGAGTCTGAACTAAAAATAATTGAATATTAAAAGTGCTAAATTTTTAAAGGATGCTTTAAATAAAAGTAAGTCATAATACGTTTAAAATCTACCTTCTCTTACAGTTTTTAATGCTTTTAGTTTGAACTTCTTATTACGTGCTTTTCAAATGATTTAAAAAAATTTATCGCATGGGATTGGCATAATATTTTGTCATATTGATCCAAAGAGAAGAAAAATAAAAATTGCTAAAACGACAGGTTTTCAGTAGCGCCTTCTCTTAAGGTATGTGTATACTGAAAATTCAAATCCTGTATTTTTGAACTTTTTCAATATTTTACTCGATAGTACATTTCATAAGGTTATAAAATAAAGTTTTCGTCGTATTTTAAGCAATATTTAAATTTTATAATCAAAGTTCTTTGAGGAAAACCGTTATCTATTGATTCAGATAATATGTAAGCTGCTTTATGCGCGCACACTTTTGTTGTAGGTATCCAAAAGAATCTTTTTACTTCCTTTAAACAAATATAAAGAAAATGTCCAATTTAGATTGTCATAAATTTATATTGTCTCTTATTTTAAAATAAAAATATTTTTTTAATCACTTATTAAAAAAACGCTTTTTTTAATTAAAAAAGAGTTTTAATCATAAAAAATTATATTTTTTTGAAATAAAATTGGACAATATTTTTGAAATATCTTTAACAAACACTATGTAGAGTTTCTGAATGATTCGATTTGATCTGATGCGTATAGATCATTCTAAAGGACGATTAAGTGGAACACCCAGTCTTATGCAATTAAATTTCCCCCTTAATACTATTTTTTTTAAGTTTTTAAATCTATACTTGATACTTTTATTATCATAATTCAACATAAAAACTCTCCTTAAAATTCTTTTTAAACAATTTAGAGGCTGTTTAAAAAATTAAAATAAATACGAGTTTTTGACCAAATTTCAGTATAGGCTTAATTTAAATCAAATAAATAAATAAATAAATTAATTAACAACATAGCTTGGTTCAATACCTGATTGGAAGATGCACTGTCAAGGCCGCTGGTCGGCTCGTCGAGGAGCATGACCGACGGGCTGGTGATCATCTCCACGGCGATGGACAGCCGCTTCTTCTCGCCGCCGCTCAGTCTACTCGTCAGCGTGTCCATGCAGTCCAGCAGACCCAGCTTTTCAGCCACGTCCTGGATCTGAGTTTGAACAAAATTAACGATATGCGGATTGTTAGATTCTCGAGATTCTTTATTTGAAATGAGAGTTAGTTGTTCTATATCCTGTGTGTGTTACTGTATAGGGGCCGAGATTGTATTAAATCTTGAAAATAGACATGATTGTTTCAGGCCTTACTAGAATACTCGGAACAAAAATTAGCCAGTACAACCAAAAAAAGGGGCCTACGGCGGCTCAGTCGGTAGAGTGTCGGATTCCCACGCCGGTGACCCGGCTTCGAATCCTAGTCTCAGACGATTGATACAAGCACCTCTGTAAAAATTACATGTGCTTTGTTTACAAACACACCGCAGACCCCCGTCGTCGATTAGCACCACATGGGAGCACAAACATGGCGACGTTAATTTAAAAAAAAGAAAAACAACCAAAAAATCGTATTTTTGTGAATAATCCTGTATGTTTATACGATTACACAGGAAATGACTGTGCCAATTTCGATACTTCTTTACTTATTCAATAAAGGGTATCCCTGTACGTGGTCCAATACAAGTTTGTACCAGTATTGGGCCAGTACAGCAATGACAGTACTGGCGAAATACCATATTTAACCGACTTTTTAATGAGTTCTCTGCATAACTTATCAACAGATCCAGCCGTTTGAGTTATACTTTATACAGCTTTAAGCCAGTACTGAGCCGGCACTATTAGTACTGGCAAAGTATGAATGTCATCATTTTTAACAAGACCGAGCATAAATCTTTCGTAATCCCAGTTAACATATAACGAAAGATACTCACAACATTCAAAGTTATTTTGTCCGTCAAGTGTACTGAATGTTCAAACGTAAAGTTGCAGTATTACTAATTAACAAGCGTAACAGCTGATACTTTTTTGTAAGTAAAAGTTTAGTCTGTATTTGACAACAGAAAAGGGAGGTTGCGATTTTCTTGTGTACCGATTCTGATAATGTGCATATTAAGTAAAAGTAATGTGAAAGTAGCGTTCGTCGAATTTTTAGGGATACTCATTTAGAATTTGAAGTAGGGTAAACTGACCAGTAGATAGACGCATATGGTCAATAGATAGATGATTTTCTAACTTATAGGTAGTACAGATTATCATTAATTGATAACGTAGGTAAAAAATGAGTATTCGCTCGTGTTTGCATGCTTCAAAATAAAATTCATTATTGATTAAAAATTGTCTTTGTTTATTGATTAAACTACAAATCGTCCATCCACTGATTATCTTCTATATCTACTGGGCAGTTTACCATAATTTACTAACAAGGAGAGTGCACACCCTGTGGGAAACGATTTTTATCAAACTTAAGGAGGTGGTTTCTGGTACCTAAAAATGAAGCCTAGCATGCACTCGTAATATTTTCCAATGGACCCCTGTTCTCGAGATATGAAGTATTTTGCTTCAAATATGCGTTGTTTTAATCTAAAAATGTACCTTTTCTTTTGATAATAATTCTGCAAGCTTTTATGCTAGAAAATTGACCCAAAAGATAATTAAAGTACGTGAAAAGAGCCACAATTTATGCATTCTTCGTATCAAATCATTATTCTTATCCAAAGTTATCATCAATCGAAGATGATGATTTAAAATGCTGAAAATTCATCGAATTTAAGAGTTAAAATTCATCGAATATTCGTATATTTTTCCACCTACTTCGATTATCTTTTGGGTCAATATTTCTAGCATAAAAGCTTGCTGAGTTATTGTGAAAAGAAGAGGTACATTTTTTTTTTAAATAACGTATATTTGAAGCAAAATATCTCATATATTGATAACGGGGGCCCATTGGAAAATATTATGGGTGCTAGGCTTCATTTTTAGGTACGAGAAACCACCTCCTAAAGTTTGATAAAAAATGGTATCCCACAGGATGTGCGCTCTCCTTGTAAGTTTAGATCTACCTAAGAGTTTTAAATGTAATTAATTAATATTTAGTTAATAATTAGTTAATAATTAGTTTATAATAACAATTTTACTATGTAATTTAGTTGTTACAATCAATTTAAAAAATATTCTTTGAAATTATTTTATTTAGTCGACGTTTCAATTATTTTCTGAAAAATTCACAAAGACTCTTCTCAAGGCAAACGAGGTAAGCTCAAGTTCCATTAAGTCGCTGTTGAACTTCCAGCAAGCAATTTTCCGATTAGAGTCAATATGTATGAAATTATGCGTTGACTTTCAAATTAAGTTTTCTTTAAATAGTTTTCACCGAGAATGATTATTGGGAATTTCTCAGAAAAATATATATTAGATAGAAGAGATAACTTTGCAAATGATGTATACTTACAACTTGGTGTAGAATACATATATTTAAATTATCAGTTCAAAATATTCTTAGTATTCCAATAATGTAATCTCAATTATCAATTAATGATAATAAAACAACATTTGATCGTATGCGTGTAGTTTGTCAATAAATAAGATATGTTGAAACAAAAATAAAAATTATCCAGCGATGTATATAATCATTAATTTTTTATTTAAAAGCTTCTTAAATATTGACGTTAAGAATGCAATGTTACAAGCAGTATAAATATATTATAAGACGCACTTAATTATTCAAACCACAAAATAAATCAAAAAACAGACTACTCGTCGGCCTTAAATAATCACGAAAAAGAGTAAATTACGATATTTAATACCGAATATCTCGTCTCGTACAATTTTGCAAACAAAAGTTGAGATTCGTAAGTAGGTAATGCCCGGTACTGTCAAGACGCGAAATATATTGTAATAGATATCTTAACGTCAGCGATAATAAATCTAAAAGACAAAGTAACTACACACTTTATCTGACTGCAGCTTCACTATTATATGAAAACTTTAAAATGATGTAAATTCCAGAGTAAAGTTCCATTTTTAAATTTTAATTATATTCTTAGGTATTATAATAGCCATTTATCGCCATTTTTTAGTCGCATGCAATTTCGTACGTGCGATACTGCGTTTATCGTATCTTTCGTCACGCGAGAGAATATCTCCACGCATATCCTGAAAGCCGATTTTTGCAAAGGTAGTATATATACTTCAACGCATTTTGCGAGCGAACTTGTTATAAAAGTTTTCCATGGCCTACCGGTATTTATGAATTTTTACAAATCGTAAAGCTGTTTGTCAACTGTGAGTCTTGAACTCTTATTAGTGAATTAAAAATCGTGGAATGTAATAAAATCAAGGATAGAAAGAATGAATAAAATCTTTGTGTATGAATTAATTCATTTTAAAAGCGTTACTGTCTATTCCAAACAACGGTAAGACTTTGACATTCTAAGAATATCCTAACTCTAATGTATGTATAAGTTTTTACTTCTATTCAGAATGTACTGCAATATTCAAAATTCTTTTTAAAATGTTTAATAATATTATTTTATTTACTTTTTCGTTATTATAATTAGTGATAACTACTTCAAAAACCAATAACTTAAAGATAGGAATTATTTTTATTCCTTATTTACCCCGAAAATAATTTTAAATTCATTCAGTTAAGTAATATTTTAGAAAATTAAAGTATTTAATTAATACTTTCGAATACTTAAAAAAAGTAATTTTCTTTTGTTTACAAAACATAAATTTAAATTACATATCAATTTTGTTTCATATAAATAATAAGCTCACGTGTAATCATTGAAAAACTAACAAAATCAAAGAATTACACCTGCCTCATGCTGCGTATATACTTATTTACTATTCTGAAAGTGATTTTATTTTTACGAGATAATTTGCTTCTTAATTGCAATTGCATTAACATTAAATTGACAACTATCTTTAAGCTTTCTGCGCTTCATGAGATTGAGTGAAAGATCTAGTAAGAAGCCTATGATTATATAACATTAATTAATAAGATATCATGCGACTTTTTCAATTTCAGTTAGATTTACAGTGATTGAATTATTTTTTCAAATTAATTATTTAAATTGCTAATTGAGTACATATAAACACTAAACACTTTTATTAAAAAAGAGAACTTTTTAAACTAAAAGGATTTAATTAATTATGATGGTAATATGTTTTTTTAGTAAGCATATGAGGAAACGTCATGTCATCACGATCTCGTATATAACCCATTCGTCATGAATTTCAAATTAATGATATATCATTATTTAATGCCAATGCTACTAATTAGGATTAATGTTTATTTATAAAAAACTACTGGATTGATTCCATTCGAAATCTGAAAGCTTACGCTTCTCAGAATAATTAGTGTATTATTTAATTTTCTTCTTACAAGAAAACCGAAGAATTAGTTAGAAATTAAGCTCCAAAAGTTTACGCTGTTTTATTATATACAATGTAGTATGCAAATTTATGAAATAAAAGAGTTCTCTATCGCTGGCAGAAAAGTCAATAAAAAACAAACAACAAGTCAATAAACACCGTATCCGAACATTACCAATCCACCGGTCTCTGGTTGTAGATTTTCTCCAACGTGGCTTTCCCTACACCGTGGGAAACGACTAGCGGAACCTGGACAAATGTGGAGATTAAAGCGTAGGTGTAATATAATAAAAACAGCTGCCAATTCATTGGTACTTAGCTTTCTCAAACTAAATTAATTGTTCTAATATGAAAATTTTTGTTCTAATAAATTAATTTTAAATTGCTATATCTCTTTTTAATTCGGTTCTCAAAAATGTGTGCTGATTTATCATTGATGGTTAAATTCGGAACATTTAATTATACATAAATTAAATCTATTTAAAGCAGTTTATTAACCACAATAAAACAAAAAAAATCGATGAATCTTGAAAGTTCTTTGCAATTTTGAATCTTGATTTAAAAAAGAAAAGAATTAGCCCTTTTTGATGAAAATGACCACGCCGTTCTCGAGATATAAGCGATCAAAAAAAAAATTAAAAAAAAACATAACCTTAATATCTCAGAAAGTAAAACATCTCATGATCTGAAAAAACATAAAGGTCATGAAATAGTAAAAAAATTCCTTTTTGTACAATTTCAGATAAAATGCTGTCGATTTACTTAAGTTATCGCGTCAGGAAAGAAAGCAATTTTTTTAACAAAATTATTTTTTTCTCGACAAAAGAAAAATATGAAGCTTAAAAAATTTTACAGAATATTATAAAGAGAATATTTACAGAATATTTCTAAATATTCCTTATCATCTCAATTTTTTTCAAAAATTTTCCATCTTATATTTCACAGATATAACCGTTTGAAAAAGAATGACGTTCTCGTGCATAAAAAAACAAGAAAAATATCTTTTTCAAAATTTCGGGTCGAAAAAGATAGGTAATTTTATGCTCTTTCAAATGCATCTTTATTGGATCGATGATGCTATTTCTAAGGTATTAAAAAACCCGAAAAACTAAAACTCAAAAATAAAAAAACTGCTAAAAAACCAAAAAGTATCAAAAAATAAAAAGAAATGTATTGTGCCGCCTTCCTTTAAGAAAAACAAAAATAATGAGCTCTGAAACATTAAGTTTCACCATATGTATGCAGAGTTATGCTGGTAAATATCCACACACACACGCACATCCGTACAGACATTTTCTAAAAATAGTGTATTTTGATTTATTAAGCCTCAAAACATATTTCTAACATGTTTTTAGCAAAACTTTTCTTTTTACTATCACAAAGCTTCCCTGTGAGGAAGCAATAACTACTTAAGTATAAATTGATTCAGCAATAACTTAAGGACGTTCATCGGTTGACAGTAAGGTTAGAAATAAATTAATTTTCGAAAAACTCACTATTAAATGGCAATATTTATAATGAAAATCCTTTAGTTTACAATGTAAAGCACTAACATATTAGTAATAAAAGTTATAAAATAGCGCTAATAACCAAAGTCTGGCATAAACTTTTGTATTTACCTAACCACGATACAGAACTACTAATAGCATTGGAGCTCAACTTTATATCGCTATATATCTATAAAAAGAAGTACCGCTTACTATGCCCAGCTTTTCACATATTACTACTATTATGCTTACTTTACCTGCTCGGCAGTTTTTCAGAAAGTTATAATGATAATTGAATAAATAAAAATGAGTCTCTTGCGATACCACAAGGCAGAGCCTTCCCCCGTTGAAAATGAAAACCTTGAACGACTCACACACAACACGTTATGGCACTCACAATGAAATTCCTGGAATCGCCGTCGTGTCGCTTGGCCTTGAGCTTGAGCCTCGCCGCGACGTAGATGGTCTCCCGGGTGGTGAGGAGGGGCATGAGCGCGAACTCCTGGGGCACGTAGCAGACGCTCAGCCGGCGAAAGAGCTCCGGGTGCTCGCAGCAGCTCGTCCCGTTGACGCGCAGCTTGCCGCGCAGCGCGCGATTCGCCGTCGATAGAGGATTGCGACTCGCCAGGAGATTGAGGAGCGACGTCTTGCCGGCACCCGACGGCCCGAGGATCGCGGTGAGCCGACCCGAGCGGAACTCCCCCGTGATGCCGTGCAGGATCTCCTTCCATTTGCCTGTAAGGACGAGATAGGGGGCGTTTGTTGTTGTGCTTGTTACGATGAGGCATTTTTTTCGAGTATCTTACTTTGGGGTTTATCGACACGTTTTTATTTCAATTCGTTGGATAGACTTGTTTTTATGTTAGGAATAGTGAAAGATTAAATCGAATTTTCAAACCAGTTTATGCTAATCGGAACCTGAATTTATCGGATGAAGAATCAACAACAGGCTTTCTATTTTTATCGTGAGTGCTCGTATATATGTAGTGAATCAACTTTATTGAATATAAAAAAAGTTTTGTAGCTTTAATACAAGTGTTCGCAATGACAAGATTTATCATCACAAAAAGGTTTACCCGATGAAAGTTTCCATGGAAATGTTCTTGAAATGTTCATATTATGATTCAAATTATTGATACTAATTCAAACCAGCAGAGAAGTTAATAAGAGAGAAAGGAAGTAAAAAAAGCTAGTGGAAAGAAATAAGTAGCGAAAGAAAAGATATTATTAAAAATGGATAGCCAATGCTAATTTTCATTGTAACTTTGAAATTATTCCTATAAATTGCGAAGTTGTTATTATTGTTATTGCTATTTCTTCACTGCTGTTGTTATTAAAATTATTACTTACATAATTAGCTCCTGACACGTTTCAATAGCAATATTTATTTTTAAAATTACGAAGGCTGGCCATTACCGCATTTTACTACTTAAAAAATATTGCAAGGGATTAAAATTCGCACAGGGGAACGGTATGCATATTTCTGTAATTGATGCATAAACGGAGTTCGGTGAACCATGGTATAAGTGATACCTATCTACTGTTCTTTCTAAGAATTTCTTATGAGGTTTACAAGACATTCTATTACTAATCGGTTCTCTTATTTCATGTTATTCTATAATATTTTATCATAATAATTGTTATAATTTATATAATGTTAATTAATTTTGAAACTCTCACAAATTATGATTAACACTTTACTACCTTTAAAAATTGCTTCCTGTATAAAGAAACAATATAAACCATTGTCGGTGTCAAAATATTATATTATAGTTTAGTTTGCATCCATATTGACGCAGTGAATAGCTAATTCGTCATTAAAAAAATATTGACAGGTAACACTAGCCACGTGATACTCACCATTCATTCTGAAACTATACACAGCTACATACATGTATAAAATAATATTCACACATATTTTTTGTACTTATAAAATCTTTTAAAGGTAGTAGTGTACTTAGAATGTATTAACCCTCCGTCCACTAGTTTATTTTTACAGCCTCCGTCCGCTACCTGGGTCTTTTTTGTCATGGCCTTTGTTTTTTAGGATACTCATTTTTACAAAATCTGAAAAAATTCAGAGTATATAATCAATGCCTCAACTACATTATCCAATTGTTATTAAAGATAATTTTTTAATTTTCTTATATTTTCTTCTCTTTTTATCTCGCATAAATTTGAGTGCGAAATTTCGCCTGGGTAAAAAATGACACAGGTAGCGGACGGAGGGTTAATTTTTTTAAACATTCGCATAACTAACTAATGTTTTAAAGTATGCTCTATTTTAAATTATTTTATCATTACAAATTACAAATCACCGTATTATAAGGGTTTTCAGGGTCGCTCGTCGTTGAGTATGAATTTGAGGTCCACATTAAACTTTAACCATCGACTATCGTTAAAATGGCTATTTACTTAAAGTAAATGCATGTCCTTTTAGAAAAAGAAATACATTTTCTTAACGAATAATTACATTATCAATATCTAATTGACAAATCCATTTTAACGATAATATAATCGATGGTTAAAACTTAATGTTGAACTCAAATACATATTGAGCGACCCCGAAAGCCCTTAGATTGATCTCTATTTGATGTTTAAACAGTATAAAATATAGAACATCCTTGAAAATATTAGTTAATATACGTATATAAATATATATAAGTGTATCCTATATTCAAAATATTAAACTTTTTCATCTTACTTTTGATTTCGGCCAAAATGTTCCTTTTAGTATGTAGAATACTTCTAAATTTATTCAGATTTTTGTAAGCCCATATGTTTCAAGTTGCTCGGAGCTAAATATGACCATATTGTCAAAATGAGCATTTTAATCATATTTTAATCAATATTTCACGTTATTTTGATTTTTTATATGAATATTGCACTTCTGCCATTTTGCAACTATGGCAGTCACTTTTGTACTGAAAAAGCTATTTGCACGACTTTTGATGTTATGGTTCGAGTGGTCGAATCCACGCTTTTTAAGGATTTTAAGTTTTAAAACGAGTTTAATTAATCAACCGGGGCAATAAATGGTTTTGAAACTATTTTTTATGAAAAATTCAGAACATTTGCATCAAAAAGTATTCTTAAATTTTTCTTACATTTTTTTAAAGATTAAATTTCGTTGCATACATAGAGGTTGAAATTTGCTCAAAAATGCTAAAAGTGATTACATGCTCATATTTATTTTTGAAAAGCTTTGAACCTAAGAATTTCAAAAAATCTGAAAAAATTCACGAAAACTCTACGTACCAAATAGCACCTTTTTACCGGCACGCCAGAAAAAAAAATTTACGAACTCGATTTTTCAGAGTATCACCTATGCAGATGGCTACAGCACTACGGACTAAATTTTGACAATTTTGTAATTTAAAAAAATGGCTGGTCGTAGTAAAAAATTCGATCATAAATAGAGCTTTAATAAAAAATTAGAATGAATCAAGGAATCGAAAAATGGGTCTCTGCACAAAGATAAGTTTTGAATCAAATAAATCGGACGTATAGTTCTTTGCAAGTGTTATCAAGGCGGTAAAAAAAATTCGTTTCGAAAAAAACGCGCTTAAAGTTTCAGCTGGAGTGGTCGAGCGTCTGAGACAGCTTCACGGAACAGGCTATTACTTAGCCAGTATTGCGAATTTCTTTCTGAAATTTCGAGGGAACATTCTTGAAATGGCTATTTATCGAGTTATGTAAAATTTGAAAATTTGATTTGTTTGAAAATGTTACAATGGCGTCCCCTCTTACTTCATCTATCATTTAATAATCAATCATCAACATAAAATTGAAACTCTAAACAAAGCCAGATCCCACCTTTTCTGTCCGGCACCGAGTAGTACACGTCGGAGAATTCGATGTCGACCTGACGGGGTGACTCTACGTTGCGGACCCCGACGGTTATTGCCGTGGCCTTAAGACCGTTGTCGAGCGGCCGCAGCGGCGCCGAGCACTCCTCCATCTCCTTCTCCATCGCTGCGTGCGCTGCAGGCGATCACTTATCTGCAGCGCCCGATACACATGCGCGTCCTCTAGATAGATGCTGCAGCTGAAACGGAATATATCGTGGATTGATTGATTAATTGTCATTGTCGGGATTGATTGGGAGGCGTTTTGGTCGATCACGTTTTGTTGCGTGAGGATTGTTTTCTTTTTTTGGATGTACGAAGTGGAGATTGATTTGAGTTTGAATTGATTTGATGATTGTTGATGATGTTGCTATCTCAAATTTTGAATATAAAGATTAGCTGAAATTAGAATGAGTAGGATTCTAATAGTATATTATGCAACAATGGAATAAAGTTGAAGATTATTTCCGAGGCTGGATTTACTGCCCAAGCGAATAGTCGACTTTATTCGCGGATTGCATATAGAACTTTATTTTCGACTTAAGGGGGTACACCACCTTTGAACTCAAAAATAAAACTTACTTGTATGAATTCACAAGATTTCTTCCTTTCAAAAACAATCATTCTGAAATTCTTTTTACTTAAGTACTTGATAATACATATAATTTCTCCGTAAAAATCAAAATCTTGATCCAGCACGTCATATAAAATCATCATAGATATTAAGCTCTTAATCCACTGCCCACGGGATTCCAAGTGATCTCGTCGACCAACTTTACCCAGGTTTGAAGATACTACTTTTTAATACATTAGTTACGGTATGAATACAGGGAATTAATTTTTGCTACGTAGAAATATTTTTACATACATATTATTCAGATTTTAATTAGTTATTTAAAATTATTTTTTATATTATTATATTTAATTATATAATTATATTAAATATTAATTTAATTTCCTGTATTCATACCGTAACTAATGTGTAGAAAAGTAATATCCCCAAACCTGGAGAAATTTGGTCGACCGGAATACTTTGAATCCTGTAGGCAGTGGATTAGGAGCTTAATTACTATGGTGATTTTTATGACGTGCTGGATCAAGATTTTGAGTTTTTATTACGATGAAATTATAGGTATTATCAAGTACTTATAGTAAAAAAAAATCAGAATGATTGCTTTTGAAAGGAAGAAGTTTTATAGACTCATACATATAAGTTTTGTTTTTGGGTTCAAAGGTGGTGTGCCCCCGTAACTGCGGCCACTTTATTGACTTTTATTGAAAATTTATATTAATATTAATATAAATCTAAAATTGAAGAAAAGAGAGAAAGCCAGAAAAACTGAGAATTTACTCTATTACGGGAATAAAGTGCCGTTATCGACCCGCTTTTCAGGTCAATAAAGTGGCCATTATAGTTTAGACGTGAATAGACTTAATTATTTTAAATTTCAAAGTACAAATACAAAAGAAAACAATAAAAAAAGCTTCAAGTCGATCTAGACATGCAAACTTTTATTTTTTCGAATTATAATACCTTACATATAATCCTATACTCTATGTTCTGCGTTAATACAAGTTAGTAAATTAATTAGTTAAAATGAGAGACAAACAATCAAGAAACAAATAGACAGGATATAATGGGATATATACTTTTATAATATTAATAATAATTAATAATAATTAATAATACTCAATATTTAAAAATAAATTTTCAAACTTATGATTTTTGAGACTCGAACTGGAATCTACTGATTTTTATTGTTAAATCCACATTTTTTCATAGAATAATTTAAGTCCATTATAATTCAAAATATATTTCGTTGCGGAAAGAAGAATGATACAAAACACTTCGAGAGTCAATTAAAATCTCTTCAAGGAAGCATAGTGTCAAACGTCAATGCAATTGGCAGAGTTTTTTAATATAATACATTGCTTTATGGTACTGTTGAGTTGAAAAGTTGATGAGTAAGCATATACTGTTTTTTTAATTAACATTTCATTAGCTTCTACTTATAAGCTAGATCTAAAATGGAAAGAGATATTATAAATGACAATGCACTGATAAAAAATATCGAAGAGAAAAACGAGCGACAATGAAGTTATGGATAAGAACAATTACACGATATATATGCAAAAAGAAGCAGCTAGATAAGATAAGGGCGAAAAATGGAAAGTCAGAATTATAATAAGAGTAATATTTCACAAAGAAACTTTTTTTAAAACTAGTAATCAACCAAAATCGAAGTTATATTCAAGTTTAATTGTAAAAATTTAGTAAAAACGTAAATAGTGAAATAATATAACGTATTGAAGCCCAATGCCCATATTCAATGAAGACAATTGAATTTATACACTCATACTTGCAACTTTACAACCGTCCTCGTATACCTACGTACGTACACTTGTTCACGTATACACCGAAATTTACCACCTCTCCGCTCTCCGATTCTATAAATAGGATTTGCGCACATAGTTGAGCTTATAAATGTATACATTTAGACGTACAGTTCAAATTTGCAATATTCACTGATTTTCATGTTTTTCGGGAATCAATGCGTCTCTGCACTTGTACAGACGTTCAACGAACACCGTGACAATCTCTTTGTTATAAATACACTTATAAGTTATTACTTATCTCTATATTGCACCTATTCGACATTCATTATAAGTGATACATATATTGCTATTCTACCATGAAATTAGTGCTTTATTATTTTGTGACACTTGCTACCAGCTTAACCATGCAAACTAACTACGATAGGAAACAGAATGTTTTATAAATAAGATTACTTTATAAGTGCATGTAGAAATTGCGAAAAATGAAATTTCTCTTAGAGCGTTAATAATTAGTACAGTGTGACATTGTGACATCATATTGCTCTTATGTTATATAAATTCACAATTGACTTAATTTATAAGAAACAAATGCTAATTGAACTAATTGGTATAATGTACCCATATAACTTTATGCAATGGCAAAACCCAAAATCAATCCGAATAAATAATCAACATTTAAACTCCAAATCAGATTAAGTACACAGTGCCGATGTTTGCGCGCGACTCATTGAGCATCAAAATGCTAAACAGACAAATGACTACAATCACCCGTCTGAAAAAATGAATTGCAAGCTCAGTGTCTTACACATACACATATACACGCACATGACGAGTTAGTAGTAGTAGCACTGAAGTAGTGATAAAAATAGTAGTGGTAGTAAGCAGTAGAAGTAGTAGTAGTTATAGTAGTAATAATAGTAGTACTGGTATAAGACTGAGAAAGCGAGAGAGAGAGAGAAAGAGAGAGAGAGAGAGAGAGAGAGAGAACATACATATGCATGTATATTATAAATCTTATGCATCTAAATGTCAATGTCTCTATGTTGTTTGCGGCATGTGCTTGAAGAAACACGATTTGAATATTGAATCGCACCAATAATGCGCAAACGTGCATCGAGTGCCCACATGTTGGAAAATGTTAATGCGTCTATTTTTAATGGCTGAATACAAAATTGTGCGACTTGCGTCTACTATGCAACCGTGGGTCGTTCACAGAAGAACGGCAAATTTTTATATTGTTGACAATCTACAAGGTGTAAAGAAAACAAAACACCAACACAATTTATATTAAAACCTTATATTTTAAATTGGCAACGCTAACAAAATTCGCCGTCTTACACTTGCCGACGCACTATTTGAATTATTCTGTACTCTTGTCAATGTAACTCTCGTGCGTAAGTCTTATGATGATGCAGGTAACACGCACATTTTTTGTACCTTTTTTCGTACTTCTTGATAGCGTGAAGAAAATCGAAAATATGATATTAGATGAGAGGTGTTAATTAATATTTTAAATTGAAAAATTGCTGTATTCTCTTGAGATTTTATACTTTTCTTTGTATATATACATAATTAGAAATTGAGCATTATTTACTTACGAAATTTATTATTATCTTAAAGATATGTATGTAAATTTATGTAAGTTAAAGTAGTAGTAGGACATTTTCTACACTTTGAAGATAATTGTTGTGTAGATAATTGTTTTTTATTACTCCATCTGTATATTACAGTGTTCAATTTTGTGAATCGTTGATTTAATAATATTAGAAAAAATTGAACTTTTTTCTAAACAGACTAAAGATATACTTGACCTAAGTAAACATGCAGCCGCCAACGCATATAGATAGTACTATTTGCAGTTAAACCAAAATAATCAATCTACTCAACAGACGATCTTCCACTAATAACAATTAACAAATTCAAATACATTTATATTTTACTGCCGCAGCAATTGTCCACAATATCAGCTCTCTTATCTCATACCTGTTTATCGCACAAAGCGCAAACGGAGAAGAAAATAAATCGCCATTTATTCAATTAAAATACTACCGCCGACAAACAGATTCTATCATATTCGGCTTACTAAACTCATCATGTTAGCCACCCACGAAGAAACTTAAAAAACAATCTATAAGATAAACGTACCAGTACCCAGACATGTCTCTGTACTCGAGCAATATAAATATTCAATATTATAACTGTCGTATGTAAATATGTCAAACAATACATCTATAAAAGAATATATTTTTTGTAGAGCACTACATAATTTATTGAATAAACATGTTTAGACACCAAAAGACTCAACGCACGAATCTGTTTATATACTGGGACAAAGAATCCGGATACTGGTGCGGTCCAGTACCACTTTTTGATCAAGCTCCAATTCCTCATAATTTTTTCACAAGAATTTCGTCAAGAAACAATTGATTATAACAATATGTGTCTAAAAAGTTGAAGCAAGATTAAGTTTTAGCAGATTTAGCTCTTACTTACATAAAATCAAATTTTGTTTAAACTTCTTAAACTTTGAATACACAGTTTTAAGTATCAAATAATCATGTAGTCTTGGAACGATTTTTTGTATCAATATAAGCTTGAGATAACTATTTTTGTAGAAAAAGAATTACATTCAGATCAGGAGCTGGGCCTTTAACAGTATTTCTTTCATTACCTACCCCTTAATATTGAGCTTCTTCGCACGACGATTCACAAAAGTCCGTCCCACATTAGCAACAAAATTCTTCACTTATATACATTCACTCCGGAAAAACACTGCGGACTGCTGCGCAGAGATCGCGATGATGCGTCCGCGACTGCTGCAGCTGCAGCTGCCACTGGAAGGCACTTGTATAATGCGCGATGCGCGATGCGTAGCGCTCGTCAGCTCGCTCTCGCGTGGACTAACGCGCAAAGAAGGCCGATGCTTTCGGTGCATAAGCCTTCACCTTCACTGGCCGCGTCTACATAAAAGCTCATCGCGCGCGCGTTGTGCACGCGCAAGAAATGCCTTTTACCTAAAATAGTTACTTAGCACTGGTGTTTTAGGTAAAATAACCATGTATTTACCTAAATGACCGATGCCTAGTACGTTATAGGTACTGGCAATTCGAAAAAAATGAATATTTTCGCGAGCACAGTGCGTATAAATAAAATTAAAAAAATATTAAAATAAGAAATAATAATAATTAATAATTAAAAATAATAATAATAAATAATTCTTAAAAATTAATTATTATTATTAGTATTAATATTTATTATTGTTATTACTATTATTATTATTATTTATTATTAATATTTTGTTTATCAGGCATTGGTCATTTAGGTAAATACATGCTTATTTTACCTAAAACACCAGTGCTAAGTAACTATTTTAGGTAAAAAGCACTTCTTACGCGTGCACAACGCCTGCACTTCTTACGCGTGCGATGCGCGTTTATGTAGACGTAGCCGGACTATATACACGTCGCGGTCTGTCGCGCTCTGGCGCGGCGAGTTGTTATACGTTACTTTCTAATCGTGATGCGCGCGGGGTCGGAGGAGAGATAAATGGAGTAGGAGTTCTGTGGGATTGTATGACGAGATGGGAAATGTACGATGTGGTATAGAGAAAGGAAAAAGTTTACGGAGGGATTTAGAGGATGGACAGATGGTAGGTATTGATTGCGGGTCAACTAGGGAAATTGTGGATGGAATGCTGTGTACCTGATGCAGTTGCGCTGCGTTTTTTAGTTATATAGTACATTCTACCTATTTTTCTATTATAATAGTTTCTCTCCGCTCCTATTCATAATAAAGAATTATCTTGAATCACTATTATTTATAGATTTATAGGCGAATATCAAAAAACATGACCGCAACCAAGTTGTACGTATATATTAAATTAATTATAATTTTTTTAATTTCTAAATGTCGGTATATAAGAAATAAACGCATCAATTCAACGAAAAATGGTTTTTGTTAGAACGTCGGCTCAAAGAAAAACTTTGAAAAATTAGCCCTTTTAGAGGTATGCTACACACACATACACATACACACGCACACGCACACGCACGCACGTTTTTTTTTCTTAATGCGCAGCCTGGACTTTCGCTTGTTGATAACTGCCTGGCATCACACCATTACCATCTTGAGGCTGAACGTAAATGCTGTTGGATTTTCTTTCTTTCAGCACTTAGTGTGGCCTCCGTGTCACTTGTCTGCAGATTATTCATAAATATAAATTTTATAAATATCTTGAATTATGGCAATTTTGCTTGGCCAAGTCATGTAGAACGCACGCGTGTACGCACATACACACACAGATACACAGACACACACACACACACACACAAATACTCAAACACACACATACATGGTTTTAAGGCCATAGATATTTTGACATTGATAAATGTAATTGGATGTGATATTTGATAATATATCTTTGGTATTGCTAATATTATTTATAGAATTTATAGAATATTTTGTACTTATAGAATAATTGTATACAAAGTAGAGAAAATATTAACGGTTTACAATTATATTAACTTCGTTCTTTCATTAGAATCGTCGTAAAAAATAAAATTTTATACAATAATTTATTTACGCGTTACAATAACAGAAACGTTATAATATGAAAGAAAGGTACTTAAAGGCTAGGGTATACCTGAAGCGGTCAAAAATCAACTTTTCTTTTCTTTAAAAAACTGTTCCTTGAAGCTTACTTTATACGTTAGTAAGCTCCCATGATAAGTTTAAAGTATCCTATAATTTTTTTAAATATTTTTATAATACCGTAAACCGGGGTGACTTTGTGCCATATTTAAAAATACTATCTTATGCGTTATACACTCGCGAAGACGCAAACAAAAAATTTAGCGCGGGTCTATTTTGAAGATTAGGTTCTCTAGAAACAAAATATACGACATCAATTCATTTTTGTTGCATTTGAAAATGCGTAAAATTATCTATCTTTTCTGACCCGAAATTTTAAATATTTTTAAATATTTTCTTCTATCTGTTATACACGAAAACGTCGTGTTTTGTTTAAAAGAGGATATCTGGGAAATATAACATAGAACATTTTTTACAAAATTTGAGGTGGTTAGGAATATGGATAAAAATATTTTGTATAATTTTCAAGCCTTTATACTTTTCTTTTTTCGAAAAAGAAAATCATTTTGTAAAAAATAGTTCTTTTTGGCGAACAAAAACTTAAATAAAACGGCATTATTCCTTCTGAAAATTTCCAGAAAGGTAGCTTTTTACTATCTCTTGAGTCTGTTAGAAGCCTAGATTATAACGAACTTTACATGCCGAGTCATTTGAGGTTATATCTTTATTTAAATTCTTTTTGATTGTTTATATCTCGAGAACGGTGTCGTCAATCCCAGACTTATTTTTGTTCGTTCTTTAATGAAGATTCTGAATTAAAAAATAATTTTGAGATTCATCGATCCATTATTTTACAATTATTTCTTTATTTTACGGTATTTTACGATATTCTGAAATCGATAAGATAAATTATTCTTGTATTTTAGAAATAATATGTTAGTTTAATTATTTCTTTCTTTGTATTTAATTGCTATGTGTCCCCTCTTTACATTTGTATTTTATACACTTGTTTGTTGTGCTGTGTGATGTTGGTAGAACGAATCCCATCACCTGCTTACTTATAGCGTCTCAGACACTTTTGAGGAGGCTATATGGGCGCATACGTTTTGCTCCAAAGCACAATGCGTAGTCGGATACATCGTTAGTATTACGTTATCTTGCGCCCTTTGATCGAATTTTTGTAACTCTCCTGGTACTTGAGGGAGATTATTTGAGAATGTAATTAAACTATTTGAAATTTAATTAGTTTTTTTATCGTACAATGAGTGCAAAAAACTAGGTTGTAACAATTATTTCTAGTTGTCAGATAATTTAAGTTATTTCACTGGCTTTTATAAAAATCACTGCGTGTAAAATTCTTCTTTTATTATTTATCTGCGTGGAAGATATTTTTTATGAAATTAAGAAGATATGACAATAAAAATCTTTAATTAGGTAATGTATGCGATAATAGAAATTGTTTAAGACTTCTTTTTTGTTTAATTAGAATAATCTGCTGATAAAGTGAACTGAAAAAAGTGTGTTATTTTGACTATGTATGAGACATACAAATATGTACATTGAACGCCGCATCTTATGCGATGCATGTACATGCATAAATCGTATTTGCTGAAACATAAACAGTGATATAATTTTGGAAAGTCGCATAATTTCAAATCATCTGATTATCCAATTATAAATTAAAGAATGTGAGAACCAAAACGGATAATTACAATTTAGTAAAACATTTAGTATAACGATATATAATAATTACTTAAATATAAGATAAAATATACAGTTTATGTGAATAATTGCTGATTTGACTACGGTAGTCAGGCTTCAGGGAATAATTACTTCAAGAACTGCACAGTGTCAACAGCAAAATGATTACAAATCACTCTCTCAAAATGACTACATTATCTGACCGCACTTCACTAATCGTTTATCAGCACATCTTTTAAAATATGAAATTTTACAATACCTACATATTAACGTAATCCCGCATCTGCACTTTTTTGCATATCATCTGCTTTCCTTTTATACATTAAGTATACAGTCTACTAATGTGCCTATTTCGCGCAAAACTACTTCACAACTGTTTGACGAGTTCAAGATCAAGAACTGTACGTATTACATAACTGACCTATGTGTCCATTCAAGATAATATTGAGTTTCTTATATCTGTAAAAATTCGTTAATGACTTCACGTTTTATCGCGATGTGGCGTATGTATAGCGAATAAAATATATATAGCGAAAATTTGCCCTGTTAGGAAATAAACGAATCCTTAAATCTAAATAAAAATAATTTTTGTTTTAAATTTAATAAGTGTGGGGAGGGGGGTCCGTTTATTAGACTGTTTTTATAAATCTGCTAGTATTTTAGAATTTTCATTACAAACAAATAGATAAAGAAGAATACACTAAATATAACTAATGCTAAAATGAACATATGCAAATAATTCGACGTCCAAATAAACGAAAGGAAATTGTATTAAACTATTAGAAAAATGATGTACGAGTGTAAAAATAACATCTTTTTCCAATTTTTAAGCAGTATTACTTTAATTTGTTTATTGATTCTAAATATTTTCTCTGACTGTTTATACATTCGTTTTTTACTTTTCTCGAAACTATTTATTTCTACCTCGTGTAAATCTAAACTTTGAAATTCGAAATACTCAGCAAATTATCTAAAACAGTCTAATAAGCGGACCCCTCCCAATAATTGTAATGGTTTACAATTTCCATTGGGAATAATTTTTCTTCGAAAACGTTAGAATCGCTGAATTGCAAAATACAACTGTCAGTTACCTCTGTGTCAGGGCATTGCACTCCAATACAAACCGATTAAAGCCAAGTCACTTGATATTTTTATTTACTATTCCATTTATTCATTCATTCATTCAGCATTTTATTGGAAATATAAATGCACATATGGGCAAATCCGCCGAACTTGTAACTTTCTGCATACAAACAATATTGAAATAAAAATTGAAGGCACATAATTGAAAAATCGTGGGCACACTTTTAATACCATTTATGAACAGAATTGATGCACGTGTTCTTTTTTTACGAAACAGAATTTTCGCCCATAAGAATACATTGTGTTTCTATATACACGAAAATGGTTATTTTTGGGCGACAATACATTTTTAAACGAGCTAAATATTTAAAATTTATAAATCACACAAACGCCGCTTAGTTTGTATGCTTACATAGGATATTAAGATGTGAATAATATTATAAATATGCCATGGTAAAAACTGAATATTTCAATGAAGCACGTTTTATAAACTGTGTATTACACGTTTTAATTTTAATATATCAAGGAGCACATCAATGCGACACGGATCATTTTCTTTGTTTTTTAGTCAAAAATAAATATTGAATTTCAAATTGACGATATACAACATATCGTAAATTAATAAGTTTGATTTAGTTACAAGATTTTTAGAATTCCGGGACACATATTTAAAGTGCCATAACTTTTTTTCAGAACGAGACATACACATAAGGTTACACTCAGAGTTGCAGTTAAGGTTTAATTTACTTAAACAATTGGAATTAGAATAATAAGTTAAATGGCGTTTCTCTTTTGATATTAAGAATGAAAAAACTCTTCTCTTCGAACATAATAATTTAGGCTATTTTTCATCTTTGTTCGACTTAGATCATTGGATAAAAGCCGAATATGAGGTCTATGCTGTGCCAACATATGTTAATGACGTGTGGAATAAAAGAAAATATCATTTGGTATATAATATAATATTAGTAAATAATATTAAAATGATCAACAGTTTTACATTTCAGTCACTAAAGGTTAAAAGTTAGGCGGATTTTCCCGTATCTGTATGCTTCATATTCCTCATAAAAATAATATCCAAGTTAAATATTTTTTGGACATCAAACACATTCTTTTTTCTTTTAATTACGCCTAAATTGAGTGTTAATTTGGAAAAGAATATGCAATAATTATGTCCCTATGTAAAACACACTCATCACAATCATTATTACAACAGTGTGCACTCATCTCACTTATATCGGTAAACACATCGGTAAACATAAATTATTAAACACTAGTATTAATAAGTATTAACTGTAAATAGCTTTTCTTTAAATAAAAATGTAAAGATTTGACCACAATTTTTTGATTCTTACTTTTATGGGCATAAACTATAAATGAAAATTTAGAGTTATTGATAAACAACCAGAGATTTTAAGTTTTTCACTGTAGGTCTACGTTTAACAAAACAATTATCCAAAAACCTTATTTTAAGCCACTGCACAACAATCTCGAGTAATCCACCCACTCTGACAGCTCCTTTCTCCTCGAGCACAGAAAAAAGTCTGCCCACAGTCTTCGAGTTCGTTTGCGCACTATGAGTCACTAATAAAGAAATATGATGCCAAGGGACGCTTTATATTCTCGCTACACTTATCTTCAAGTTGCCTCAATTAACTATAAAATGCGAGCGTGCACATTGTCCGCGCGCGGTTATATGCGCAGCTGATAATGAATGTAGGGGAGACTGGGGCGAAAGAGGGTACCTTTCCCAAATAAGTTTACTCTCTCATATTTAACGAGTAAAAAAGAATTATATACATTATTATAATTTTTTATTATCTTATTTACACAAATAAATACTATAAAAGTGTAAAAGAATGCTTATAAATGATTAATATGAACAGTTTCTGAAAATGTTGCTTTCCACATTTGGCAAAACTACGGGGCAAAGCGGGGTACCCCAGTTTTTGCTTAAGAATATATTATATAGAATATATAGGGGATACTGGGGTATAACAGGCCACTAAAATGCAATGACCCATAGAAATTATAAAAAGCATAATTAAAAAAAAAAAAAACTAAAATAGCATTTAGTTACTATCCAATTGAAGAATGTTATCCTATATTGAGATCAGTGTTTAATGTTTATTTCCAATAGTAAAATGCACTTATAAATCACATCGAAAATAGCGATTTAAAACATAGTTGGGGTATAACTGCCCCCCCCCCCCCCATTGGTGCCTAATGGGCCAGCGTAATATTTACACTCTTACTGTTAAATTATGTTTTTTTATAATTTTATAATTAACGTTTCGTATAACTTTTCGTAATCTTAATGAAATAAATAGTTACAAAAAGGAAAAAGAAAAAGCTTCAAACATATCCTAAAAAGGGAGCATTGTCTAATTTTTTAAATCAATCAAAAACATACACGGTTGTCGATTAGAAAAGTTATTATCGTTTTTCATATACCCTTATTTTTAAATTTAAAACTCCACTACCTTGTAAAATTTTGTTTACTTGGAGGATTATATCCATACAAAGAAAATTAACTTACACTATGACCAGAAGTAGATTAAGATGCATAACAAAAATTTTCGCCCATCTTATACAGCAAATATGACTAGTGGGCCGCTTTAAAAATAAACAAAAAGAACTTTGATAAATTTTAACAATAATTTTTTATTAATTTTAATAACATTTTAACTTAAATTTCTTCAAGTTTGAAACAAAAAAAGTTCTTTTTTTAGATTCTTTTACCCCGTACCCCCTTTGGCCCCAGCTTCCTCAGAGATGTGTGCGTTGCATGCAGTGTATATGTAACGCAATATTTTTCCTCCTTTCTCGCCCAGCCGCTTTAATCGCCGAAGAGATAATTCATACTGCCAATATTCAATAATGTACGCTTCGTCAGCGGCGAAAGATGACGCGTGCTTTGTGTTATATGCTGCAGACTTTTAGGTCGATTGTCTAGATGAACCAAATCGGTCAAGTTTATGTATGGTCCTGGATTACGTATTTAGGTGTACGGGAGACGTACCGCATAGAAAATCAAATTCACGTAAAAAGTTATTTTTTCAGAATATTTATTTAATATTTTTCTGTAAATTTAGATACAAAAATATGAAATTCTTTAACACTTTAAAAGTAAATAAATTATTTCGGGGAACATTCAAAAGAAACCCAATTTTCAACGTTATTTTTGTGATAACAACTTTTACGTAATAAACATATAAGAATATTCAATGAGTAGGTACTTCAAGAAGATGTTTAACTATAACTTTTAATTGGAGTAACTTTATTACAATTATTTATTCAATTACTTGCTATAAATTGGATACTCAAATTTACATATTTGTTACGGTATAGTCTCGTCGTTATTTACAGAAATTTAAAGTAATTCACGATTGATACGATTTTATTGTGCGCGTTATCTGAAACGATAATGCAATTTGATAAAAGGTGAATGTAGTTTACATAGACCAGACATTGACCCTACTCAATAAGAAATTCGCTTAGAATTCGTAAACAAAACTATAAAGCAAACTGGTTGAAATCGGTGAAAGAAAAAACACAGCGAATGTTCATTTGGAGAAAATAATCTAAAGAGCTATTGCTTGAGTTTAAAGGTCGTATACTTACTAGAATGTACATAAATAAAAAAACTTTATGAGAACTAAGAATATCTAATGCGCATGAAAGATACGAAAAATGTATAATTATTGGTACGATGAAGATTAGAAAAGTTTCATAATATCAACTTATTATCCTCAAAAAGTATAATAAACAAGGCTCAGACGAACGATGCATTTATATTTAATTATCTTTGATGCTAGTCCATGTATCAAGGTTTGATTTATCGATCTGTATTGATTTCACTTTATGTATAAAAATTAATTTTTTTGTAATATGAAATAAATGATAAATTTCTACATAATACATGTGCAGTCAAAACCCATAAGAGTTATATGAAATTTATTCAAAAGCTTAGTGGTGGTGATAATTTTTTGCGTTTTTTTCAACGTATAGAACATGTTTTATGTTTTATGTTCAGGGGAGCCCGAATATACGGATCTCTAAAAATGTTTGTGCGTGTGAATGAGTGTGTATATGTAACTATTATGTGTGTGCGTGTGCGTGTGCATGTGCGTATGTGGGTGTATGCGTGTGTGCGTGTGTGCGTGTGTATGGCTGTGACTACAACAATGCACTTGGGTGCGCACTTGAGGGCGCACCTATGATGACAATGAAAACTTACCATAAATAGTCACTAGTGGTAGTCTGACTGCCTGCACCCAGCTAAATATTCTTATGTTTATTTTGATGAGTCTTTTAAATATATCAGATAGCCTCAATCCTAAATTGTACTCAAAATAAGTTACTACCTACATAAGAATTAATTATTAATTCCTAAATAAACATACGTTGTAAATAACTGGATTATATGCAAATATAATAATAAATAAAATAATTACCAATTTAAATTTCAATTAAATTTCGAATGTAGTATATTATGGTACGTAGAAAACCAAAGAACTAGTTGTTAACAGTTTGGAGATTACTGTGCCGATCTATAATAAAAAATTTATGGAGCTTCTCCAGTCTAGCGGTCCAATTTTGTATTTTTGTATGGATAAAACGAACAAACCAACATTATTTTTTGCAATGAATATTATTCACGAGTATTTAAAAATTTTTTATTTAACAACTTCTTTTGGTCGTAAATAATAATTAATTAATGGAGATCTAGGCGGCCATCATCATAAATAATAATTAATAATAATTAATTAATGTTAATAATTAATTACTTAATGGAGATTGGAGATATAAGCCATCGCAAAAAAGTATCCTCATGGCATACAAGATTACGACTGTTCTGCAGTTAATATATAAATAAAATAAGCAACTGATAAGGAGAGTGTCATTATACCTCCAGGTCATGGATTTTGATAAAACTTTGGGAGGTGTTTTCTGGTACCTAAAAATGAAGCCTAGAACCCGTAGTTTTTCTTCCAATAGGCCCTATTTCTCGAGATATATGTCAATATACCCAAGTTGCGTATAATTTTAGTAAAAAAAATCACCGTTTCTTCTTAACATAACTCTGCATGTTTTTACATGAAAAAACTAGCCCAAACAAACACCGAAACTAGACAAAATGAGCTTTAATGAAAGCTTTGTTTCATAACTTTTACTCAGATTAATATTTTTATACGTAACAAAGCTTAAATTAAAGCTCTGTTCGTCTAGTTTCGGGGTTTGTTTGGGTAATATTTGTCATGTAAAAACATGCAGAGTTGTGTTGAATAAAAGAGGTGTTACTCTTTACTATAAGCATACGCGTTTGGGGTACAATAACTTATATCTCAAGAAATAGGCTCCATTGGAAAAAACTACGGGTGTTAGGCTTCATTTTCAGGTACCAAAAACACCTTTCAAAGTTTCATCAAAAACCATGACCCGGGGTGTAACACTCTCCTTGTGAGTTGTAATCATTTAGAGAGTGTAAGCTACTTAACTGATGAAGTAAACAGACTTACAAAAAGAAAGTTAAAAATTCACATAAAATTTTTCTTGTGAAGGTGTCATTTCATGCAGCCAAGTCATTCGTTATTCGCAAAATACTGAAAACTTTAGCTTTTCAAGATCATATACAAATGATGAAAAACTTTTAAAGTAAATTTCCAAGAAATATTTTAAAATGAGAGAAGATATAATATAAAAGAAAGGCTTATCACATGACGATCGAAACAAATTCTTTTTAACAAAATTTGTTATATTGCAAGAGTAGATATTGTTAACTAATGAAAAAGAAGAATTTTTATACTTTGGACACACGAGGCTTATTTATTCTTTATCTAAGTTTAATTTAGAAGGTTTCATTGTGTTCCTATTTGGATAATTTCAGGGAGACTTACCCATCACTTTTACCCAAAAATTTAAAAATAATGAAAACCCATAATGAGTTACACACAATTGTTCATATCTGCATCTATGTGTAAGTAAAGGTGTAAAGGTATATGGGGAGAATCGCCTAGAACGGAACAGCACGCAGGATGAGGCACTCCCGGTTTCAATATCTTTCGAAGTAGGATATGCGGCGACGATTTGGTCTTTTAAACTTCATTATGAAAGGAGCCTATTTAAAAGTTTCAGATATATAGGCAGTTAATACAACAAATTAGACGACTTCATAATATGTTCAATCGAAAATAGACATTTCATGGCACTAATTTTAGAAACTCGTCGCTTAGTTTGGTAGGTGTCTTTCTTTCATTAACGTATTAAATATGCATTTTTACTTTATCCTGCTTCACCTTCATATGAGGAAAATAATAGGGCCATAGGATTTTTCTAAATGAACTTCTACTTCATCAATGTATCGACTCCGCCAAGCCGTGAATACATTTGCTTTTTTTCTTTAAGTTTTGGTTTAAAGATTGTAAGGAAAAATCATTCAAGGAAGCAGACCCGGGTGAAACCCAAAAAAAATTCTATTTACGAACCCAGGAAACTTTTTATGTTTAAAAACAATCATTCTGAAAATTCTTATGCTATAAACACTTACTAATATCTTAAATTTTACCATTGTGAAACCTCGAAATCTTGATCATATACGTAACAATAAATCACTATTTTCAATACCATATTTATTAAAGGAACTTTGTTCCTCACACAATTCTATAGGTGACACGATAAACGAAATTTTTTTCGACGGTTATTCGATTGCTTTTGACATAGAAAATAAGTGAAGCACTTTTTGTTAAAATTTATTTTATTATTTTTTCGGTAACCAACGCGATTGTGGAAGTTTTGTTATTAATTTCATTTTTAAACTGATTGGATAAAAAGAAAGAATAAAATGTTAACGATAAATGTTTTGCTTTATTATTATTTAAATACATGTCAAACACAGTCGAATAACCGTAAAAAAACTTTATTTTCATCGTGTGACCTATAAACGTGTGGGGATCAAACATCCTTTAATAAATATGATATTGAAAATACTGATTTATTGTAATTAAAATCTTCTTTTTTGGTTTTAATTCAGGTTTGCTCCCTTAAATGTAATATAATATTGTTATAAAAACAAAATTAGAATAACAAATGTGATACTAAATGTAACTGTACAGGAGCGTGGGACACAATAGGTAGATGTACACGATAGGTAATCTTAATTATTTACCGAATAGAATAACTAAAGCAATAGATACATTAAGAATTAATAACATAGGTACAAATCACACTGTAACAAAATTTAAGCCAGATATGTGCCAAATTGACCTAGAAAGAGAAAAATAAATTTTTTGTACAATTCAAAAAATTCTTTTATGACTGAGTACTTTATTTTCATATATGAAAAAAAGAATAACGTTTTATGAGTGCATTACTACTTCAAATTAATAGATTTAATACTGTTTTGAAATCTAAATAAGAAAAATATTTTTTGCAATAACATTACTATTGCTAAATCACGGTACTACCCATTGTGCTCCGCGATGTGGGACACAATGAATACCTATTAAAATATACCAATTAAACAAGTTTACGGAGTTTATTCACATGGTATCATATAGAGACATTTATTAACTATGTATTTGCATGTTTACTGAATTTATTTAAACAAATCTTCAATACTAGTAAGCCTTTGAAAATATCCTACCCATTGTGCGCAACGTGAGTTCGATCCAATGAGACCCAATGAAATTGCAGTATTTCAAAAAAATTCAAATTCATTCGACCAGAAATTTCCCACATCGAGTGTACCACTCTCTCCCCACTCTATAGATTCATTTATTGTATTAATTTTTCTTAGCAAAGCTACGTGGATCTTTGGTGGTTGGATCGCTCGGAAATACAAGACAAGGAGTTCGACTAATGATTGTTCTTTATTTGGGTTTTAGAGAGAGAGAGAGAGAGAGAAAGAGAGAGATGTGTCTAGGGCCTCAGCTCAAGCCGAACTGAGCTGAGATGCACTCGCAGTGCACCGCAAAGTCGAGAAGAGCGTGCAGCGTCACCTGTGTGCAGGACACCTGTGTCCGGCGGCAACGGACACTTGCTTGCGCACGTAACAGGTATTTGTACAAATTTAATCAAATTTTATTCAAAACTTAATTACCAAAAAATGATAGATTATGCGGCTTGCATTAAAATAATAAGGTAAATCGTGCATTATATCAATATTCAGACTAGCAATGTTCATGCACTCACTAACGCTCGCTCGTGTACGTCGAAAGTTATGCATATTATTAGTTTGATGATCTAAGCTATTAAAAAAATGTAAAAAAAACTTGATTTATTCAAACCTCTAGGTGGGATAGACTTATATGGTATGCAAGTGTATAAAAGATTGCATCGATGATACCCTAGTCATATACTAAAAATTTTGAATTGTTAGAAAGAAAATAAAATGTTGCATTGTATACTTTTATTAATAATTGACGAATGTTTAATAAGCTGTGAAAATAAAATAGCTTTACAAATATGAACATTCTTTTGAATATTGCTTATAGGAATAAATGTATGTAATTCGATAGTAATTATTGTTAATTCTTTCAGATACAAGGACGTGTCCCGGTCAATACCAATGTGCATTTACGTTATTACGGATTGACTCAAACAAAATCGATAACTTCTTACAGATGGCATAAAAATAACTGTTGCAATCAGTAGTAACAGACGATTTGAACTATGTAATATTTCCTTTTACTACTGATTTACAGTAACAGTACATATGATGTATAAAATGTAGTTCTTTTACTTTAAGTAATAGATATTTTTTTAAATAATTTTTATTTTTGCTGTAACTTGGCCTAATGTTTATAAAACAAAAATGTATTTGCGCATCTGACTAATAGTTACTACTTTCCTTATATTTACCAATATTGTGTAGTTAATACGATTTTATTTATTTTGTTATTATTAATTTCATGTTATCATATTATTCTCTACTTTCCTCGTGCCTTTTTATGACTATGAATTATTTAAAATAACAATATAAATTCTCTCTAATAGGAGTTGTAAAAGACATTCTTTTTCATTCGTTTTTAAGCTTCAAATAGTTACTTTAATATTTCATAAATCTACAACTGCCCTACCTACAAGTAAAAATAGAGCACACGCAAAATTCAAAACTCCCGCGTGTCACAGATGTCACGACCTCCGCCAACAAGTAACTCTTTTTCCCCCCAAAAAGGCACGAACATCTCTCAACTCTCTCACACTCCGTGCCCCAACGATCGTCCATCTTTCCAGAATCCAGCCGCGTTCTTCCATCTACACGCGCCGCCTGTGCCGTGTCTCAAGAAAAATCCAAAGAGGAGAGAAAATATATACCTCGTGCTGCGCGCGTGTGTGCTCCGAAACCGAGAGAACCTCCTTTTTTAACACGACGAATCGTCGCGAAAAGAGCACGTTTTCCTGCAAGCAAATCCTCTCGACTCGTCGAGAATCCGAAAACAATCCGAAAGTTCCGTAAGCGCAGAGGTTTTTTAACCAGAAAAAAATGACGGGAATGGACGGAAGACGCGGCCCTCGCCAGGCCTACAAGGATAAGAGCAAACCGGCGGACATTCGTTTCAGCAACATCAATGCGGCGAAAGGTGCTTCTTTCTTTATCGATCTACGATTTGTCTATTTTGCTTTTGTCGAGGCGTGAATTCGTGTTTTTGCGGTATTAAGCTTTGCGAGGGATTTTTTTGCTGTCGCGCGCGTGTAAAGTATAGTCAGGGTGCGACCATTTACGATGTTGCTCGGAGGAGGGCCAATGCCGAACCTTTTATGGGCATGAGAGTGTTGCCGGTGTGGGTGAAAAAAATGGTTATTGGAGATTTATGGTTTTGGGTTGATTTGTCGAAAATTGTTGATTCGAGTCGTGTAAGAGTTGGTTTCGATCGATACTCGTGGTTGTTTTGAAGATTAAACATGTAATTTTAGGTTATAGTTGTTCGTGATTCATAGGTTACTTGACTGTGTCGGTTAATTTATACATTGTCAAAGGTTTTTAAAATATTTGTTAAAATACTATAAATTGATAGATGTTTAATTAAATTCGACATTAAAGTTGTACAGCTAATGAAATTTGATATTTAATAATATCATATGATAAGTGTATCAAGCGCAGTAAATTTAATGATATGCACGTTTATTTATTTTTCAGTATATTTAGATTTTACTGTCTAATAATAACATTTTAGCATATGGTAATAATAATACAATAACATGCATATTATTTTGATAAGATTAAAACAAAAATATAATAGAAATATATATCTTATAAAAACTTACTCGTTTACTTCCTGTACCTTTTAATATGTACTTTTAAATAAAAGATTAAAGCTCAATTTTTTTTATTACAAACACAAAATGTATTTTAATATAATTATTTTATTCTGTCGTTTAAAAAATATATTTGAGCATATAAGAATAACTAGAATTTCGAATTTTACAAACTTTTAAATGCAATATAATATTTAAATTAGTATTCTTATTTTGGAAGTGTCAGTTTATAATTTTTATTATTTAATAAAGATTATTAAATTTACTGTAATAATAACTGTAGCTTCCCGGAATAACCACTTAAGTCCATTTTTTTGAAAATTGAGTTTAATATGGATTTTATATATTCAAATGCACCTTTTTCATATAAAAATATAAAACATGTCAGAAATATCACAATATTGAAAGTTGTTCCTGGAATAACCACTTAAGTCCACTTTATTGAAAGTTGTTCCCGGAATAACCACTTAAGTCCATGTTATTGAAAGTTGTACCCGTAATAACCACTAAAGTCCATGTTTGATTACTCTAAACGTTTATTAAGGTGGTTATAAAACCTAATTGAGTGTAAATTGTACAGAATACAAAATGTAGGTCATGGTTTGTAAAAAACATATATTTAAGGGATAATAATTACATTTTGTAATTATAACAAAATAATGAATTATTACAAAATATAATGCTTTTATACGTGATTTGTATTACATCATGTACAAGTTTCTATTTAATATAAAACATATAAAATATTTGGAAATTAATTTATTATAATCCTGAATAAAAATATTTTAAAAATATAATACTGAAAGTAATTAAATAGCTTTAATAGTAAAATAATTAATAAAATTTAATAATAAACAAAAGAATTGGACGAAATTATTATCTTAGTAGCTCTTGGTGGTTGTCTTCTAATTTCTTGTGACTTTTATTTATTCTTGGATCTTCTAGAGTACCTGGTATTTTTTCAGATAATTGCAATTCAAGCGCAATGTTTCTTTTCAAAACTTTAGAACAATAGAAAATCATAACAAGAAAATTTTACCCAGATGGCGCGCATGATCGATTTAATTAGCATTAACCTGGAGTATTAGGACTTTTTCAACTGCAAAAAATTGACTAAAATAGAAGTACACTCTCTGCCCTCCGTTTCTTGTTAATTAGTATTTAGTTAATTTAACCTGCTAAGTATATCTATAAATTACGCATAAATAGATACACTTTATAAGTTAAATTTTAATGCAAATTTATGTTATTCGGTCATATACAAAGTGTAGAAAGAGTAGAATACGACTAAAGAGTATAGTTCCCGGCATAACAACTTAAGTCCATGTTCCCGGAATAACAACTTAACTTACGGTATTTACTCATTCCTACAAACGTAACCATGTAATTCCTTTACTTATCAATATGATTAGAAAGATATATAATGACCCATTAAACAAGCCTAGTATTGCACTGTATCTCTTTAACTACAATCTTACAGATCAGTGCAAACATTAAAACCTGTTTTTCTCAAAAACACAAAGTGGACTTAAGTGATTATTCCAGGAAGCCACAGATATATTTATCTATGTTTTTCATATTTTAATAATTAATAATAAGTATAAGAAAAGTATATTTCAATTCTAAAGTATATTTTTTATTGATCAGCTGTCAGCTATGCCATCAGAACAAGTTTGGGACCCAGGGGAATGGACAAAATGATCCAATCTGGCAACGGTGAGGTCACCATCACAAATGATGGAGCAACTATTCTGAAAGAAATGAACGTCATCCATCCTGCAGCAAAAATGGTACAATTCAACAGTTAAAAGAATTTTATTCTTGATTAAATTTTACACTCTTTGTTTAATTCACTGATTCTTCTAGTTGGTAGAATTATCCAGAGCACAGGATACTGAAGCTGGAGATGGAACTACCAGCGTTGTCGTAATTGCTGGTGCTCTTCTGGAAGCAGCGGAACGTCTACTCCAAAAAGACATTCATCCTACTTTGATCAGTGACGCTTTCCAAAAGGCATCTACAAAAGCCGTTAATATCTTAATATCCATGTCTAAACCTATTGACATGACAAACAAAGCTATGCTAGTCATGACGGCTGCTACTTCTTTAAATTCTAAGGTAATTGTTTTTCCTTGTTAAATTTTTAATTTATTAATTCATTAAAAAAAATTAATTCATTAATGCTTTTAATTGATATTATGCTCTTAAATATTAATAGTTTTATAAAATTTGTGAACTTAATAATTATATTTGTTATTTTTCTCATGTAGGTTGTTTCGCAACACTCAAGTCTATTGGCACCAATTGCTGTGGATGCCGTTCTGAAAGTAACGGAACCTGGTAAAGAACAAGCTGTAGACTTAAAGGTTTGTAAAACTTTGAAACGATTATTTTCTTACTTATTACATATAATATTTAAAATATTGTACCTAATTTCATCTTTCATAATTGCAGGACATCAAAGTAATCAGAAAGTTGGGTGGCACTGTCGAAGACACAGAGCTCATCGATGGTCTAGTATTCACACAAAAGTCGTGCAACATCAATGGACCGAAACGCATCGAGAAGGCGAAAATCGGTCTCATTCAGTTCTGCATTTCACCTCCCAAAACTGACGTAAGTAATCAGCACTCTACAATCATAAATCACAAACGCCATCTTCGATATAAATGCAACTTTACCAATCTTTCCAGATGGATCACAACGTCATCGTCTCCGATTACTCGGCCATGGATCGTGTGCTGAAGGAGGAGAGGGCCTACATCCTCAACATCGTCAAACAGATCAAAAAGGCCGGCTGCAACGTCCTGCTCGTGCAGAAGTCGATCCTCCGCGACGCCGTCAGCGACTTGGCCATTCATTTCTTGGACAAAATCAAGTGCATGGTCATCAAGGACATCGAGCGTGAGGACATTCCGTTCATCTGCAAGTCGCTGGGCTGTCGGCCGATCGCCTCGCTCGATCACTTCGTCGTTGAGAACCTCGTCAACGCCGAGCTCTGCGAGGAAGTTCAGACTGGAAATTCCAAATTCGTTAAGGTAAAGTGAAAATCTGTGCATTGTTATAAAGGATTAACCTGATACATAATTTATTTGATATGGTTCTCCAATTTGGTCCATTTACAGCCTAAGTCATATCAATTACCTTACAATCATTTCAATATAAATTCATAAAAACATTTATCATATAAAATTGGCAGGTTTATGAAATTTGATGACGATTATTCACATCTCAATGATTTACCTTTTGTTAGAAGTATTCTGTCCAATAAAAGTGCTAGTGATCAATTAGAGAATTTGTTTCTATACAGTGTTTTTCTACTTAATCTTTTACAAACTAGCAAGAATTAGTTAAAGAGCGCACTAAAAATAACTGATTTTTTCTGTATCATACACGGTCTAAAAGAAATTAGAATTTACGAATAAATTTATTAACACAGTTGCGTAATAAATACGATTTTAAGGCTCTTGTGAAAAATTACTTAATTTTAGTTAAATTATTATTCTTATTATATGATATTTCAACATTTTTTAAACTTTATTATTGTACACAATCTAGCTCATACAAAAATAAAGGCCCATAATAATACACTTCAAGAATTGGTCAATAAGGGTTGAGAAAGTAAAAATAAATTTAAGATAATATATTCAAGTAAAAAAATTTTATTTCATAAAAGAAAGTTCGTTGTACGCTAAGTTTTAAAAATTAAATATAGAAATTCGAGTGTCATGGTGTTTTGGGGGTTCAATATAGTGTAGTCTATTTAATTAAACTATATACTTGGTGCCATCTGAAATATATTTTGTAAATTAATGCACAAAAGGCAATTCTTCGAGTAAACAAATATTATTTTTGTTATCTCGCAGGTCACAGGAGCGCAGAATCAAGGCAGGACAGTGACGATCGTCGTCCGGGGCAGCAACAAGCTCGTCCTCGAGGAGGCCGAGCGATCGCTGCACGACGCGCTGTGCGTGATTCGTTGTCTGGTCAAGCAGAACGCCATCTTGTCGGGTGGTGGCGCCCCTGAGATCCAGATGTCCATGCAGCTTGGCGCTTACTCGAGGACCCTGACCGGCGTCGATTCTTACTGTATGCGAGCCTACGCCAATGCCCTCGAGGTCAGTTTGATTAAGAGTTGCTTTGTTCTTTAATGCTTAAGGTTCTTGTCTGAATGAAAATACAAATATGGAGAGTGCTTGGTTATGTCTAAAGTTATTGCGATATGATATCGTAATAATTGTAGGGGGGAAAGACCCCTAATGTGGACCTTCTCCAGTATGGACACCCATGAGTATATTGGACCCCTAACCGCTATGATGGCAGTAACTTACATGCTGGATTAGATTCATGTGAAAGTTATATTAAATATGACCAGAGCTCCTTTTTAATTCGTCCCTCTGAAAGTTACAGCAAAATAATGGATAGGTTATTAATTTTCTAAAAGTTAATTTCCGAAGCTGACCTCTGTTTCCATAAATAAGTATTAGTCTGAATAGCAATGACTACATCGACTTTAGTACTTTTTACACTTATACGTGAAAAGTAAAAGTGTTGCTACATTGATATTACATTTTTACGTCAATCAAAGTTACAGCCAAATACCTATGGATGTCCATACTGGGATGCTCTCCTATATATACATATAGAAAGTTTATTTAACCATCTTGTACCAGGACTTTCTGTTCGGTCGAAAAACACATATTTTTTTATAGTTTATCTATATAAATGGCTTAACTATAACGATACAATAGTTTTGGTAGTCTGAAAAAGACCAAAAGTAAGTTTTTTTTTGATAAGGCATAAAAATAACATTCATCATTTTTAAGGGGTATTTTTGGCTCTCTTTATATTATTGTTAATATTATATTAAAATGTATTAAAATGTATTAATTTAATATTGCAATAGATTTTTTTTACATAAAACTGCTCAAAAATATATATTTCTTTTTTTAAGAATACAATAAAACCCAATCATCCCGCCCTAGGGTATTTTTCATCAGTTTTTCGGGAGGCACTTATATTAAATCGATATTTTGGCAAGATAAAACAATAAATGAGACTCCTAATTGATTACATACATACTTTAATCTGTAGTTATTTTATAAATATATATTGGTACCCTCTCAGACTTATCGACTTATGAATTTTGATGGACTGCTGAAGTCATGTATCCTACAGACACACAGTACCAGGTGGTTAAGAGAAACAAACTCTGAATATTATTTTTAACGGTGAAACGAAAATTTCTAAAAATCGTGAGTTCGAAAACGAACTTTGCAATCACATTGCTCATACGAAAGTATGCATACAAGCATTTGCTCTCAGTTTATATATATCAACTCTGGGTCACCCCCATAGCTTAGGCTTGAGGAAAGATGAACTGATATAGTTTTGATCACGATTTTTTTATTGGTTACTTATCTCTGATAAAAAAAGAATAAAAACTATCCTGCAAATTCGTCTTTCGTCTGCAAGCCTGGGCTGTCCCTCCCTTAGTGTGAGAAATCTATTGAATCCTATTCGCCAATACGAAAATTGCACATACATCCTATTCACAAATAGGATTTTTTCGTATTTGGAAAAAGGAATTAATAGGATTTAAAAGATTAACATTAGGGTCCGAGCCCAGTCCTTACACGGAGAATACTCGAATTTGGATAATTCAGTGACCACAAGCCATATGCTGCGAAGTGGAGGAAAAACTATAATTGGACGAATTAACCCTATCAAAGTGTAATGTACACGTCTGAACTAAATAACCGAACAATTTCATCCGCTCCAGGTGATACCGTCGACGTTGTCCGAGAACGCGGGCCTGAACCCGATCGCCACCGTGACGGAGCTGCGCAAGCGCCACGCCACCGGCGAGACCGGCATGGGCATCAACGTGCGCAAGGGCACGATCACGCGCATGCTCGAGGAGGACGTGGTGCAGCCGCTCCTCGTCTCCGTCAGCGCGATAACCCTCGCCACCGAGACCGTGCGCAGTATCCTCAAGATCGACGACATCGTCAACACGATGCAATAGATCCACGTGGGTGCCGAGAGGGAGTGTTTTCGTGGAACGTACACGCTTTTTTTAAGAAGAAAAAACTCAGAGAGACAACTCGCACGTAATTTTTGTAAAACGAAGAGATCGCTTGAGAAATCCCGGGTGGAAGAGGGTCTTCATCTCTTTTGTACTCGGGATTTTTGGTATAGATGCTAGTATATAAACATACATACACACACAATCATGCACACACGCGCGCCCGTCATTTTTTTTTTTTTCAAAGAACAAAACATGTAAGCAGCAGCCAGCGATGGTGAGTCCATTGTGAGGAAGAAAGGGATCGTTGAATTTTTGTATTGAGCCTTCCTGGTTAAGGTGAGATTTGAATGAATTAAAGTAATCGAAAATCTGTATATCACAAAAATGGTTGGTTTATTTTTCTTTTTTTCCTTTCATAAAAAAATATCTATTGTTTACAATCTCCCGCTCTCTCTTTTTTTCTAGATATAATTCGCAACAGTTATTTCTTTTTACATTATTATTACGTATAACACGGTTCGCTGTAGAACAAAAGAAAAATGTAAGGATTTTTCACTCTATAAATTATATATATATAATAAAATATCCATTTGTCACTGTGAAGTTTTTCTGCTTCAAAAATAAAAAGCTACTCTCTTCTTTTTTATTAAGTACACCAATCTAAAGCTGTAACATTATGCTTAGAGCAGTAATACAAAGTATTTATTATGTATCGAATTACATTTAAATGCTGTAAGGTATAGTGATCGAATTTGGGTAATTGCTCAAGTGTGGGTTTTCGGTAGCATTTTTTGAGCTGGGTATGTGAGATCGATTACGAGTAGTGATTTTATTAAAAAAAATCAACAAAACTTAAATATGTGAATTAATTTTTTTTATAAAGACCATAAATTCATCTTTTTTTCTGTTCTGAGAAAATAAGAAGTTCATCAATTTTGACAATGAGTGTATTATTGACTGAAACATCGAAACATCGTAAAATTAGTTGGAAAGAATATAAATTAGTACAAATTTTTTTTGGAACCTTTGTATTAACAAAATCGATTATAGAGACGCTTTCACGCAATGTTAAAGTTGGGTGATTCACATTTGAGCATCTTCATTGAATTTTAAACTTGATCTCAAAAATTCTAGGCCTCTGAAATTTTTAGTGCATATTCTTGAATAATACAGTAAACTTAAGCTATATGAAAGTTAAATAGAAAAAAATATTGTAGATTCTGGAACAAATTAAATAAATGTTGACCCATATTCGAGCACTTTACCTTATGATAATTTCTGATACTAAAACCAAATATAATCTCGTATTACTATCTAATAATAGAAGATTTCTCAAATCTCAAGTGTGAAAGTGATAAATATTGGAATGATAATAAATAATATTTTTTGAAACTTTTTTCATAGACATTTTTATAATTTCATTTCTAATAATAAATTTTGATCTTTAAGTCTCAATTCCTATATCATCTATATTTTTTAAGTTATATATTTATAAGTTGGAAGACATATATCATTTTCAATGACATATCTCAACACAGTTAAATACTCATATTAAATACGATTGTTTAAAATTTACATAAACTGTATCAAATTCGAATGAACAGTGGCCTAATAGTTGTTAATTTACCGGATTCTTTGTAGCATGCACTGTTTATGAAAATGAAAAAGTTACTCTACACTCAGTCTGTAATAATCTTATTATCGAACAATCACCTCAGGCATTGAGAAGTACTATAAAAAGACTTGATTTTTCGTTTAATCAAGCTCAATATCGTTTGAACGGTATACAGTTTAATATCGTTTAAACGGTATTATCTCATTATTGGTTATTGCGATTTGTTAAAGAGATCTTTTTTAAAGAATCCTTTAGTGTTGACTGTAAATTTTGTTAGCCATGATACATTTAAATTTAAAATAACCAAATCAAATCGTATCTTCATGGTTTTTCGATTTGATTAAAGAATGTCACTGGGTTTACGAGTTTACCAACGAGGACTGATCTGAACAAATGCCCATTGTTGATATGCGTTGTTCATGTCACAAGGCATTAGTGACAGGTGGTGTGTTTGCGGATGAAGGGCCATGCATTTTTTGTGCACTCTGTGCAAAAGTGTTTTCGATTTCTGTAAAGAACAAAATAATTCATAAGCATTAATTATATACATTCAATTTTTAGATGATATTTTTTAATCTTTTAAAATATTTTAACCTTAACCTAAATATGAAAATGACTCACTTCATCATATTGCCATGGCCCATCTACAGTTCCTAATCTGCAGAAAGCTATTTTGACACCTTGACCATCAGCTTCTACACAGCGCTCGCCAACTCCAAGTTGTCCTTTTGAGTTTAGTCTAATCAACTATAGATAAAAATTGGTTATTTTTGTCGATTCTAATTAAAAATTACAAAAAAAATGCACGTTATTATACCTGGTTATTTCCGAAACCATGGCAAGGTGATGTGGCCATAAGATTAGGTGGAGCATGTCCCATGGTGTCAAGGCACATAGTAGTGGCTACATTCCTTAGCTAAACAAAAACAAAAGTAATTTGAATTGAAATCACTATGGTATTTAGAGATTTATTCATAAGTCAACTGCTGTACAAAAAGAATTAAGTGAAATATAAATTAATATACATTACCTCTCCCCAATGAATATTTGGAGGTAACTCTGGGAATTTGTCGAGAACATCATATGCTACATTATCCATGTACCACTGGAAATTCCTACATTTTTTTCTCTTTTTAAACTCTAATTGCTCTTTTATATCTCCATGGTCAAGTAACCTAGCAAGAGGCTCTCTGGTATAGAAAAATTCTTTATGTTTCTCATCAAACCATGTTTCAATAACACGTTTGTAATTCTGAAATTGAAATCATCAAATAAATAATTGTATCTCCTTAGTCATAGTAGTTTAAAAGTAATAAGCTTCCAAAGTACAACTTACGATAGTTATCAGTGGTCCTTTCTTCTTTTGCGCAAGTTTTCCAAAGTTGTAGGGCATAAAGCCTCTATAAACATGTCCTACGTGGGAACAGGGAACCCAAAGAATGCTACCACCACACTGCCAAATTTTGAAGGACAGTTCGAAATTCTCACCACCCCAAACTAATAAACCCTCATCGTATCCTCCAAGAGACAAAAAGTATTCTCGATTCATAGCAAATAAACCTCCTGCATGTGTTGGAGATCTATAAAATTAAATTATCAAATAATTGTTAAATAATTAATATATTAAAGCCGCATTTGAAACTAATTGTATAATACAATTGCAAATAAAGTTAATTTTACACTTATTTTATGACTTGAGATAACATAAATAATTGAAAATACAATAAACATTTCAAAGTTCGTTATCAAATATGTTACATAATAGGTTCAGGATAAACGAGATTGCCGTTTTCGATATATGTATTTGCATTTGCATTTTGGCAGTGAGATAAAAACATTATATAACTGCAATGAGTAATTTAATCAAAGATAAATCTACTTTAATGGTCTAATAAGAAAACGAAATTTAAATTGTAATACATCAATAATTATTTATTTTAAAATATTACAAACCTGTATGGCATACTATTATATTTTCTAGTCTTTGTTTCTCTTTGTGGTAATTCGTTTTCCTTGTAAAGCATACCCCATTCAAAGATACCCCGGTACAAGTGACTTCCTTGGTAAACAGGTCTATATTCGAAAGTTTTGTGATCAATTCCATCGATTACAGGAACTGTCATTACATTGCTAGAAAAAGCAATATTTTAGATTTACAAACCATGGATTATTATTATTTTTATTACTTGATGAAAAATTAAAGAATATTTATACATATTTTTTATGAAGTAAATTATAGAAATCAATATATCTTACTGGTTTTCAGCTATAGGAGATAACAGTGGTGGAAGCCAATTTACATTCACTTCACAATGTGCATCCAAAAAGACAATAACTTCACCCTTAGCTTCTCTAGCACCACGGGACCTTGTACGAATTAAACCTTGTCTCTCTCTATTTCTTAACAGTCTAACTTTAGGTCCCCATTGTTCTATATAAGTCTCCAACTCTCCTTTTAAATTTTCTAAAAATTTTAAGTGTTTATAATTAAATAAAAATTTGGAGTATTTTTAAGAAAAATCTAATAATTATGATTAATATTTGAATATAAACCTTTGTCGGAGAAGTCATCAACTAGAAGAATCTCTTCAAGGAACTGCGGTGGAGTTCTGTTAAGAACGCTATGAACTGTTCTCATCAGGACTGACCAGCCTTCATTATGAAAAACTATAATTACACTGGTTTTAGGTAGTTCTTTCGAGTAATTCCAATGTTTGCATCTAAAATAATTAATTTAGAAGATATTTATTTTGTTTACATAACAACATTTTGCATTCAATATTTCTTTGAAAAAACATACTCATCTGGACGTGTATCTGGTATCGAACGATCTAAGGATATTTCATCTGAACACACAATATTCATGCCATAGGCTGACTCTGATTCTTGAATATCATTCTGTTGATCATCTCTAAGCACATGAGGCTTTCCACCCTCACCTGGTCCAGTCCTATGCTGAATTTCACTTTCAAAATTACCTAAACTGCTAACATACGCAGCCGCATGAACCTGAAATATTTATTTATTCATATTTTGTACACTATAGGTACCAGTTTCATAATTTATAATAAAATTTAACTAACTTTTTCACCACGTATAAGTTTATGGAAATAAGTCAAGTCCTTTACTCCACCATGAGGCATACACACCAAGTAAAAGACAAAAATTACAACTATACCTCCTAAAAGTAGGTGGAACAGCCTATTCTTTCTTAGCTGTACAATCCGCATCTTGATGCCTTTAAGTAACAACTGAAACCATGCAATGAATAAATTTAAATTCTACAGTCAAGAGGAAGACGAGCCTAGCTCAGAAACTGAATTAAAATTCTACTTTTAATTTTGTAGTGGTAACAATAAAAAAAATAAGAAAATATATGTTTTACAGAAAAAATATTTTTCCTATATTTTTTATTTCTGTCACTACAAAATTAAAAGTGAGAAATTATTAACTGAAATAGCTCTTGTTTGCGTGATTTTTAAGATAGCCTATTCATCAAGTGTAAACTAAGATAGCTTGTTCATCAAGCACATTTTCTTATAAGCTTATAGTCTCTTCTTTCTCCCAACCTTCAATATAACTAATACACAGAAAGATGAGTAAGATCAATGTAATACGAAGAATTTAATTGAATAAAACCCTAATTAACAAGTACTTTGATCAATTAAAAATGATCTTAAAAGATTCAATAGCTGTTGATTAGCCACAATCAAACAATCTATCAATAATTAAATCTTATCAAATTTTAATACAATCGATGATTTGAAATTAAAATTTTTTGTATAATAAGTTTATGAATGTTTAAAGAAGATTCTTTATTATCAAGTTACAATAATTTGATATTGAAATGTTGCAACTTGTTGAAATATTTTGATTAAGAATGAACAAAAATTGCTTAAATTTAAAATAATTCTTGCGCATTCCAGAACCACCAGTCAATACTCAAAACTTGCTCCAGATTTATTTTGACAAAATAAAATTATGCATCATAAATTAAAAGTGATTTGTTTTAAAATGATTACGTCTACTTTGATATAGATGCAAAAAATGCTTTAAATATATTAAGAAAAATAAACAAAATTGTTACGAACAAATATTTTTCCTTAAAAAGAACACACTTTTCAGTCTGTTATATCACAGCAAGTAGTCATCGCTGCAGATTTCAAGTACATTGCTCATTTTGCTATGAACTATAAGAACAGCAAGTACTTGAAAACACTTTTAACGTATAAAAACCTCACATTTTATTTACATAATTTACAAACAAACTAAATCCTTCTCAACATAAAAAAAAAAGTGAAAAAGTGAGCCACTCGGATAAAAACTTCCAGAAGCACCATAAACTTCTCGCTCAGACAGTCCTGCGCCACAGATGTCCCAAAAAACCAAGCCACCCTCGACCATATTTAAACAAACAGACAACCAACCAGGTAAGTACTCAACTACTCACCGTTTCGCAATCCTATAATATAAATTTTCACAGCAGGTTACAACGAGCAATCTCTCGTTCTCGCGAACACATCCCTCTTTTCGCCAGCGACTCTTTCTCGGTCCGCTCTCACCTCACGGTTAATTCGCCGTATTGAAGTACAACATGCCGACTATCTGCGCCTCGCACTGCCTCGCGCCACGTTCTTCGGGGCACGCGCGGTATAAACTTTTTTATAGGGAAAAAGTCAACGTGTCGCATCGCCGAGTGCCGACTGTATAGCGGGAAGCGCCGCTCTCTCGGGTGGGATAGGTAATTGGTGTTGGTGAGAGAAGACGAGAGGGATCATGTGATGGTGGTGGTGATCCACAGGTGTTGTGTTTGTTGGGAATGGGAAGTCTTCGGCTGAGCTGGAAGCAGCGCAGCCAAAACCAGCGCAGCCAAAACCGACGCCCGACAGAAGTGGAGGCAGCGCGAAATTCAAATAATGTAATTTTTACCCAAAAAAAATATATCCAAAAAAATTTTTTTATACCCTGATAAATTATCTTAAATCACAAGTAAACAAGTTACAATGACAGAAATAATTATTTATATTTCTTTATCTATATTTTTTCAATTTTAAAAATCCATCATTGTAACATGATTTCTTTTAAAAATGGACTTATTGTCACTTAAAAATAGTAAAATAAGATAGTTTAATGATGTACATAAAGTATGCATTCGATATAAAGTGGAAATAATTAGTTATTACCGTTATTAAAGTAATTATAAGAATAATGAGTTGATCACGCTTCAGCGCTACGTCGTTTGCCGACTCGGCAGGTAAAACAGCGTGGATGCTATAGTTTCCGTAAACTCAGGTAAGATCAGACGCCAGATGGTGGTACTCGCGATTTCTTTAAGGCTTTTCATTATGTACTCCGATGTTGATGAATTTTTCAATATCTGATAGAAGCTTTAATTCGCCTAATTGTTTATTTAATATCAAATATTTTTTTTTCGGATAAACAACTAAGCGTCCTTGTAAATTGCATTTATTTCTGTGTACACAGATAATTACAAAAAAATTAATTTTTTGATAAACTAATAAGTGTTTTTGAGTAAATTGAATTTATTTATGTCTAAACTGATAATTCAATAGAATGGGGGTTTCTGCAAAAGTATTTATATGAGTATGCACATAATTAGAAAACAATGTTTATCATTGCCGTGATTTCGGACTACATAGGATAAAGTATGTGCATAGTGCAAAAGTCTTTAAACGCGGGGTTCTGGTTTCTATCATATTAAATACATATGCTTTGTAATCTAATATTTATCGATGAGTTGACTACATTTATTTCTGAATACACTGATAATATAGAAGACTACGAGATGCACTGCGGCGATTTTCAGTCTGCAATTAACGTAGATAGCTAAAGTGCAAAAGACTTTAATTGACGTAAATGTTTATTTTGGATACAATTTTTTTTAAACATCTAAGTGTTTTACAGTAAAATTCATTTTTTTCAGAGTATGCATATGATTGGAAAACCATGTACTTCATTTAGGCGATTTTCGAACTACATCCAATGAAGTATGTACAAAGTGCAAAAGTCTTTAATCACGGGGTAATGGTTTATATAATATAATATAAATATTTTTTATAACTAATATGTGTCCATACTTAGACTTCATTTATTTCTGAATACGCTGATAATATACAAGTCTACGAGATGCCCCGTGCCGATTTTCAGTCTGCAATGAATGTACATAGTTAAAATGCAAAAGTCTTTTATTCGCGTCATTGTTCACTAATATTAAATAATTGATTTTCGGATAAGTCGCTAAGTGTTTTCGATTGAAATGCATTTATTTCGGGGCGTGCTAATAATTTGAAAACAATGCACTTCATTGCTGCAATTTTGCGACTGCATCGAATGAAGTATGTACAAACTGCAAAAGTCTTTAATCGCGGGGTAGTGGTGCATATAATATTAAATAAATATTTATTTGAAAGTAATAAGTGTCTTTGAGTAAAATGCGAACTTTTCTAACTACGCTCATAAGTACAGGACTGTATGTATTATCATAGCGATTCTCAGGTGCGTGGAATGGGAATAACGAAAGTGCAAAAGTCTTTAATTGGCGTAATTGTTTATTACGAAGTAAATTTTTTTTATAAATTACTCACTGGAGTAGAGTAAAATTGATCTATAAATGCATTTATTTCGGGGCGTGCTAATAATTTGAAAACAATGCACTTCATTGCTGCAATTTTGCGACTGCATCGAATGAAGTATGTACAAACTGCAAAAGTCTTTAATCGCGGGGTAGTGGTGCATATAATATTAAATAAATATTTATTTGAAAGTAATAAGTGTCTTTGAGTAAAATGCGAACTTTTCTAACTACGCTCATAAGTACAGGACTGTATGTATTATCATAGCGATTCTCAGGTGCGTGGAATGGGAATAACGAAAGTGCAAAAGTCTTTAATTGGCGTAATTGTTTATTACGAAGTAAATTTTTTTTATAAATTACTCACTGGAGTAGAGTAAAATTGATCTATAAATGCATTTATTTCGGGGCGTGCTAATAATTTGAAAACAATGCACTTCATTGCTGCAATTTTGCAACTGCATCGAATGAAGTATGTACAAACTGCAAAAGTCTTTAATCGCGGGGTAGTGGTGCATATAATATTAAATAAATATTTATTTGAAAGTAATAAGTGTCTTTGAGTAAAATGCGAACTTTTCTGACTACGCTGATAAGTACAGGACTGTATGTACTCGTATTACCACTGCGATTCTCAGGCCGCATGGAATGTGCACAACGAAAGCGCTAAAGTCTTTAATTGGCGTAATTGTTTATTGCGAATTATATTTTTTTTTATTAATAACTCAGTGTAGTAGAGTAAAATGGATCTATAAATGCATTTATTTCGGGGCGTGCTAATAATTTAAAAACAATGCACTTCATTGCTGCAATTTTGCGACTGCTACGAATGAAGTATGCTCAAACTGCAAAAGTCTTTAATCGCGGGGTAGTGGTGCATATAATATTAAATAGTTATTTATTTGAAAGTAATAAATGTCTTTAAGTAAATGGCGATTTTTTCTGACTAAGCTGATAAGTACAGGACTGTATGTATTATGACAGCGATTCTCAGGCCGCATGGAATGTGCACAACGAAAGTGCAAAAGTCTTTAATTGGCGTAATTGTATATTTTGAATTATATTTTTCTTTTTTATAAATAACTCAATGTAGTTGAGTAAAATAGATCTCTTCTGAGTATGCATATGATTAGAAAACAGTATACTTCATTGATGCGATTTTCAGACTATATCGAATGAAGTATGTACAAACTGCAAAAGTCTTTAATCGCGGGGTAGTGGTGCATATAATATTAAATAAATATTTATTTGAAAGTAATAAGTGTCTTTGAGTAAAATGCGAACTTTTCTAACTACGCTCATAAGTACAGGACTGTATGTATTATCATAGCGATTCTCAGGTGCGTGGAATGGGAATAACGAAAGTGCAAAAGTCTTTAATTGGCGTAATTGTTTATTACGAAGTAAATTTTTTTTATAAATTACTCACTGGAGTAGAGTAAAATTGATCTATAAATGCATTTATTTCGGGGCGTGCTAATAATTTGAAAACAATGCACTTCATTGCTGCAATTTTGCGACTGCATCGAATGAAGTATGTACAAACTGCAAAAGTCTTTAATCGCGGGGTAGTGGTGCATATAATATTAAATAAATATTTATTTGAAAGTAATAAGTGTCTTTGAGTAAAATGCGAACTTTTCTAACTACGCTCATAAGTACAGGACTGTATGTATTATCATAGCGATTCTCAGGTGCGTGGAATGGGAATAACGAAAGTGCAAAAGTCTTTAATTGGCGTAATTGTTTATTACGAAGTAAATTTTTTTTATAAATTACTCACTGGAGTAGAGTAAAATTGATCTATAAATGCATTTATTTCGGGGCGTGCTAATAATTTGAAAACAATGCACTTCATTGCTGCAATTTTGCGACTGCATCGAATGAAGTATGTACAAACTGCAAAAGTCTTTAATCGCGGGGTAGTGGTGCATATAATATTAAATAAATATTTATTTGAAAGTAATAAGTGTCTTTGAGTAAAATGCGAACTTTTCTAACTACGCTCATAAGTACAGGACTGTATGTATTATCATAGCGATTCTCAGGTGCGTGGAATGGGAATAACGAAAGTGCAAAAGTCTTTAATTGGCGTAATTGTTTATTACGAAGTAAATTTTTTTTATAAATTACTCACTGGAGTAGAGTAAAATTGATCTATAAATGCATTTATTTCGGGGCGTGCTAATAATTTGAAAACAATGCACTTCATTGCTGCAATTTTGCGACTGCATCGAATGAAGTATGTACAAACTGCAAAAGTCTTTAATCGCGGGGTAGTGGTGCATATAATATTAAATAAATATTTATTTGAGAGTAATAAGTGTCTTTGAGTAAAATGCGAACTTTTCTGACTACGCTGATAAGTACAGGACTGTATGTATTACCACTGCGATTCCCAGGCCGCATGGAATGTGCACAACTAAAGCGCAAAAGTCTTTAATTGGCGTAATTGTTTATTGCGAATTATATTTTTTTTATTAATAACTCAGTGTAGTAGAGTAAAATGGATCTATAAATGCATTTATTTCGGGGCGTGCTAATAATTTAAAAACAATGCACTTTATTGCTGCAATTTTGCGACTGCATCGAATGAAGTATGTGCAAATTGCAAAAGTCTTTAATCTCGGAGTAATGGTGTATATAATATTAAATAAATATTTTTTAAAAACTAATAAGTGTCTTTGAGTAAATGACGATTATTTACGACTACGCTGATAAATTCAGAACTGCATGTTTTCCCACTGCGATTCTGCCGCATGGAATGTAAATAGCTAAAAAGCCAAAGTCTTTCATTAGCGTCGTTGTTCACTAATATTAAGTAATTCATTTACGAATGCTTATCATTGAGGGTATGAAATAGCACTCAACTTGAGAGATTTTCCATACAGGTTTTGTTATAAAAAATCTAATTGTTATGTGCATTGTAAGAATTGAAGATGTTTGCGTTTCCCGATTATCCGGTCCGACTTCCTTAAATTACCCAGAATATAATGTGGTAATTTTTCCAGAGACAGTGATGTACATTTTGCCCTTTTTAACAATTATTTGTTAATTAGTGAAAATTAAATTGCTATGCTCAATTGACTAATGAAAGATCTTTGCACTTCCGTTATACCCACTTTGGCTTCTCTACCTTGGCAAAAGTGTGTCAGGAAAAATTGGCGAAGTTGATAACTTTTGCAAATATCTAACAAGACTTACTTCATCCTAATGAAATTTGTATTTTTATAATTTGTAAACCTAATATCCGATGTAATAGGTCATACTGGACTTGCTTCAGCGTCTCAACGTTTTCTGGATTTTTTCTCTTTTCAATGAATGAGCAGAACTGTATAAAAATGCCAAAATTCTGATTTCTTTCAATTTCTGAGGATCTAGTTTCATTCTGAATACCTATTAAACTAATTATGAATAAAATATTATTAATTAACAATTATATATACTATTGAATCCATAAACTCCTGTACACTGTAAATTCATAACCTTAACCTCGACAAACTTTAATCCCGTGATCCTTTAACTCCACAAATGCTTAAACTTATCAATTTCTATACCCATAAACTCCTAAAACCTTGATTCTATAAACGCTTGTATCCATAATCCTTCATATCCTTCTCCTTGCAAACCCTTAATCCCGTAAATACAGTAAACTCGTAGACCTTTTCATCATTAATTTTTTAATCCATAAACCTCTATCCCCTTTAACCTATAAGTACCTGATCCCAATCGGCCAATCGACTTTCACTCACCCTTGCATTCAAACACACTTATAAATAATTATTCTATTTTATAACAATTATAGACCCTATTTTACAACTTGCTAAATGTTTTTTACACAAGACCTTAACACATTTTTTTTAATAACATCGAATAACAAAGTAATAAAATTTTAATTTAACTATATGTATACATTCAAGATTTTTTACAAGAATCTTCAAGAAAATCTGGACCAACAATGGTATCTTGAGTACTAATACTTTCTTCGTGTTCAACATTTTGCCTAAAAAGTAATAGGGCAACATTTAAATTCTGTCTTTGTCTATCTTATTTTTATAGAAAGAAAATGGCTAATTGTATAGAATAAAAATCATTTTTTCAATCTCTGCCTTATTGAAAATTTTTCTCAAAATCTTACATAAGATTTTACGTAAGATCTTACATAAGATTTTACGTAAGTTCTTACGAAAGACCTTACATAAGATTTTACGTAAGATCTTACATAAGATCTTGTATCAGATCTTGCATTAGATATTGTATTAGATCTTGCGTTAGATCTTGCCTAAAGTAATATATAAAATTTTATCATTGATTTTTAACCAAGCACATAAGATCTTACATAAGATATTGACTACAATCAAAAAATAATGATGTGTTTTAAGATCATATTTAAGATCTTACGTAAGATCTTATCTAAGATTTTATGCAAGATCTTATGTAAAACCTTACTTAAGATCTTGTATCCCATTCAGTGTAAGATCTTAAATAAACCATTAACAAAAAATATTTTTGGTATATGAAATCACAATCTTGTATAAGATCTTACACAAGACCTTATACAAGACTTTACACAAGACCTTACATAAAATCTTACACAAGATAATCTATAAGACCTTTGAAATGAACTCTTTTTCATTGCCATATAAATTTTTTTTATGATAAGTAACTCAAGGTCTTACGCAAGTTCTTGTATAAAATCTGGTACAAAACCTTGAGTAACTTATTATAAATGAATTTATAAGGTAATAAAAATAAGATCTTGTGCAAGATTTTATATAAAATTGTTTGTAAAATCTTATGCAAGATCTTGTGTGAGAACTGGTGTTAGTTCTTGAGTAAATTATCAACAACAAACAATCCGTATGTCTATGAAAGCAAGATCTTGTATAAGGTCGTGTATAAGATCTTGCGTAAGATCTTACGTAAGGTCTTGTGTAGGATCCTATGTAAGATCTTATGCAAGATCGTGCCTTTGTGAATTAAAAATTTTTTTTGTTAATGGTTTACTTAAGATCTTACACCAAATCTGACACAAGGTCTTACTTAAATGTGAATATTTCACAATCACTGAAAATAAATGATATTTACTTGTGTCTGAGATATCTATTCATTTCGACAGTAACTGGTTTCTCCCATTGGCCGTTTAATCGATTTTCAATATATATTACTGAATTATATGCAACAATTTCCTAATAATAATTAAAATAATTCAGAAATATTCCAAAAAAATATTTCATGAAAGATTTCTGAATTATTTCACCAGAAATTTTCAGAAATATCAAACATTAAAATAATTCTGAAATGTTTTCCGAATATTCCAAAGAAATATTTTATGAAAGATTTTTTAAATATTTCAGAATTATTTTATTAAAAATTTTCGGTAAATATTTAACACTGACATAATTAACAAATAATTGAGAAATATTTAAAAGAAATATTTTTTGGAAGATTGGTGGAATATTTTAGAATTATTTCGCGAAAAATCCTCAGTAAATTAGAGGTCAAGAAATCATTCGGAAATATTCCAAAAATATTTCAAAAAAATATTTCATGAAAGATTTCAGAAATATTTTGGAAGTTTTTTGTGAAATATTTTAATGGAAGAAATTCGGAGACATACATTTCTTCCAGGAATATTTCATTGGAAGATTCCTGGAAAATTTCAAATCTTTGTGCCAATATTTCGGAAATATTCCGGAAATATTTCATGCTGTGTGGGTTGTGTGTGCACGCGTGTATGTATACAATTAATATACATAATCTTGAAAAGCGAAAAATAGAGTATTAGCATTTAATTTCTAAAATTTACGCGTTTATGCTTTGGTAATATCAATTTTTTAAAGGGTTAAAAGTAGAGTGCAGCTTCATAATTAGCGATTCGACAATAAAATAAGAATAATTAAGATGATGAAAATAATCGAGTTTTACAGGTATTCAGAGTTACATCAAATACTGAGCAGATGAAAAAACTCGAACTCTAGCGTTTTTATACATTTCTGCTCATTTATTGAAAAAAATTTTATACACAGAATGAATCAACTCTAGTATGACCTAATACATCGGATATTATATAGGATATTAATATAGGAAATTATAGATTCAAGGGTTAACGGGATTAAGAAATTAGGAGATTATAGGTATAGGAGTTTATAATTTTAAATTTCTATGGGTTACAGGGGTTATCAGACTACAGTTTTGCGAGGTTAAGGTTATGGGTTCAGCTGTTTATATGTTAACAGGAATAGGGGTTTATGGGTTTGGAAATTTAATGATGGAAAGGTCTACGAGTTTGAAGGCCAACGAATTTAAGGATTTATATTATGAGTTTACTGTATTAAGGGATTAAGGGTTTGCGAGGTTCAGGGTTAAGGGGATTATAGGTTCAAGAGTTTATACTATTACGGGATCAAAGGTTTGCTAGGTTAAGGGTTTCGGGGATTATGGGTTCAAGAGTTTATAGAATAAAGAGTTTACAAGTTTACTGTATTACTGGATTAGGGGTTTGCGAGGTTAACGGTTTAGGGGATTATAGGTTCAAGAGTTTATAGAATCAAGAGTTTACAAGTTTACTGTATTTACGGGATTAAGGGTTTGCGAGGTTCAGGGTATGTATTCAAGAGTTTATAGAATCAAGGTATTAGGAGTTTATGGGTATAGAAATTGATAAGTTTCAACATTTGTGGATTTAAAGGATCACGGGATTAAAGTTTGTCGAGGTTAAGGTTATGAATTTACAGTGTATAGGAGTTTATGAATTCAATAGTATGTATATAATTATTAATTAAAAATGTTTTATTCATAATTAATTTAATAGGTATTCAGAATGAAACTAGATTCTCAGAAATTGAAAAGAATCAGAATTTTGGCATTTTTATACAGTTCTGCTCATTCATTGAAAAGAAAAAAGATCCAGGAAACGTTTATAAGATGAAGCAAGTCAAGTATGACCTATTACATCGGATATTAGGTTTACATATTATAAAATACAAATTTCATTAAGATGAAGTAAGTCTTTTTAGATATTTGCAAAAGTTATCAACTTCGCCAATTTTTCCTCATCTATATATCTTCAAAAGGTGTTATTAAATATTTATCCATGATTCGTGATTACCTGAGCTTCAATTTAAAAAAAAATCACGTCGATTCATCGATTAGATCAAAAGTTATTTGATTTTAAAACAAGAAAAACCAAAATGTCACACTGTGCGGCGGGTAGCGAAAGCGCAAAGATCTTTAATCATAAATCCTGGTAAACAAATTTAACTTTAAATAAACAAGTGTTTGATAAAAAGGACAAAATGTTGGTCGCTGTCTCTGTAAAAATTATAACAGCATATTCTGGGTAATTTAAGGAAGGCGGGCCGGGTAAACGGGAAAGCGCGAAGATCTTCAATTTTTACTCTGAATATACTAAGCTTAATTTAGCAAGGAATTTATTGTCCTGGTTCTTTTTATTAATGTGTTGAGCAACAACTTATTTATTAAGTAAAATATTTAACCTATGCCATTACCTGTTACTAACTTGTTATCATACACTCTTGCCAAGGCAGAGATGCCAAAGTGGGGGTAAGGAAAGTGCAAAGATCTTTCATCGGTAAGCTGAGCATAGCAATTTCATTATTCACTAACAAATAATTATTGTAAAGGGCAAAATGTTCATCACTGTCTCTGGAAAACTTACCACGGCATATTCTGGGTAATTTGCAGAAGTCGGGCCGGGTAATTGGGAAAGCGCAAAGATCTTCAATTTTTACTCTGCATATTCTAAGAAAAATTTTAACAAGGAAATTATTCTCTTGATTATTTCTATTAATGTATTTATCAAAAACATTCTTTTTCAAGTAAAATATTCAAATTATGCCAATACCGCTTACTCCCTTGTTATCGTACACTTTTGTCAATGCGGAGAAGCCAAAGCGGGGGTATCGAAAGTGTAAAGATCTTTCATCAGTCAACTGAGCATAGCAATTTAATTTTCCCTAATTAACAAATAATTGTTAAAAAGGGCAAAAAGTTTATCACTAGCTCTGGAAAAATTATTGCAGCATATTCCGTGTAATTTACGGAACCGAAGAAATCGAGGAATTGTGATGCGCAAACATTTTCAATTTTCACTACGCATATAACAATTAGATTTTCTATAAGTAAACCCGTACGGGAAAATCTCTCAAGATGAGTGTTATTTCGTACCCTGAACTGAAATTTATTCGAAAATGAATTATTTAATATTAGTGAACAAAGACGCGAATGAAAAACTTTTGCACTTTAGCTATCTACATTGATTGCAGACTAAAAATCGCAGTAGTGCACACACTAGTCTTCTATATTATCAGCGTATTCAGAAATAAATGAAGTCTACTTATGGACACAAAATAGTTATAAAAAAATATTTATATTATATTATATAAACCATTACCCCGCGATTAAAGACTTTTGCACATTGCACATACTTCATTGGATGAAATCCGAAAATTGCATAGATGAAGTATATGGTTTACTAATCATACGCGTACTCAGAAAAGATCCATTTTACTCTACTACACTGAGTTATATATAAAAAAAATTTAATTCACAATAAACAATTACCCCAATTAAAGACTTTTGCGCTTTCGTTGTGCACATTCCATGCAGCCTGGGAATCGCAGTGGTAATACATACAGTCCTGTACTTATCAGCGTAGTCAGAAAAGTTCGCATTTTACTCAAAGACACTTATTACTTTCAAATAAATATTTATTTAATATTATATGCACCACTACCCCGCGATTAAAGACTTTTGCAGTTTGTACATACGAGTACTTCATTCGATGCAGTCGCAAAATTGCAGCAATGAAGTGCATTGTTTTCAAATTATTAGCACGCCCCATAATAAATGCATTTATAGATCAATTTTACTCTACTCCAGTGAGTTATTTATAAAAAAAATTTACTTCGTAATAAACAATTACGCTAATTAAAGTCTTTTGCACTTTCGTTATTCCCATTCCACACGGCCTGAGAATCGCTGTCATAATACATACAGTCCTGTACTTATCAGCTTAGTCAGAAAAGTTCGCAATTTACTCAAAGACACTTATTACTTTCAAATAAATATTTATTTAATATTATATGCACCACTACCCCGCGATTAAAGACTTTTGCAGTTTGTACATACTTCATTCGATGTAGTCCGAAAATCGCATCAATGAAGTATACTGTTTTCTAATCATATGCATACTCAGAAGAGATCCATTTTACTCAACTACACTGAGTTATTTATAACAAAAAGAAAAATATAATTCAAAATATACAATTACGCCAATTAAAGACTTTTGCACTTTCGTTGTGCACATTCCATGCGGCCTGAGAATCGCTGTCATAGTACATACAGTCCTGTACTTATCAGCTTAGTCAGAAAAAATCGCCATTAACTTAAAGACATTTATTACTTTCAAATAAATAACTATTTAATATTATATGCACCACTACCCCGCGATTAAAGACTTTTGCAGTTTGAGCATACTTCATTCGTAGCAGTCGCAAAATTGCAGCCATAAAGTGCATTGTTTTTAAATTATTAGCACGCCCTGAAATAAATGCATTTATAGATCAATTTTACTGTACTCCAGTGAGTTATTTATAAAAAAAATAATAATTCGCAATAAACAATTACGCCAATTAAAGACTTTTGCACTTTCGTTATTCCCATTCCACGCGGCCTGAGAAACGCAGTGGTAATACATACAGTCCTGTACTTATCAGCGTAGTCAGAAAAGTTCGCATTTTACTCAAAGACACTTATTACTTGCAAATAAATATTTATTTAATATTCTATGCACCACTACCCCGCGATTAAAGACTTTTGCAGTTTGCACATACTTCATTCGATGCAGTCGCAAAATTGCAGCAATGAAGTGCATTGTTTTTAAATTATTAGCACGCCCCGAAATAAATGCATTTATAGATCCATTTTACTCTACTACACTGAGTTATTAATAAAAAAAAATATAATTCGCAATAAACAATTACGCCAATTAAAGACTTTTGCGCTTTCGTTGTACACATTCCATGCGGCCTGAGAATCGCAGTGGTAATACGAGTACATACAGTCCTGTACTTATCAGCGTAGTCAGAAAAGTTCGCATTTTACTCAAAGACACTTATTACTTTCAAATAAATATTTATTTAATATTATATGCACCACTACCCCGCGATTAAAGACTTTTGCAGTTTGTACATACTTAATTCGATGCAGTTGCAAAATTGCAGCAATGAAGTGCATTGTTTTCAAATTATTAGCACGCCCCGAAATAAATGCATTTAATCGAAAACACTTAGCGACTTATCCGAAAATCAATTATTTAATATTAGTGAACAATGACGCGAATAAAAGACTTTTGCACTTTAACTATGTACATTCATTGCAGACTGAAAATCGGCACGGGGCATCTCGTAGACTTGTATATTATCAGCGTATTCAGAAATAAATGAAGTCTAAGTATGGACACATATTAGTTATAAAAAATATTTATATTATATTATATAAACCATTACCCCGTGATTAAAGACTTTTGCACTATGCACATACTTTATCCTATACAGTCCGAAATCACGGCAATGAAAAACATTGTTTTCTAATTATGTGCATACTCATATACATACTTTTGCAGAAACCCCCATTCTATTGAATTATTAGTTTAGACATAAATAAATTCAATTGAGGGCCTGCGGCGGCTCAGTCGGTAGAGTGTCGGATTCCCACGCCGGTGACCCGGGTTCGAATCCTAGTCTCTGCCGATTGATACAAGCACCTCTGTAAAAATTACATGTGCTTTGTTTACAAACACACCGCAGACCCCCGTCGTCGATTAGCACCACATGGAAGCACAAACATGGCGACGTTAAATAATAATAAAAAAAAAAAAAAAATTCAATTTACTCAAAAACACTTATTAGTTTATCAAAAAATTAATTTTTTTTGTAATTATCTGTGTACACAGAAATAAATGCAATTTACAAGGACACTTAGTTGTTTATCCGAAAAAAAAATATTTGATATTAAATAAACAATTAGGTGAATTAAAGCTTTTATCAGATATTGAAAAATTCATCAACATCGGAGTACATAATGAAAAGCCTTAAAGAAATCGCGAGTGCCTCCATCTGGCGTCTGATCTTACCTGAGTTTACGGAAACTATAGCATCCACGCTGTTTTACCTGCCGAGTCGGCAAACGACGTAGCGCTGAAGCGTGATCAACTCATTATTCTTATAATTACTTTAATAACGGTAATAACTAATTATTTCCACTTTATATCGAATGCATACTTTATGTACATCATTAAACTATCTTATTTTAATATTTTTAAGTGACAATAAGTCTATTTTTAAAAGAAATCATGTTACAATGATGGATTTTTAAAATTGAAAAAATATAGATAAAGAAATATAAATAATTATTTCTGTCATTGTAACTTGTTTACTTGTGATTTAAGATAATTTATCAGGGTATAAAAAAATTTTTTTGGATATATTTTTTTTGGGTAAAAATTACATTATTTGAATTTCGCGCTGCCTCCACTTCTGTTGGGCGTCGGTTTTGGCTGCGCTGGCTGGAAGCCGTAGGAAGGTGCAGTGACGGTAAACTGCTGGGTTTCGCGCTTGCGTCAGAGGTAATCGTCTCTGTATTAATTATAATAGAAATATTAACAGAATTATGTATAAGTAGTGCTTGTTATTTAACTTTTACCTGCTGTGATCTATTTTGTAAGACCCTCAAGCGTGGAAGTATTTTTTGGAAGTAGAAGACAAAAACATATACACTTACTTAGTAAAATACAGTACAACCTATAGTAAAAACAATTCATTGTTTTCTCTTATGAAAAAATGGAAAGTGGCGAAAATGATACTCAAGGTGGTTTTGCAAAACAAAAACACATGCGTTTTCTACGACAGCAATGGCGCTTAGCGCACAACAAAAGAAAGGTGAAAAGGATTCGGGTGGACTTGGGCAGAAAATGTTATCTATTATGGAAAATAATTACTTGATTCTCATAACTATTCCAACTCTTGGTACAAGGTGTACTTACCCAAGTCACATTTGCTTTATGCAAGAAGATTGAAGAAGGAAAAGAAGAGAAGAAAGCAAGCAGAAAATAAAAAACTTTAAATAACCTCAATTCGATTACATACAAATACAACACACATATTATGAGACGATTAATTTGTAAGAAAAGTCATTTCTTCTAAATAATATACTTTTCTTGAAGTATAAACTAACATATTTTTGAACTTTTGCTGCACGTATTTATCTTTTAGTGACTGTCATATGACAATCGTAACGACCATAGTCATTTTATTCAAACATCTGATGAACATGTGTGAGAGTTTAACGTAGGTGTGCTATTTGCTATGTATATATTTTGACATGGGCAAACGATCACGGAGTCTGCGCACCAGGGCTTCTCCTCCGAATGCCCATGTGCTTTTCGGTAGCGATCGAATCTTGACATTCGTTCGTTTCACAGCAATAAACAAATGGATTTACACTGATAAACACGCATTTACAGTCTTGATACATTTAAATAGAAGAAACCCAACTACAAAATGGTAAGTCTTTTTAGATTATTTTGATGCCAGATAGGCTGATCACCGAAAGTGAGGTTATGTTGTGGAATGTTTATTTTCTTAATTAATTGATGAAAAATTGTTATTTAGGGGAAGCAGAAGAAAACTCGAAAAGTGGTGTTACAGAGGTTCGCTCAGATGAAGAAAATGATCAGTCCGAGTGATCCTAGGATGTAAGTAAAGCAATGACATTTATACAGATTCGCTGATAACTGGTGTACTTTATTGAATCGTTAAAAAATCTTATGTGTATGCTGTATATATTGTTTAATACTTTATATCATTTTACAGTAAGGCTGAAAAACGAGCCCCTCCAAAAAAGAAGAAGCCAGAAGACCCAAATGAGTTAAAAATTAGAGAAGTGTAAGTAACATGAAATACTGATTATTAATAATAGTTTTGGAATTTCAAACCATATAACTGATTATTCGTGTTATAATTTTACAGACCTCAAGCATCTTCAGCCCTGTTTTTTCAGTACAACGAACAATTGGGTCCACCCTATCACATCATAGTAGATACTAACTTCGTTAACTTCTCGATAAAAAACAAGCTGGACATTATACAAAACATGATGGAATGCCTTTATGCAAAGTGTATTCCCTACATTACAGACTGTGTTATGGGTGAATTGGAGAAACTGGGTCAAAAATATAAGATAGCTTTAAAAATTGTCAAAGATCCAAGGTTCGAAAGAATACCTTGTATGCATAAAGGCACATATGCTGATGATTGCATCATTAATAGAGTAACTCAGGTAAGTCATGCATTTTTTTGGTATAAAAATTAAATTTTGAAAATTTATACAGAAAATAGAAAATTACATTTCTTATGTAATTGAGGGAGTATATAAACTAAACAGAATAATTCACTTTTCATTTTTGACTTAAAGTTAATAAAAGAAATTTGTTTTATGAATCATTTTAATTGCAAAATGAACTTTCAATATTCTTTTAATTTAAAAATAAACAAGAAACTACAATGCACAAAAAAGTTTGTTTAATCAAGTTTGAACAAAAATGGAATTACCTATTTTTGTTTGCACATTCTTCAATCATACAATGAAGCTATTAATAATTCTGATAGATTTTTAAATTACAAATATTAACACTTTTATTTTAAATAGAAATGAAATTACCTATTTTGTATGGACATTCCTCAATTATACAGTCAAGCTTATTAATGATTTCGACAGATTTTCTTTTAATTTATACATTCAAAATTTTATTTTAAAATGAAATGGAATTACCCATTTTCGTTTGGACATTCCTCAAGTATACAATCAAATTCTTAATGATTCAAATAGACCTTCTTTTAATTTAGAACATGACCAATTTTAGTACTTTAAAATATTAGACATGGTATTATTATCTTTTAATCCTTTAGCAATTCAACTTTAAAATAATCCTAAAATAATTAAAAATTCAGGTCAAAAATCTGTAAAACAAGCACTGTTCAAAAGATTCTCAATTACTTTTCACAACGAACCCAAATCAACATTTCATTTTTTCTCTTTCTCTTAACACTGCACAATAATACTTAAAGCCTCAAAAATTAAACATCCTTACAAAGAATAAAAACTCCTCGTCGCAAAACCAACGCTCAAAAGCCAGCGTCATATCTCCCATTTCTTTTCCAGCACAAGTGCTACATCGTGGCGACGAACGATAAGGATCTGAAGCGGAGGATACGCAAGATACCGGGCGTGCCCATCATGTACGTCTCCCAGCATCGCTACACCATCGAGCGCATGCCCGACGCTTACGGAGCCCCGAAAACTTAACGAACTCGGCCAATCTAAAGAAAAAACCTCGAAATAACATCCTCCTCTACCCTTAAAAACGCAGGCTTTGCGCGCCCGCGTCGGCCGTACATCGCGTCATAATTAAAGGTTTAATAAACGCACTGGTCGGCAAAAATTTTTACAAATAAAAGAAAGAAAACGAACCAACGAAAGAAAGAGTCCTCGCGAGCATTAAAGAAACATTTTTATCATCGAAGAGCAGCAGCGGCAGAGCCAGTGCGAGTGACTTTTGAGCGCCGCGCGCGCGCGCGTCGCGTCTTCAAACAGGTTCGCGCCCTTCCCCTTCCGCTCGCGTATGCATACGTACATATGCGCGCATGCATGAATGCGCCACGCGAGAAATATAAAGAAGAGTTGGGTGCAATCTCGCAGCGGGAGAAAAGAGCATTTAGGAAATTCCGAATAAAATTGTCCCGCGAGCAGGCGCGCGTATTATTTATTGTCGCGCGCGCGAGCGCAGCCGAGGCGAATAATCGCACGGAGGGGAGGAGAGGTGCGCGCATATAATCTCCTGACCCGCGGCGACACCGAAGACGGAAAGAGAGAGAGAAGAGAGAAGAGCGAGCATATAACGCCGAGGCAGACTTTCTAGGAGGTCTGCAGCAGGACGAAGATCGTAACGAAGGCGATGCCTTGCACAAGAGAGTGTCTTGCTGGGCTTTTCTTTTCTTGGGTGTGTTGGTTCACTTTTTTTTTGTTCTTTTTTCTCTTGTTGAATAAGTTAGGTTGTAAAGTGTTAGGTGGGATTTCACTGCAATTATGAATTTTATGGGTCTGCGTACTGCGAGGTAGACGTAATTATTGTCGATTCATTTAGTTTTGATATGTTTGGCGTAGATAGTGGATGGAAAGGTATTGAAAAATATCTTGTAGATTGAAAAGCTACAACTGATTTTTGTCGTGTTGAACCTGTTAAAAAATTGTATTAGTGCTTACTTTGTATATTTTATTGATAATAAATGTACTTTATTATACCTTAACTGTATTTTTTCATCATTCCTGCGATTATTTATAATTAAAATAAGCAAATTATTCGGTACCATTACTGGGTAATTTTCAAAAATATTGTTTTTCATATCATCCTGGTATTTTTAGTATACAGTTTGGTATGTAACTATGAATCTCCCTGGTTACATCAATCATTTGAGGCACTAAAGTTCTTTAAAATAAGTGTATCGAAACCTTTAAAATATGCAGTTTGACGGAGATATACAGAAATGCTGAGCACCACGGTGATTTACAAAATAAAATACAAGCAGGATAAACGCCGTAATAAAATAAGGATGTAAACGTACATTTTATAACAAAGTTGAATAGAGATGTTTTAAACAAGTAAATACAAGTGGTTTGAATTTATAATTACAAAAAATTAAAAAGACTACAGCTTTACATATAATAAAATATTGTTTGCTTTTAATTGTGGGAAATCTGCGGGGCTTATATTAAGCGTTTGGATTCTTCATAATTCAATGTGTAAAGTTCTTATTGTAATAATATAAAATATGGATCACGTACAGTAAAACATACGAAATAAAACGAATGTGGGACACCAAAATACAAAATTTTTTAAAATCTCCATACTATATGAATGTACTATTGAACTATAGGTACTGTGTCATGTGTACAAGTTTGATTTCATATACATTTAGTTCCTATTGTCTTCCCTAAACAATATGTATGTAATATTGATACTATTTAAATATATATGAATCCACTCTTCAACCCTTTAAAAACCAGACATAGAATAAACAACAAAGTAATGTTTTTTATCATTGACCCTAGCTCATACTATTTTAACTTAGGTTTTATAATAGTATTGATCTAAGAAATGTCTACAAATATGTTTATCTGAATGAGGTATCCAAATTACACGTGTTTTTTATGAGCGAGTCATTTGCTTTAAACAGGACTGGAACTATATTTTTCTAAACGTTCAATAAATGTCGCTTTCCATTTCAGTACTATTTTCGCCAGTTTACTATTTTAGCGAGACAAAACTATAAATTAGATTAGACTATACCAACTTCTTTTAATAAAGTACCTAAGCCTAAAGTCAATGCATTCTCTATCTTATCGATCTATGATTTTACAGCGCACTGGGAACTTATAGGCCTATATATCGACGGCCCTTATGAATACTAGCACAATTAAAACTCCCACGAAGAATAGCACTTTTCAGAAACTTCCCACGAAGAATAGCACTTTTCAGAAATTTCCCACGAAGACTAGCACTTTTCGCATAGAATATATATAAATTAGTGCTGTACCGATAAACTCTCTAAGAGTCAGGTCGATTTTTTTTTATCGAGTTCGGGTTGGATACTAGACTCTTGGTACTCAAAAAATTATCGGTTAACCCGATAAGAAAATCAAACTACCCGAATAAATAAAAGTCAGGCAGCGGAAAATCGCCAAATTAGCTAGTCTTCGTGGGAAAATCACGAAAAGTGCTAGTCTTCGTGGTGAAAATCCAAATGTATTTCTGTTCGTGGGAAACGCAACAGATGGGCTAGTCTTTGTAAAGGTCACAGAGCGCCCTTGATTTTGCTAATATTTTGTTTAAGGACGTTCACCGAATAATTGAATTTCTTTAAAATTTCTTGAAACTTTTATAATATATCAATGTAGGTGTGTTTTATACGTGGTCGAAGTTTCGACCTCCCTCCCATAAGGTATCAAAAATCGAGAAATTTAGCTTTAAAATGTCAATTTTTAACATGGAAGCCCTATCTTGAGTTCTCACTAAACGGACATTTTTATTTATTGTAAAACAAGTTTTGAAAAACAATATCCATACAAAGCTGGACATAGCAAGCGGTACTATTTTTAAAGATATAGCTATCTAAAGTTGTGCTCCAATGTGATTAGTAATAAAATTAATGCCGTACTTTGGTTTTTGGTGCTTTTGCATAACTTTTATATTCTTTACTTATATTTCAATGCTTTAGACTCTTTTTAGACTGAAAGGTTTTCATTAAAAATATTGCCTATGTTCGTGATATTCTGAAATATTGACTTCACTACTATGAAAATAAAAGAACCTCCGTCCTGTACCTAATAATTATTTTTAACAATGTAACAAAATATTTTTCACGAATTTTTGACAATCCAATACGCAAATCTTTGATTTTTATTCCTTAAAACACAGCCACCTTTTGACATTAATTTGAATGTAATTCACTAAACTTGCTAATTAAGCGAAAAAATTCCCACTATATTACCATTTTTTACAGCACCAGGCATGTCTTCATTAAAATATCGTCGTAAACTACCGATATAATGAGCATACGCGTAAGAAAATGAAGACGACTCCCATTTGTTTCCGATACACATTAGAATACCTAATCATAAGAACATTAAAATACCGAATAATTAAAAATGTAATTTTTTATCGACAAAAATTTTTGTTTCAGTTTTTTCTTGTAAAAATCGACAATGCATTTTTATAATAGTGCACTCGACGGAACAAACATCTGATGGAATTGGTTCAAATATTTTAGAATTACTGCAACTGCATTGTATCGACTGCTCGTTTTCGCTAACTTTGTTGAAGCATTTCAATAAAATTCAAAGAAAGTCAATTAAATGTTTGTTCCGTCGAGTATCATTCATATATATATGAAATCAATTTACAATAAATATATATAATATGAATTTCATATATATATTATTGCTATTTATTGTAAATTGATTTCATTGTTATGTTATTGTTAGGAAATAAAAAGTAAATTAATAGAAACACATATTTCAGATTTATTTTAAATTTAAATAATCTACATAGGGTAGTGACCCCAGTAGTCGGCCATCTCAGAAAAAACTTGTATTCAAGCTATTACAAAAAATTCAGAAACATATTTGTTTATAAATTACCGGTTCTATTACACTTTAAATGTATTCTAGTTTTTGATAAAATGTTTATTCTTGCTTAAAATGTTTACAGCATAATTATATTATGTGTTTTAATAAAATATGACGTAAGCGTTAGTAGTCGGCCACTAGAATCTAGTACTCGGTCGCTTGATGGCTAGTAGTCGACCAGGACAATTTAAGGCAATACATCTCGCTTTAAAAACATTGTTTATTCTATTTAATAGTTCTATGATTTAAGTTTAGCTATAAAAGATTGAATAAATATGAAATGAATCAAATTAAATATTAATTAATCGTAATGATCATTACAATTAAAAGTGCCTTTGGATATGGGTTACCGACCAGGTCCGGCCGACAACTAAAATTCGGCAAAAATTTAAAAAATTCTAGTATTTGACCACCTGTAAGCACATATCGATACAGATATATCGAAAACAATTTTTATTTTATAGTTCTTGAACTGTTTTAACGTTAGAATTTAGTGTTTAAATGGCATAGATCATTAAAAAATTATTAACCTAGCGATATTTTGTCTACGGGTTTATTTATTAAAAGAAAATAGTTAAAGTGGCCGACTACTGGGGTCACTACCCTATATATATATATATAAATAAATTTTATTAATTCGTTATTTTTGAATTTTATAATAAAAACATCGATTGTTATAAAAATACATACATTTATGTAATTGTAGACGCTTTATACGTATGTTATTTTGTATGACATATTATTTTTTATACTACTGGAAATTTGAATTTACTCCACAGGAAAATTAAATAATATTTTCGTTTTATGTAACCTATAAATTCATTTCGGGCTGACTAATATTTTACCTCGATGAAGTGGAAATTAAGGGTTACAATATTTTCACTCAATTTAGGATCGAATTTCACTCCAAGACCTTTAGAGACAAAATAATTATTTCTCAAGACTTCGAAGACATCGTCATAAATATTTTCAATTTATAAACCTTCCACAGCTTACTGAACATTAAATGCTCACTTTAGTTCTTCACCCTTTATTCTTCACACCTTTATCATTGTTACTTTACAACATATTTTCTTTCTAAAGCGACCCGGTGACCAATAACATGAACAACTATATAGAGATTATTATGTGTTCGTTCAAATATGTTTCTGTCTTAATTTATCATCTACGTTTTGTGCGAGATGAGTGTGTTAAAACCGTGACATGATATTATGTGTAATTAAGACAGAGTACAATATTTTATTTTATTCTGACAACAATCTGTGATGTAAACCAAAATTCATTTTTAATAACCCCAATAGTACAAATCATTCAAGAAATATTTCTGTAACAAGTTTTTGGAAACCAAGAAACGTTGAAAATTATATTACAGAAGTGTTTATTTTCTACAAAAACGTTCGTTTAGAAACGCGGAGAAAATAAGGTTTCAGGGGGTCCAATAGTCAACTAAAAATTCAAATTTCTCGCCTATAATCACTGAAATATAAATATACTTATTATATTTAGACAAAACCAAAACTCGTTTGCTTTTCATTAAGTATAAACACACCTATTATACGAAGTTTGTACTGCTATCTGCATATTACCGATAAAATGCGATATCTCGCAGCCTATGTTGATTTTTAATTATATTTTTTACTTTAATAATAATTTCATATAAATATCAATTTGTTCTTTTAGACTATTTGCATTATCTCATTGTCGTGCACAAAATAAACGCTAATATCTATCCTTTCCTGCCCATCCTACCTTCTAAAAACTTACCTCCCGTTCTAGAACACTATAGACCTGCGCGTTTTTCACTCCTTCCCACCGCTCAATTTGGAAATGTCCTCTCCTTGCGCATAAACATATTTTCCCTCTCCTTCTAGTCATATATTTCTCTCTCCCCCCTCTCTCCCTCTCTTACACTCGCAAAGTCTCTACAACCAAGCCAAGCAAGCAAGAGAGATGGAGAACACACGGGGCTCATTCCGTTAATTCCGTTCTCCAAGCGAGCAAGAGAGAGAGAGAGAGAGAGAGGAGAGAGAGAGAGAGAGAGCAAGAGCACCAGGCTGCAACCTCCGTAAATTATTTGATTCCGCTACAGAAGCGCCCCGGGCGAGTACGACAGGAGGAGGAGGTGGAGGAGAAGATAAAAACGAAGGGAGAGAGAGAGAGGGAGAGGTGGGGGAGAGGATGGTCGGTCTTTTGCGATTGGTACCGTCAGTGTCAGCTGCCCTTGCGCGCAGAGCAGATATCCTCTCTCTCTCTTTCCATGCGCTTCGGGCATATCTATTCTACTCTCGTCCCTTTTTCTCTTCTCTCTCTCGCTATGCTTTTCTTCTCTCCGCATCGCACGCGCACTTTGTTCTCCTTTTTCTACCCTTTTCGTATTATACACGCTGTTGTTGTTATTATGATCATTATTATTATTATTATTATCTTGTTTCGTAGATTTTCTTTGGTATTTTTTGTCGGGCATGGTCGCTGCTACGTCGATATGCAGAATATGCGAAGGGCGGGGAGGAATCTGCCGGCGATCGCGAGCATGACCACAGAGGAGAGAGAGGGGGGGAAGGGGGGTGGTCATTCGGGAAATCGTCGAATATGACGATAATTATGCATGCGGGACGCGTACGCTGGTTGTTGGTTGGAAGATTTGAGGAGGGGGCGATGTTTGAGACGCGGACGACGGATATATAATGATGATGATAATGGTGATCGGGTCCGATGATCGTGATAATTTCATTACGACGATAGAACATTTTTCGACAGGGTGTACGTTGAGTAGAGTGTATGCAGATACGTTTTCGGTGTGCGTGCCTTTGAGCGGAGATTTTTTTCGATGATACGGGGAGGTAGTTTTTCGAGATACACTGTACTTTTAGCTCGGCAATAGGCGTACCTCGAGTAAATTTAATAATGAGTGGTATTGATACGTTAGGTTTCCGTGGAATCGAACAAAGTTAAAATTATTAAAACTATAATACTTTAATGTGATTATTGACACTGAATGTAAGTGTTTGGAATGTATAATAAATAGTTCAGAATGCAGTGTCTTCTTTGAGTTAATTAGCTCTAATTAACTATCATTAAAGTAAACTGGTCAAATTAATTATAATCATTGCCCGCATGATCTGGTGCTTTATGGCAGTAATTAATGTCGTTTGTATTATAGCTCAGCAACTTGCTAAATCCTTATTTAAAATGTCCTAATAAAAACGGACCAACTCAGAAAACATCAATTCGTTTATAATTACACATCACCAAATATCAATAGAATAAAAAAAGAAAATTCAATAATGGAAAACAACCCCTAGTGATCAGCATAAAATAGGGTTATATGGCGGTCGTGAGTAGATGAGACGATGAACTTTCGAGTTTCAATTGCCAGTTAAAAAAAATGTTTACAACTATATCGATCTCATGCAAAATCAGGATAATACTAACATCGGCAAATGTTATCTTGCATATAAAAATAAGTAGTGTCAAACGAGGTATATCTATGGAGTTTGACATGGGAAATAATCGAGGGCCTCGATAACACTGGATAATTTTCTACCAGGACAAATAGAGTTTTAGTTGAAGCTTTTTTTTCATACACTGAGAGAAGAAAGTCTTTGATAAAAGTACGCGTGTGCATTTGAAAAATAAGCATAGGTGAGCTTTGTCTCAAATGTATAGGCTCATTAGATATGCATGCAAGAGGTAATCAAATCAAATACCTAGATTACTTTCCAGGAAACACATATTTCTTAATAGTTAATGATTAATGAATATTGACTAAAAACACAAACAAAGCCAAGCAACCTAACCCCTCCCTTCTGTTATGATTTTTGTTTTAGCCGATCGTCAGCTTCCTGTATTAGGTTAGGCCCAATTACACTTCCTTTGCCTTTGTCTTATCCTCATGCTATCGATGAATTGCTGTATCACTTATAGGTATCTTGAAATATGAAAAATTAGCATCAATCCAAACGAGCTTTTTTCCTTCCAACTCATTTTATTATTATTCAATTTTGAAATAGATTTATTTTGTAATCTAATACCCACCGAATATCTTAAATCAATATAGTTTTTAAATCCATTTAATTATATGTTTATATAATTATCAAAATTATTATTCATTGAATTTCATATGTATATTATTGCTTTTTATTGTAAATTGATTTCATTGTTATGTTATTGCTAGGAAATAAAAAGTAAATTAACAGAAACACATATTTCAAATCTACTTTAAATTTAAATAATCTATATTTTGTATTTAAGATACATTCATTGAATACTAGTAGTGGCATAACTATTAAGAAATATGTATTTATCATAATTCGAAGCGTTATTTTATTCATTAACTGTTAAGTTATATGTATTTAACAGTATTGAAAGCCTCGCAAGTTAATAGTTAATACGGAGTCTTTGAGACAATTTCTTTCTTCTCTCAGTGTATAATCATATTAATTTATTCTAAAGTTATGAAAGATTTTGTTGTTATGAAAAATAATAATGAAGAAAATGGCTGATTTTTAATTTAAAGGGGTACATACACCTTAAATTTGAAATAATAAATATTCTCTTCAGTGTTTCATAAAATAAATTTTAATGAAAATTTGTACTCATGTAAAAATTTTACCCTCTTTTAACGCATATAGTGTACCATTCCACTGGAGAAAAAGACCCAAATATCGATTACAGGCCCAGTAGACGAGGATCTCACTTTTCATGTAAAATTCAGTGATATAGTCCAGTGGTCGTAAAGTAGGAGAGAACGGTCACTGGCTAATTCCGGTCACCCTTATTTTCAGGAATCTAAACATTTTTAGGTAATAATTCGAATAGTATATCAAGCGCAACATAAAATGCAATTAATCTAATGTCCAAGCAAACTTCTATTCAGTTTTATTTACACAATCAAAGTTTAGGCCTACATTTCTTATAAGAAATCTGGTCTATAAAATAAGCTTTTATGCATATTATTTGTTACTTTATACAGTTATGTTTTGCAACTTTTCTAATTTGAACAATCTAAGAATACGAAGTAGTGAAAAAAAGGAGTATAAACCTATTTATTGCCTTTTTGTTATTTCAACTTAAATTATTAAGCAGAATTGGGGTAATCCCGGTCACAATGTTATTTATATGACGCTCCCGAAAGTGAGGCTAAGAAAACGTTGCGCTACGCTCTCAGGCAGGGAAACTTTGCTTAAGTGTTTTTGATTGAACAGTGGTTATGTTATTACATATTTCACTGTGTAATTGCGTATCTTAATGCGACGAATCATATAAAGGTTCATATAACTGATTTAAAGAAATTTTTCACCTATAAAAGTAACTTTTTAATATTGACCGGAATTGTACCAAGGCTAAACGGTATTACCCTTTGATGTGGGGTAAATCCGGTCGAAATACTTTCTCTTATTTCGATTTATAGCTTCGATATCTTAAATTTTTATATTAAACCAATAAGAGATATTTAAAGTCAATGATTTGAATTAACATAATAATTATTTAAAGTTAAAAAAACAATTTGAAAGTAGAAACAACAAGCACGTTTACTTAGGTGGCCGACAATATCCCGTTCTCCCCTATAGCATCTCCCTGTAATCGGATGTCAATTTTTCAAGTTTTTTTCACTTTGTTTTGACACTGGCTATGGGCACAACCAAAATCTTGAAGAAATCCAGATTATAAGACACTTTTCTAGTGCTATATACAATTTTAATGCGTATAAATAATAAAAATGTAATGGTGATCTGCGTTTAAATGAGTGATTATAGTTGTTGTACGTTTTCAATCTTCAAGAGTTGGGTCATTCTCGTAGCTAGTTTCAAAACAAAGTGAACAAAACTTGAAAAATTGACATCTGCTTACAGGAAGATGCTATACTTTGCATTTACTGGACTATATCTGTGAATTTTTCATGAAAAGTTGTACAGTCAACTTCTGGGCCTGTAATCGATATTTGAGACATTTTCTCTGGGAAAATGGTACATTTTATACGTAGGAATGAGGTGAGCTTTTACTTGAGTATAAATTATTATCAAAATTTTTTTTTATTAAGCACTATAAATAATAATTATTATTTCAGATTTAAGTGTATGCACCCCCTTAATTCGTACAAGGAGAGTGTTACACCTCCGGGTCATGGATTTTGATGAAACTTTGGGAGGTGTTGTTTGGTACCTAAAAATTAAGTCTAGCACTCGAAGTTTTTTCGAATGGATTCTCGAGATATAATACATAAGTCATTATATCCCAACTGCGTATAATTGTATTAAAAAGAGACACCTCTTTTTCTTAACATAACTCAAAATTACCTAAACATAACACCTAAACTAGGTAAAAGGATTTTTAATTTAAGCTTTGTTGCATATACAAATATTTTTCTAAATAAAAGTTATTAGTTTCGGTGTTTCTTTGGGTCATTTATTTCATGTAAAAACATGCAGTTTTATGTTGAGAAGAAGAGGTGTCTCTTTTTACTAAAATCATACGCTTTTGGGGTGTAATGACTTATATGTCGAGAAACAGGGCTCATTGGAAAAAACTATGGATGCTAGGCTTCATTTATATGTATCAGAAAACACCTCCCAAAGCTTCATCAAAATCCGTGACACGGAGGTGTGACATTCTTCTTGTTAGTGTTTTTTATCTTCTGGTAAAATGTCTCTTCCGAGTAATCCTTTTTATTTTAAAGAATATATAAAATTTTTCACAAATGTGTAAGAGGAATATTGAGTTTAAAGCAATTGAAAGTGTAGATGCTAGCAGATACTAATTATTTTTGTTACAAAAGTACACGTACAAAACGATGCGTATGCAGAAAAGCAATGCGTATAACGATACTGATGTTTCCTTAATAACATAAAATTAATTTTTTTTTATAATTCTATTGATTAATAGTTGTTTAAAAACATATAAAACAACAAATTGCCATGTTAATTATTAAAATTTAATTGAGTTAAGAGGAGATTTACTTAGAATGGATTTTAAACTCTACCACTACAGATGTTTGAATGTGTCTAATGTATGCGTGAATGATTTTAAATTATTTGACGCGATGAATATATTGTTTGAATGACATTAGTGGTTGTGTATACGCTAATTTTAATTGTATGACGATATATTGTATTAAATGATTTTATTATATTTGACGATATGTGATAAACATAGACTTTTATGCAAATTGACGAACTATGATTCCAATAGAATTTATTTATAAGAACAAATCTACCGACTGAAAATTGGTATGATGAAAATATAAATAGTACATAGTGTTCTGTATTTTTTGATGAAATATAAAAATGAATAGTATATCAAAGTATCTATCATCTCAAAAAAACTTTCTATCGCACCTAAAATGTCAAATCCAATAAGCCCCGTTTTACAGTAATAGATATAAGAATTAATGATATTAATTATTATAATTAATAAAAAAATACAGTACATACTGCGTACTACACTGATCTTTCCAAATGATATTAAAAAAAATTAAAAATGCCCCGAACAAGCAACTCTAACGAATCCATCAACACCGAACCTTGCAACTTAGCACGCATATCAACTCCCACGAATATCTAATTCCACTGATCGCACAATTAAACAACCAATAACCCACCTCCGAAATTCCAATCCTATACCCACCTTGAGTGTAACATCGCCATCGCCTCGTGCGCGTCGCGCGGTCGTCCCCATTAAAAATCCCGAATCCCCCGATACATCCGACGTATACGTAAACGCGCGTGCACGCTACACACACCGCTATGGGCCCTGCAACTCAGCTACCGCGCTACCACTGCTCTCTTAAAACTTTCGGACGGCATTAATTACCCGGCGCGCGTACGCACACACACACACACACACACACACACGCGTACATCCCCGTAAAACGAAGTGCAAACACACAAACACACCGCGTGCACACATTCGAAATAAACTCGCGTGTCGCCGCGCCGCTGCCTCTCGATGATCGCATTCGTCTATAAGGCGAAAAACGCGGGCGCGCGCTCGCCTCTTTCCTCCTCCTCCTCCTCCTTATCCTCCTCCTCTGCTTCTTCTTCTTCTGCTGCGCTGCTGCTGCTGCAGTACTCAATCACACGCAGCGATCATCCGCCGGTAGCGAGAATCCCCGAAAAAGGCCGGGCCCATTAATCAGCCGAAAACACCTAATAACCAGCCTTCCATTCCCGTAAACCTCAAGTACCCACGCGCTCTCTCTCGCTCTCTCTCTTTCTCTCCTCTTCCTCTCTGTTTCTCCTCTGCTTCGTCTTCCTCCTCTCTCTCTCCCACCGCTGCTGCATTAAATCGCATATAAGTGCAGCAGCAGCAGCAGCAGCAGCAGCAGCAGCAGGGAAGAGAGAGAGAGTGGAGAGTCGGCGGCCGCTGCTGCAGCGATCGGCAACGCGGATTAGCGCGCGGTGCAAAAGTGGCTGCATCGGTCCCGCGAGCTGCGAGCATAGCTCTCTCTCCCTTTCTCTCTCTCTCTCTTTCTCTTTCCCTCCCGTCGTGTGCATGGGGCCCCATACGGCCCTTTACTACGCTGGACCCCGCGCGCGCGGCCTTAGCAGCGACAGAACGACCAGCCGAGACGCAGAAATGAGGCTTCGAAGCGCGAGAGAGACAAGAGGTCGAGGAGTGATAGATAGATAGATATAGATAGATAGATATACTTTTTATTTTGATATCAAAAATATGATACAGAAATTATGTACATAGTATTTCATATTAAGATTAAATTAAATTAACGTATTTGTCACAGTATAAGATTTTTAAGTCACATAATCATGTTATCACATTTCGTCACATTTCCAGCAGGTATAGTCAGTTCTTTCTTTCCTATTGCTTCTATCTGCATTTTCCGAGTAAGTTTGGAGTCCATGACAACACCGAGGTTTGTGACAGTGTCAGAAAAGGGAACATGCACGCCATCCTGAAACTCAATGCCGGACAAATCAAGATCATGCAGCTGATTTATATTGTACTCGGAACCAAAAACTATCGCTTTAGTTTTGCCCACATTCAGTCTCAGTCCGGACACACTGGCCCACTCTGACACTGCCCGCGCCACATCCGACATGCGGCCGATACCCCGATGTAGATCCTGCCAGGCAACTTGAGTGTAGATTTGCAAGTCGTCTGCGTATAGCAAGTGTTCAACATCGCCACCAGTCAGTTCGTCAACGTCTTATTTCTTTATTTATGAGTGTGCCAATATTTATGGTGTTAATCTCATTTAGCATAGTTTCACTGGTGTCTGTTATTTTATTATTAATATTAAAAAGTTCGTTCGTAACCTTATTGCAGTGTTCTTCGAGTCTACCTGCTAACTTTTCTTCTAATGCAATTAATTTTCTTTTTAACAATAAATTTTCATTATTTATGTCTACTAAATGATTACAGTGTTCTTCATTTTTCTGCAAAAACTTCATCAACTGGGAGTTTTGCTCAGATAGTCGCGATTTGATTTTATCTACCCTGGATTCTATAGTACCGACCAAATCCTGCATTGCTGATAAGGGCTTTAGTCGATCAGTAATAGCATCCAACCTAGACTCAAGCGAAGCATTATGTCTGTTCAGAGTTCTGTAAACATTTTTCGACGTGCTATTAGCAAACTCAGTTATGAAATAAATCGTTGTACCTTTCCTCAATACAGATTCGTCAAGTTATTTTAAAATTGAAATATTTGTAGCGTTAGTGATGTTAGATGCCGTGCTTGATGTATGCAATACCTCTTGGGACTGAGACGCGTTCACTGCCCGCATGCTGCTGGTAGACGTATCGCTCCTGGTATTCTGCACAGCATCCCGCTGAGTATATGGGGACTCCTCCTCACTTATTGTTGCCTTGCTGTCATTGCCGATAGTAGAGCTCACCGTGATGCTTGGACTACCAGTGAAGCGGTGCCCCTGCTCAACAGCAACCGGCTATGTACCTGTGCTGGACGGGGTAGAGGCCATCAATGGCACACGCGTGCTACTGTTGTTCTTCGTGTCGATCATATTGCCCCCCTACCCCTCCTGCTGGCTGGCTGACTGGAGAAGCGCTGAGCCTCTCCTCCGTGATGGTGTTAGTGCTGGAGTGAGACTGAGGTAGGGGATCGGGGGACCGCAGCTGAGGCGAAAAGTTATTCGCAGCGTACGGCTGTTTCGGCGGCTTCGCCGGTACGCGTGCCTGCAACTGCTCGGCAGACTTGACGACGGGCTTGTTGTTGTCGCCCGTCTTGCTTATATTCTTCTCTCTCTCGTCTATGCTAGTGTGTGTTTTTGTCGGCTGCTTGATGCTGGTATTGGCTCTGTTGCTGATGTTTATACAATAGGTACACTTGAGAGCAGTGCTACTACGCGTTTTCTGCACTGACTTCATGCATGCAGAGTGGCATTTGCGTGTGCACGTAGAGCACTTAATTAGCGCGTTGGTATTGCGCACAGACTTTTGACAACTGGCGCAGCGCAATGTGTCCATTGTAAACAGGCCTAGCAGCCGACAGTGAAAATAGTTTATAGATCGCACACGTACCTCCTGCTCGCGACTAAATCCAGTTAATAACTGGTTTCCATGTGCCTCGTGGACAAATATTTCGATCAATCGATCAAGCGTCTGCCGTGACGGTCAATACGGCACTTGATGAGAGTCTAACCTCAATGAGACGATGATATGACGGCCAGAAAACACTCCACAGTTTAATAAGAGCACCAAAGAAAACCAAATTTAATGTCTGCAACCGTACTTAAAATCGAGGCACACACGTTAAAACACCGCCAAGGACTTTCACCAGTAACAACGCCCGCCAACTAGCCGCGAAGCAGGAGCGAGGATCTGCAGGAGAGAGATGGATTTGTTGGGGGGAGTCGAGTGAGGGAGAGAGAGAGAGAGGGGATGGGTTTGACTGTCACGGACCCAGTTTTTGAGTAGCTAGGTGTCATTCTTAATCAGCTCTTGATTCTATAGAAGAAAAATTTAGTTTAACTTGGTAATTTTGATTCTTTAATGCTACACATGTCATTTTTTATCCTCGAGTCATATTAAATGCGTACGAATTATGACAATTTCGTTCTTTATAAATTCCTTGAATGCAAATACACTTTGGTACTCTCTTACCTACCCTTTTCTTTTTGAGATTCTGGGCTGTCAATTAATTAAAGAAATTTAATTGGATGCATTACAAGCTACGATACGAGCATTTGAGCAATAAAAGTTTCGGTGGGTATTTCATACCCTTTTTAATATGTTAAGTTTGATTAAACTAGTCTGGTATTTGAGGGTTAAATATTTACTTTTTTTGATAGCTAACAAGTATTAAATCTTACTTTTTAAAAATTAGACTCTTTTCCGAGCGAGAAAAAACATATTTTTTAATGAAATTGAGACGCTTAATTGCCAAGGGATATAAGTGACTTACTGCATGAATTTAATTTAATTTCTTCGTACTTATATTTACATTGTAATATTGTAGCGACCAAAAGCATTGTTACATAATCTGTAAAACCATTGATAATAAAAATGTTATAAAACATAAAAATAAAAAGTTGGCAAAGCGTTGCGCCGCATACATGTAGATACTTATACATCTATTTGAATGTTGGTAAAGAAGTGAATTTTAAAGTGTCACTTGTACCCCTTCGCAACCAAGTGCCTCAATTATCTTATAAACATGCTCTCAAATAATTATTTACGTACAATTTTTTTCTTTTGGTTTTTCAGTTATTATAACACTTGCAATATTTTATTGGTAATTTTACAGAAACATTTCACGTACAACGGGATGGAAACGTTATAACAGATACGTCAGGGAAACATTTCTGTAACCTTGCAGACGTATGATCTCATGTGAGATATTACAGAAATGTTAGGGATGAAAGCTCATTTTTCTATTACTTGTGAAACCTTTCTGAAACATTTCTGACATATAACACCTCCAACATTACATCGGAAAAGTTGCGGAAACATTTTGCGTGCAACATGATTGATATATTAATAACTTTTTCAAAATAGTATAAATCATTATTATTTTAATCGTTGGGATTACTGCAAATTACTGCTCATCTGAAAATCACTTTTAATGACTTAAAATTTCAAGAAAACCTTATAAAATCTTATAGCTCATAAGAAAAAATTAAATAAATAAATAAATAAATAAATAAATAAGTATACTATTCACCCTTAACACGTGAAAACCATTTTTAGAAACAATAATAATTTATTTTACATTTAAAAAACAGGATCTTCGTCCTGCTTGAGTACTTAGTCCGCTACGATGTGTATGAGTGAGAGAATGATAGTTCCTCAGTATTCCTCTCATTCACATCCCGCGAATTTCCCGGTCCTTACGTTTCTTCCCCTGGCTCTACGCACGCATCATACATACTTCTATAATACGTCCGTCTCGCTCTTCTTACGCTCTCTTCCTTTCTTCTTCTTCTTCTTCTTCACATGTACGTACGACTGCTCTCTACAAACCGCAGAATATATATCTATACGTATAAATTCGCATTTCTCTTTCTCGCTTCTTCCACTTCTTCTGCTTCTCTCTCTCTCTCTCTCTGTCTCTCTCTTTCTCTTTCTCTCCTCTCCTTTCAAGTTGCATTCTCCTTATTTGTTATTTCAGTCCGTCTCTCTTCGTCATCTCGCTTTCTTCCTCTCTAAGCGCGCCATCGTTCGAGTGCGAGCTTTTACACACATACATACAAATACATACACACACGCGCACACACACACACACACGTGCGGGCGCGTATTCATGGGCCCGCGGGCCCAGCGCTCCACACTCCGCACAGTCGCACACGAGAGCTGTGTGCGCGAGAGAGCACGTGTTGGTGTGCGCGAGATACCGAGCGCGCTGCACACACGTATCTTTCCCTCTCGTTCCGTTCTGCGCCTGGCGGGAGAAAGAAAGAGACAGAGAGCAAAGAGCCGATCGGCCGCGGCCATCTTGCATACCTGAGCCGCGCGCGCGCGCTCGGCTGCATTGCTCGGTTCGCTCCTCGAGGGCAAAAGGTAGAATATCTCTGCAGGACGACGGCGCGCGGCTGCAGCGGCGCAGGAATGAGCGTGGGGCCCAGCGAGAGCGAGAGAGAGGGAGTAAGTGGGAAGGATCGCGAGGGCCCGTCTCTCTCTCTCTCTCTCCTTCTCTCTGTGCCTCTCTTTCTCGCTCGGGCCCTCTCTCCGTTGAACGGAGCGAGACAAAAAAGCTCTCCGCGAGCCAAGGCACAAGTGGAGAGAGGGAGGAGGGGTAAGACGAAGCAGCGGAGGAAGGAGATAGAGAGAGAGAGAGCCGTGCAAGAAAGAACGAAGGAGCGATAAAGAGAGGCTCGGCACAGGTGAGAGGGAGCGAGAGGGAGAGAACGCAATGCCCGTTGGGCCCGATAGATCGGAGAGGGATGGCGTCAGCCAGCCTAAAGAATGTTCTCTTTCTCTCTCTCGCTCTCTCGCGCTCCCTCCTTGACGCGGAGCGAGCGCTCAGGGGCTCCGAGAGTAAGAAAGAGAGGCAGAGAGAGAGAGAGAGAGAGAGAGAAAGAGAGGGAACGAGCTCTGGGACCGGTGTCTGCGCAGCAGTTTTCTCAGTCGAGTCGGGTCAGTCCTCGAAGAAAGGTTTCACTCGCGCGAGTGTGCACGCGCGCCTACACTCTTATTATACCGCTGCTGCTGCCGTTGCCCGACAAACAACAGCACTGCAGCCCGCGCGTTTTGCCATTTGCCATTTAACGAGTAACTCTCATTTGTAACTCTGAGTGCGCGGGTCCCGTAAGGCCCAAAACGATCGAGAAAGAGAGAACACCATGTGTGTGCACCAGCGCTGCCAGGATTTCTACTGGCGCGTCCGCGATTCCGCCGCGATCTTCGAGGACTCCGAGAGTGTGTATTAGCCGCGCGCTGTTCGTGTGTGAGTGTGCGAGCCTTACGGGCTCTTTCTCTCGTGTGTACGGACGAGGAATTTCTGCGCGTCCGAGAGTCCGCGGTATATACGTGTGTACGCGAGAGCATTTGAGGAGGTTGTTGTTTTTTTTTCCTTCACGTGCGTATCGATATACGCGAGAGAGGAACGGAGTTTGAGTGGTGGTATAGTGGTGGTGGTGCGAATCGCCGATCTGCCTCGTTTGTGCTTAAAAAAGGGTGAAGATAAGGAATCTCGGCACGGCGTGTATTTATGGAAATTATGTTCTAAGTCGTTGCTTTGCCACGGCTCTTACGCTTCACTCTCCTTCTTGGCTCTTCTGCTACGTAAAAAAGGGGGGAACACCGCGTGTTCGTGGAATGCCAAATTTGCAAATCGCTGCCCTCGAGAATTTTAAGTCGGCGAGTATCAGTGCAGTTGATCGGCAACACCGGGGCAGTTAAATCGTCGAAGATTGCCGATGTTGTTTTTTTCTGCATGTGCGACTAAAAGAACCTACGATTCTTTGGATACAAGCTGCCACGAGCGAAGAATAAATTGTGCCGGTAGCGATGAACGATCGATGGGAAATCACCCGAGAAGAATTTGAACAGTGAATCACTGAAGAACTCATTCCCACCTTACGACTCGCGGAGATTGGAAACGCGCGTCCCATGCGAGGCGCGGCTGCTGCGCCGGTCAGTGCCCCCACTTCGGAGAAGAAGATTTCCATCTTGTGTACGCGCGATACGGATCTCGCGAAAAATCTGCTTTCTTTTTATCGACGTGTTTACACGCTGAAATAATTAAAATGTCGCATCCGTCGCGAATGTTCACATTCCTTTTGTATTTCTGATACCGGAATAGACGAGACAACATCCACGATAATGCCACTAACATGAGGAATTTAAATTCCTTATTGGTTTAAGAGGAGAACAAGATTCACGAGGATGAGGAAGCACTGCGACAGGTAGCAGACAATAATCTGCGAGAAACGAGAGAGAGCGAGAGAGCGCGAGAGCAAGCACGAGTAGAGACATGCTGCCGAGACTGTTGTCGTTCGCCCTGCTGCTGGCTCTCGCTGGTCAAAATGGTGCCCGGGCGAACGCCAGCCTCGCGGACGACGAAGCCACCAACAGCTCGCCGAACATGCCCCAGAGGGTGGCGCGCCTCGTGCCGAGGCGCTCGATCATGCTACCGCAGGAGGCGCCGCAAGTGGGCCTGACCATGCAGAGTCGAGCAGTCGACAAGAGGGCCCAACTGGAGATCAAGGAGGGCGAGCCACGAGGTACCCTGGTCGGCACGATACCCGTCATCCAGGACTTCACCTATCGGTTCAACGAGCCGCCCAAGGAATTCACCCTGGACCCAGTCACCGGAGCCATCCGGACGGCCATGGTCCTGGACAGGGAAGCCCTGCTGAGCGACAGGTTCGACCTCGTGGTGCTCTCGAGTCAGCCAACCTATCCCATCGAGGTGAGGATACTGGTGCTGGACATCAACGACAACGCGCCGGAATTCCCGGAGTCCAGTATCTCGGTGAGTTTCTCGGAGTCGGCGACGGCCGGCACGAAGCTACTACTCGACGCCGCGACTGACAAAGACACGCCGGAGAACGGAGTCACCGACGACTACTTCATTGTTAACGGTAACACCGACGCCAAGTTCCGATTGTCCGTAACGGGAAATCCAAGCGGAGAGACGTCCTATCTCCATTTGGAAACCACGGGGAAGCTGGACAGGGAGCAGGTCGAGTATTACTCGCTGAACGTTTGCGCGCGCGACAGAGGGCGACCGCCGAAATTGGGCTGCTTGCTCGTTAACGTTACCGTGCTGGACGTCAACGATAATCCACCTGTTTTCCAGCAGAGCGATTACGTGGTCACGCTCAACGAAAGTGCCCCGGTGGGTACCTACGTGCTGACGGTCCGTGCCATCGATAAGGACACAGATGATAACGCGAAATTAACTTATTACTTGCCGGATAACGAGAGGCAATTTACTATAGAACCCGATACGGGAGAGATAGTGACGGCTGAGGTACTGGATTGTCCGCAACAGAGTTGCACGGTTGCGCGGCCTGGTGGGGGTTGTCCCAAGAGCTGTGTAATTACTGTATTCGCGCGCGATCACGGCTCACCCAGGCAGGATGGCAGAACGTACGTTACGGTGAATTTGTTGGATGCCAACGATCACGATCCTGAAATCAAGTTCACCTACTTTCCGCCCACGACTGGATTTGCAACCGTCGATGAGAACGCTGCCAAGGATTCCATCGTGGCAGCAGTGGGAATCATAGATAATGACGAAGGGCTGAATGGCGAAACGATCGTTGAAATCAGAGCTGGAAATGAACTTGGTCACTTTCAGCTGGGCCACAATACCCAGAGCTTTCATATCGTGCGAGTGAACGGTCGACTGGATCGAGAAGAAATTCCCATGTACAATTTGACAATCGTTGCGACGGACAAAGGGACGCCGCCGAGATCTGCCACGGCTTACCTCGTCATTCACGTTAATGACGTCAACGATCACGAGCCCGTGTTCCAGCAGAGCGAGTACTCGGCTGTCTTGTCCGAGCTCTCGCCGATCGGCAGTTTCGTCGCGAGCATATCGGCCACCGATGCAGATTCAGGTTTGAACGCAAGAATTTATTACGATTTTGAGTCTGGCAACGAACAGAATTGGTTTTTGATAGATCAAGATACTGGTCTGGTAACTACGGTTGCGACCTTGGACAGAGAGATACAGGGGAGTGTTGAACTCAAAGTTTCGGCACGAGATGGCGGACCCAATCCAAAATATGTGTCTACTCATCTTCGCGTGACAATTTTGGATGAGAATGACGAAGCGCCAAAATTTTCTCAGAACATAGTTGAAGTCACGTTATCGGAAAATACTCCAGCTAATAGTTTAGTAGCAACTCTATCTGCTGTCGATAATGACCAAGGTACAAATGGAAGTGTAGCTTACAGCTTGCATCCTAATGTACTCAGGGACTATCCAAAAACGTTTGCATTAGATGCTTTGACTGGTCAATTGATGACGAAAATTACTTTAGACAGAGAAAGTGTTGAAGAATATCGCGTACTCGTAATTGCAAAGGATCAAGGAACACCGCCACAAAGTTCAACTGCAACAGTTTTATTAACATTAGAAGATGTTAATGATAATCCACCAGTGTTTTATCCTACAAATTACTTTTTCCCAGTGCCACAAGATGCTACTCCTGGAACGCTTGTAGGTAAAATTTACGCTACTGATGCGGACACAAAAGAAAATGCACAAATTAGATACGTTTTAGAATCTGGAGGTGAGGGGTTTTTCGCAGTTGACGACAGGACTGGGGAAATTTTCCTTCAAGGAACGTTACGACAAGCACATAAAATTCTTTTCGAGTTAACAGTATCTGCTAAAGATACCGGAGACAGACCTTCTGTTAAAAATGCCATAGTTGAAATCCTTCGCGAAGAAAATCTCGAACACTTAGAATTTGGATCATACAATGGGTATCAGTTTAAAATTACAGAAAATCGAGGCGATTGTTCCGAAAATCCTGCTTACGGTAGAGAAGTTGGCTCGGTTCAAATTACTTCGTACGGCAGTGCAAAAGTCTCTTATGCGATTGTCTTTGGAGATCCGACAGGTAATTTTAAAATAAATGAATTCACAGGATTAATCAGCACAGCCGGTTGTCTGGATCGTGAGGAAACGGCTTATTACAGCCTCCAAGTTTCTGCGCGAGCAGGTCTTGCGCACGGTGTCACGACCGTAAACATCACTATTCTCGATATTAATGATAATCCGCCGAGGTTTCCTACCGAGGAAAGAGAAGAGGAAGTCCTTCTGAAAGAGTACGCTGCGGTAGGTCAAGAAGTTTGTCTCGCTCGAGCCCGTGACAAAGATGCAGGAGCTAATGCGCGAATAACTTATTCACTGACACAAAATCCCGGACAACAATTTCGCATAGCCGAGAACTCGGGAATAATTTATCTAAACAAGCCTATAAAATCACCTCCCGGAACGATCCTTCATCTCGAAGTTAAGGCAATGGATTCGGGCGTTCAGTCACTCTCGGCAACTCAACAAATTCGCGTGATAATCGAGGACGTTAACGATCACACACCGGTTTTCAAATTAACAAGCTACGAGACATCATTACCCGAGTCCACACCCGTGAACGAGCGTTTTTTCGCTCTGCTCGCCTCGGACGCCGACCTCGGTGCCAACGGCCGCGTATTCTACAGCGTCACGGACGGCAATGCCGAGGAGCGCTTCGGCATATTTCCCGACGGTCAGCTCTACGTGAAAAATGTGCTCGATCGCGAGGAACAGGATTATTACGCTCTCGAGGTAACCGCGAGTGATCAGGGAAATCCGAGACGCAGCTCGACCGTTCCGGTAGTGGTTCACATCATCGACGAGAACGATAATGCCCCGCAGTTCAGCAATTCCAGCTTCACGTTTCACTTGCGCGAGAACGAGCCCGCAGATACGTTCGTCGGCAAATTGCTGGCCAGCGATCGTGACGTTGGTCGCAACGCCGACTTAACCTTCTCGCTGCCCGCGACTCAGCAAGATTTCGTGGTCGATCCGCGAAACGGTTTCATCAAATCGCTGCATCCCTTCGATCGCGAGCATCTGGTCCTCAGCACGGGCAGCAATTTCATTAGCCTGGAGGCCACCGTCATCGACAACGGCGTCGTCAATCGTCTGCGGGACCGCGTTAAGGTGAGCGTCTACATCAGCGACGTCAACGACAACACGCCGCAATTCAAGCGGCTGCCCTACCGGGTTCAGGTGAGCGAGGGCGCAGCCGTGGGCACCCAACTGCTGCGGGTCTACACGTCCGACGCGGACGAGGGCCTGAACGGCGATGTCTTTTACTCGCTCGAGAAGGAGCAGCACGACGGGCAATTTACGATAGACGAGGCGACCGGACAAATATCGCTGGCGAGGGAGCTCGATCGTGAGACACGAGACAATTACCATCTTACGGTCGTAGCGCACGACGCGGGCCTGGAGTCTCGACTGTCGTCCAGCGCGACCGTGCACATCGAGGTGCTCGACGAGAACGACAATACGCCTCATTTCGTGGATAATAAGCCGAAAATATCGGTGCTCGAGACCGAGCCCGTTAACGTCGAACTGCTGAGATTCAGGGCCACCGACAATGATCTTGGGACCAACAGCGAGCTGACCTACGCCATTTCGGCGGGTAACAGACGCGACGCTTTCCACGTTGACCCCAGCACCGGTGCGCTGTATCTTCGCAAACCGTTGGATTACGAGGACATAGAGGTCTATCATTTGAACATCACCTGCAGCGACGCCGGCCATCCGAGGCTGAGCAGCTCGATAACTCTGCGGGTGGACGTGATCGATACCAACGATAATCCGCCAGTTTTCCCGAACACCGCGATCGTGCGTCAAATCGTCGAGGGCATACCGGTTCATCGACCGGTTGTGACCGTCACCGCTCTTGATCCCGATTCGGGCGACAACGGCATCCTAACCTACGCCATCGCCAGTCAGGACCCGGAGGATCAGAAGCGCCGATTTGGCATCAATCCGACGAGCGGCGTGATTCACACTCTGCTGCCGATCGATCGCGAGGAGATCGACACGTTCAAGCTGGTCGTCGTGGCGACGGACATGGCTCAGCCACGATCGGCGCGACTCTCGGCCGAGAAACTGGTCACCGTCATCGTCACCGACGTCAACGACAACGCACCGATCTTCGTCAGCATGTCGGCGGCCATGTTACCGATCAAGAGCAGTATCGCCTATCAACCGGGCAAGGAGATCCAAGTCGCCCAGCTTCAGGCGAGAGACCTGGACTCCAGTACCAACGGCCTCGTCACCTACGAACTACTGAGATTGGGTGCCAATTACACCGACATGTTCCGCATTCATCGCAACACCGGTACACTGACGATGCGTCTTCCTAGGTCTGATTTGGTCTTCGAGAAGATCTCCAAGCTCCAGGTGGGAGTGAGGGCGACCGACGAAGCCGGACAGGCCGAGCGCAGGTCGTCCGAAACCTACGTGACCTTGATCCTACCGGGCGAGGGTGACGATTCGCCCATTTGGGAGCATGGGGGTAAACTGGAGGGTAGTGTCTACGAAAACGAGGCCGCGGGTGCCAGTATTCTGCGAGTGCATGCGCGAAGCAGGAGATCGAACGAGGAGTTGGAGTATTATGTAACTAATGTGACTGCTGGGGCCAATGGACCCCAAGTGGACAGATTGTTTGATGTCGACGCGAAGACTGGTGTGCTGTCAACAGCCGCTGCACTGGACAGAGAAGCCGGGGTGGAGTGGTACCAGGTGGAGATCTACGCGATTGTCACCGGTGGCGGAAAACCCAGCACTTCTTCGACTAAGGTGAGATTTTATTTTACTATATAATATTTTCAGAGCTTTATTAAACTTATTAAATTAAGTTGATCTTGTACCTTAATCTTATTTAATTTATTTCGTTATATAATTCTTATATGTGTTTCTCTTGTCAAGTAAATGAACTTAACAATAGTTAATAAGTTCTGAAAAAATAAAATGTATTTGACGATTATTTTTAATTTCTTACAGTTTTATCTAATTCATTATGTAAATTTTTATTAAATCATAAATTATCTTAACTGCCTTAATTGTCAGTCAACGTTGAGTGATTTATAATCAATTGTGATTGCACTGACTGGAGTAAAAGATTCGTATCTCATAAGCCTTATTAAATATTTCATTAGCAATAGCAAATCGAATCTATCATAAGATATAATTAAAAAAAAGTGTTGAAAAGCACTTTTATATTTTCCCATATGATATAAAATTAAGAGAGAACTTCTCGCCATATAAGAACTATCCCAAACCACTTGTTTAGTATATTCTAAAATGCCCGTCAGTCCTAATTTTCTTATTTCCCCATGTTCACTCGCGAAAACACGGTCTCATCTGCATAATTCCCCATCTAAGTAGATAGATGGCGCGCACTCCCGAGAAAACTAATTAACTCCTACATAGCCACTAAAACCATCCTTGTCTTACTTTCGAAAATTGTATCCACAATTTCCGCGAAAACCATAAATGCATTCCTAAAAGAAAAAAAAAAAAGCGCCAAGAAAACCAAAGGCCGCGAACTATTTACATAATCAGTGACTACGGCGCTCGCGCTCGCGCGGAAAAAGACGAAGGAAAGAAAACAGTCGAATTAAGTCATCAGAGGTAGGTAGGTATAAGGCTGCAGAGAGGCAGTGGCAGGGTCGTGCATCTTGCCTCGCTCGCGCGCTCCCTCGCGCGTGTTTTACATCTCTCCGGTGGCACTTCCCACGCGCATAAACGCATCCTCCTTCCGGCCTCTCCTCTCTCTATCTCTCTCTCTCTCTCTCTCTCCTCCCTCGAAATCGAGCGCCCCTCGGCTTCTTCATATCGGTGCATTCTCTTCTCTCTCTCTCTCTCTCTCTCTCTCTCTCTCTTTTATTCTCAAGGGGTAATGAACCGCGTACATACGCAGCGAGAGGAAGGAGCAAAGTGTGCATATATACGCGGCAGCGGCGTTGCATAATAACGCGGCGGCGCGGCACGTATATAGTTAAAGCAGCCGTGACAGAAAGTAACGAGCCGCGAGCGAGTTACTTACATGCGCGCGCGTAGTCGCGCGATAGCGCGCCGGGAGTCGATTAATCGCGGCGGCGGCGGCGGCGGCTTCCTTTTTTTGTACTTCAAAGATTTCATTCGCTCGATCGTAAAATCGAGAGGGGAGGCAGCCGGGATTGAGAGAAGGAAAGAGAGAGAGAGAGAGAGAGAACTACATGTGTGTGTACACACCGCGAGAACTCGTAGTTAGGATGACTATTAGAAGTCGAGCTCGTGAGATGTGTGTTCTCCTTTTTTTTCTTTCTCGCTACTTGCGAGGTGTTTTTTTTCAGAGTACGTGATTTGTTCGAGTTTACTCGAGTTTTAAGCCTTGATTGATGGTGATTGATTTTTTTTTGTGTTCGGTGCGATTGTATGAGAGCGATATGGAGAGTACACGTGCGTGGGTAAAAAGTGTCTTATCTGGAAAGTTTATTGAATATTCAATAGGCGAGTGTGGATTTTCTTTACTACTGTTTCGAATTTTGTTTTGTTCTGTAGAGGAGTGGTTAAAATTAGAATTGCGTCGTGAAACTTGATATTTATTTGGAAAACAATAAATATCTTCTCAATTTCTAAATTTAAATATGTATGGCTAATTCCGTGTCAAGCGAGCAAGTAAAGATATTAGAATGGTTTAAACTCTGGGAAATCGTTATACTTGACGATAAAAACCTAATTTTTTCACTTCTATATACTAAGCTGTTATATTACGTTCAAAAGCTATTAAAAGCTATTTTTGAATTTGTAATCATTTTTAGCATTTCTTCCTGTAAGAGAATAGAAAAAATACACAAAGTATATAATTTAACCGTAAATTAACAAAGATATAATGTATGTATATGTATGCAAGTTCTAGAAAGTGCTTCAAATCTTATACTTTGTTATGAATTTTTTCTCTTGAAATCTTAATGGGGTTTAAACTTTCCCCGTTCTCGACAATTAGAAGGATCCATTTTGTTTTCATTTATGTAATTTTTAATTTTATAAAATGTATCTCTATCACGTGTCACGTGTATTCTATGAAAATAGTATCATCATTTTACTGAAAACAATTTTAGAGATATTTTTTAATTGAAGGTTTCAAATAACTTGTATCTTGATTTAATGAATATACCACTATTTAGAGAATACTAAAGTCAAAGATTAGGGATCAATAATTTTTTATACAATTCATGGTAAAATTTGTATAGCTTACAACTTTTTCTCTAACATTGATCGTTTCCAAGTTAAAAATAGCTACACAGAAATACTAAAAAATTGTTAAAAATTTGAACTCCAATAGCTTTTAAATACTCCTTTTAAGATATGACATATTTGATAATCAACTACAACAATTTTCCAGAGCCTTCTATTTTAAAATTTGATCTTTTGCTCACTTGACACGGAGTCGCCCGTACATCTTCAACCTACCGGGCCATATTTAATACCCACCTCCATCAGCAAGCATCACCGACCCCCCCGCCATCAACAAAACCAAAATTAATCGCACATTATTTAACCGCTCCGACCGACGCACCTCGCGGGCCTTATACCCGCCGAAACTCGTCGCGCAGCGCACGCAAGTCACATCCACGCAACCCTGCGCTCGCGCGCAAAAACCCTTAAAAAGGTCAGTATACAAAAATTATAACTGACAGCAGGGGGGGAGGAGGCATCGGGGGTTGAAAAAGAAGTAGATCGCGCTCTCGCGTATCAGAAAAAGAGAGAGATATATAGCGAGAGCTCTTGCGCCGCAGACCGAACGAACGAAAGAAAGAAAGCGAAGGACAGAGGGAGACGAGCGGACCTCGAGAAAAGAGCGACACGAGACGAGTATAACGCGCGTGTGCTAGGAAGTCGTCGAGTGTCCGTGTGCATGTGTGTGTGTGTGTGTGTGTGTGCGTCGAGTCGTCGCATCGCTTCTCTTCTTCTCTCTCTCTCTCTCTCTCTGTCCTGGCGAGAGAAAAACTTGATCTCGGTCGGGATGAGACGCGGAGCTCTCATACGAGGCCCCGGCTCTCCGGGCCTTATAGTTAATTCCTTCGCGAGAGAGCGAGCGAACGACATTTCTGCGCCGTCGTATAGTCGTTTCATCTCTAAAGATTCTCTGTTATTTTAAACTCCTTCTTTGTCGCTTCTGCGTCCGCGACTCGCGCGTTCCTTATATATATATATATATATATATATATATATATATATATATATATATATATATATATGTATATATAACGTGCTCGCATACTTTCATAAACACGCATTTTTGCTCGCGTGTGTGTGCGTATACGCGCGCGCGCAGCTTTGAGCAGAGAGGATGTGTATAAGGTATAGCACGGCGAGCGAGGGCCTGTAGCTGTCATTAATGCCTCGGTTTTAATTCATTAATGACGTCTGACGGATACTTACTCGTCGTGAAGCCGCGGTGAGATTCCCGGTGCTCTTATATAAAGCTGTGGTTGCGCGCGCGCGCGCGGTGGAGGAGAGATGTGAATGAACGCGATAATTTTTCGGAGTGGACTGTCGCGCGCGCAGGTGATGAATTTGCGGGTTGCCGGCGTATTTAGTGCGCTGTGCGCCGCGTAATTGCATAATCGCGAGCTGGTGCGAGAGAGATGGTTGACATTTAGTGGGGATATGCCGTCTTATTTGTTCTTTAAGTCTAGATTGTCACGATGGGTTAACGCATGACCCATGCTTTTTTTTTAGCACAATGCTTTTTCGAAAATTTTTTCACCATTGTATCATCAATTAAAATATACAATTTGTATAATATATAATATAATATAAAATTAATAGTCTTTGAATTACGGACATTTAAAAATCGATCTGGGTCAATGACTCATAAGCAACGATAATTTTTTAAAAAAAGGTGTGACAACCTAGGGTTAACGTCTGCTTTACAGTAATAGACAATGTATATTATCGAATTCCTAATTAAATGTTCAGGTTGAAATTGTAATTGAAAAATTGTTTTCGACTGCCATAATTTTATAAACTTTGCCATTAGAATGTTGTGTACATCGAAAATAAGTATCAACCTTGTAACTTTTGAAATTTTCATACAAACGTTATGGATGTGCTGGAAAATAAAATAACAACTATTTTAACTACCCGCCCAATTACACATTTAAAACAGTTCTAAATCATATCGAAAGACATGCACGACAAGCAAAACGAGCAAAAAGCCACAGCCCAAAGAATCTTCCTCGCTAATCGCACTCCCAAAAAAAAGAGTATCCTACCTGGTTCAAAGCGAAAAAACAAACAAAAGAATGAAACCTGCAGCAGCCTCTGCCTTTCCTCATCTTCGCAAATACGCAATAAATGCCATAAACAAATATACGCCTTTAAAAAGCCAGGCGGGCGGAGGGAGAGAGAGTGAGTTCGGGGGCGCACGATAATCACCGCATTCTTAACGACCTAAGAAATCCTCCGACACATCTCTGAAACCATTCCTTTTTCTCTCTCCCCCTACCCACAGTTATCTCGTTCCTACGAGAGAGAGAGAGAGAGAGAGAGGACTTCCACCTTTATATACACGTCGGAGTCCATATCCGCGCTAATCATCGTCCTTCTCCACCTCCTTCTTTCGATCGCCGCGGAGAGCTCTGGAGCTGGAGCTGAGCACTTCGGCGGTATACACCAATCGAGCACACACACACACACACACACACCCTATCTCTCCTTTCCACTCGTGCAGCGGCAGCGGCAGCAGCGCCTCGTGGGATCCCGCGGCGGCGGCTCTCTTTCTCTCTCTCTCTCTCTCTCTCTCTCTCTCTCTCTCTCTCTGCCATGACGCTTTTTGCCGATGCCGTTCGCTCGATCGAGCGGGACTGCCTGCACGAGAGAAGAAGAAAGAGAGAGAGAGAGAGAGAGAGATACACGGGGAATGCCATTGCGGAGAGAGAGTATGGTCGCCATAAGTGGGCTTTTTGCGGGGGCACCATAGCAGCAGCAGCACACATCCAGGAGAGGAGAGGAGAGAGGACAGTGGACAGTGAAATATTCGGGGGATGATGTGCTGATGCCTGTTTTGCTTTTTGCCGCTATCGCCGGGTGTATATGTATGTATTTGCTTGAGGAGGATTTCGTCTGGAGACTCGTGTGGCTGCTGCAGCTGCGGGGTTCGTGTTTTTGTGGGACGCTGAGGACTCGCGGTGGTTAAGTGCTGCTCGGATCGCGATCGATCGATCGATCGATCGATGAACGAGACTGGGCGTGTGGGTGGAGACTCTGATTAAAAATCGGTAATACGGTTGGAGGATATAGAGTTATTTTGATTTTGAGGATTTGGGAGAGAATTGCTAGACGACGAACCAGCACTTTTTATGGAAATCGGCACCAAAGGGACTATTTAGTAACATAATGTTACATGTTTGGATCATGGATTTCGCTGAAACTCTGAGATGGGTTTTATTATGCAACAACAAGAATAAAGTAGTTCATCCTAATGTACAATATCTTGTGTAGCATCGAAAATAGTCAAATTTTTGGTCCATCGTGCATAAAGTGGACAACATGTCATTCCTTATATACATTTTGATCTCTTGAATATGATTGTGCTATCAGTATTTGGCGGAAAGCTCAGAAAAACTACCTTTGTGGAATACATTGGAATAGATGTTTCTCTGGAAAAGTATACTAAATAATCCCGGTAGATTCTGAAAGCACAATAATATTTCAGCATATCAAAATCAGTAAGAAATAGTACGTTTCTCACATTGCAGTCGTTTAGTAAAAAATTATAATACAAAAGAATCCTTTTATTTTATTTCACCCGTAAGCTTCAAATCAGATAATGTTTTATCTACTTTACTTTGTTTTGAAATATTTTAGAAAGCTTTCGAGCTGTATTACGAACTAATAGTACTGATAATTCTCAGTTAGTATACTCAAAATTTCACTATAATAGATTCTAACTTTACGAGGATTGAGCATCAGAATGAAATACTTTGACTTTGTTAATATTTTTATATCAGAAAACGAATCCCAGAGTTTATCATCAAAATTTATAGCCCACACATATGACACTTTCCATAATACTGGTAGCTAAGAATATATTCCATATAATCTCAAAACGGTCGTCATATTTCTTCTTAACTTTCCATTGCTTTTCATACTTTAGATGTGGCGCTAGACAAAGTGTTCTCGCGATAAAGCAAGTTTTTGAAATTCTTTAATATCCTTCATACGGGGAGATTTCAATGCGTTAACTCATCGCTTCTGTATCGCCCATAAATAGCCGTTATTATCTGCTTTTAGTTGGAAACTCGCTGCATCCCGAGGGAATCCTTTTTATGGATTATCACTGCCATTACGCGCGAAACTTACGAGTGAATTCCGCCGCGGAGAAACTTCGAAAAGCTTCGACTTCATATAGAGACATAACTTTATAGATTTCTAGCGGGGAATGCTGCACCGGTAGGTAGCATTCGCGCAGCGGCAGGTATTCCGTATATGTAGTCATGTGGAAACTTGTAGCTGAATATTGGCGGTGGATTGGTGTGAAATTCTGCGACCTCGGAATCTCACGTGAATCTCGGTGCTATAATCTGCTTCAGATTAACGGATTTGAATACTTATATGAAACTATTATGTATCGTAAATTGAAGAAACAGACTGATCTGCTGCTTGTCTTCAATATCCTTCAGAATTTATGTAATTGTAAACTAGCTCCACAATTAGAAGTTATCTATAGACAAATAATAAATTAATGTTCCTTTTCTTATTAATAATGATAAGTGATTTTCAAATACTTATATATTATCGATGCAGAAATATAGAAGTTCATTTAGATCAGTATAGCGATCATTATACTTATTTTACTTATTCTTGCAGATGCATAATGTGCACCTGCCCCAACAAATGTGCAAATGCACTCGACGAAAACTAATTTGTATCCAAACGTTTTTGAAGTCTTCCAATACGATTGACTATAAGATATATTGTATCCTCTGAGATTGCACTATTTCAAAAGCATCAATTACGAATTAGTTTTCAGTCCTGCCAAAATGACTAGACTTATTGCAGCTAAATTTTGCTTCGATTTCATAACAGAGCATTTACGTAAAGCAATTTACAGAAATACATACATATGGAGGCATCGCCAACTCGTCTTACATTTCACCTCGACCAGACAACCACCATACGCGCGTCTCTTCTCTTTATCACCGCCTCATTCATCCTTCCACTTACCTACATTTCCTTTCGCGTTTCCTTTTTCTTCATCTGCCAGGCAGCAGCTCCGCGGCTCTCCTGTCCTCACCTTTCTCTCTTCCTCGCTCACCCTCTTTAATCACGTGTTCTTTCAACATCTCGGCTGCTGCTGCTGCGTCTCTTTTATACCTCCAAGAGAGGAAGATAGGGAGGGAATAATGGCGACAAGTCCAGGACGTTGACATCTGGTTCGACCTTCTCTCTACTCTATATTTCATTTTTCTTTAATTGGTATTTGGAACTGATTTAAAATTCATAACCGCATCAGTGTATACAAAAATGCAATTCTTCTGTATTTTGTGATAATGCTCTTTAATTTATTTGTTTGCAGCCTACTTTTTTAAGGCCCATTTACACTGATTTTTCAAAAAATCTTTCCGTGTTTCTAATTCATTTTGAAACTTGGATGCGTTAATAATAATCACGAAATAAGATGATATACAAATTTTGAGCTTTTCTTTACATATCTGATAAAAGATAATGGAATAAAATGCATATTTTTTTCAATGAAAATAGTTTAATAACAAAGTCTCTTACACGTTAAAGTTTGATTGGTGTTTTTTTATTGACGTATCTTTTATTACAACTCTTTGAAAATTGAAAAATCACTCTCGATCTATTTTTTTTGGTAAAAATATCATCTTTCCATTTTCGATTTTACTTTCCGGTTTTCCGACTTAAGCCCTATACTCTATTCCTTCATTGCCTATTCGAGCTTATTTAATTACTCCGATAATATTATGTGATCTAATTATATACAATTTCTTCAATTTCCCATGATATATATAACACACTCAAGAAGTATTATTTTACATAAATCCTAACTTTTAAATTGCAAGATAAAAGACCGTGCTTTAAATACTCTCATTACTTAATAAAAACATACTTTTCCCGAAAGTAAGCTTCCTAATCTCCTTTCTAATTTACTTAATTTTTATCAAATATCGTACCTACCGTGATATTTAAATTCATCCACCATTCCAAAGGTGTTTAGTTAAATACATAATCCTCATAATCCGATCCTCATTACACTCAATTGATAACCATTCATTTATTCCTACCATTTCCCACCGTACCTCCTACAAAATCCAGATCATTTCCTCCCCGGACTATACAATTTATTAATTTCCCTCCAAATCCTTCCACACAGAAACGCCACGATTCATCTCCTCCCTCCCTCTTTTTGCGCGTATTATATGATTATTCCAGGCTCAATCTGCTCGCTCTTCTCTCTCTCTCTCCTCTTCCTCCCAGCTTTTTGTCGCCTTCCTTTTTTCGGCCTGTCTTTTGCCTTCATGCCGCGCGCTCCTCTCTCTCTCTCATTCTCAAGACAGAGTGATCGAGTCCGATTTCCTACTCACTCTCTCTCTGAAGAAGAGAGAATGCACGCGCTAGCGCCCTTCGGCTCCTCTCCTCCTTCTTCTTCTTGCTCCTCGCATGCATGCGTGCGTATGTGTGTATGTGTGTGCCCGCAGTGCAGTGCTGCAGCTTTCTTGCCCGCGAGTTCCGCGGCAGGCTGCAGAGAGGACGTTGAAAAATGAGCACGATGATGACGATCATTATCGTGATATCGCACTGACGACTTTGACAAGGGGATTCGTCGTCGAGGAGTGAGAGAGAGTGAGAGAGAGAGAGAGAGAGAGAGAGAGAGAGAGAGAGAGAGAGAGAGAGAGAGAAGGAGGGAGGAAGAGTCCCGATTTAGCTATGATTGCCATCTCGGGACTTTGGCGTGTATATCGCATAATCATCGTCGCGAACTTGCGCGAGCGCGTGTGCATTTTGCTTCTTTATTTTTTGGAACGTTCATTCCTGTAGTGCCTTCTTCGTCTTCTTACTTTGTTATTCCGGTATATATTCTTCGTGCTCGTGCTTTCTCTCTCTTTCTCTCTCTCTCTCTCTCTCTCGCTCTCTCTTTCTCTCTCTCGCTCGCTCTCTCTCGCTCCCTCTCTCTTTCTGGGCTTTGAGTTCTTGTCCGTGCACGAGTGGTTCGTAATATGGATGAATAAATGCAGTATCGAAGAGAGCAGGGACTGCGTTATGCTGTGCTTTGCTGATTAGTCGATTGAATCGGGGCTACTTGATGTCGATCTTGGGAGTGTGTATCGGGTGGATCGATCTTTTTAGAATTAGTGTGTATGATTTAGGATTTTTTGTTGCTTGTTCTTTGGAATGCTGAATTTTATTTCTGGGGATGTTAGTAGGAGATGTTAAAGTTTTTTTTTCGTTTTATTTCAGCTTGATGACTTTGACTTAATAGAGAATTATTATTGCAATGTATTTAAAAGAAGAAAAAAAAAGTTTTATGCAGATAGATGGGTTTAAACGTTGATTCTTGATTTTGTCGTACTGGAGTATGCGGGTATAAAATGGAGTGACATTAATCATAGATCTAAAAAATGCTAAATAACATATCGGTTAATTTTATGTGGACACCTATTAAAATAAATTATTTTTTACGATAGCGAAACTGTTATGAAATTATTGACGCTCTCAACTATAAATAAGCTATTTAGAAAGCTCTATAAAGGATGAGAAAAAAAAGAAGAGAGATGCGGAGATAAAAGGATTAAGCCGGAGATTGTAGATAAAGGTGTCCTTCGTGGCTGAGAGGCATATGGCATAAATTATTGCTCCTCTAATCATTTCACATTCTTAAAATATTTAATTATCAACTCGTATATCAAAAATATCTATATAGGTCTAATGTTAAACAATTTATTATTAAAAAATAATAGTTCATGTTGCACCTGACAATTAGGTTTATATAATTTGTATAATTGTTAAAAATAATTTGTAGTAGGTTTTTGAGACGAGTAATAAAGAAAGTAAAAATGATGCAATTTATTTGTTATGTTTGTTTTACCCTTGGTTTACCAAGAGGGAAGAGAGGCAAGGATGAGACAAACCTGTGAAAATTCAACAATAATTAAAATTTTTCAATACTACATGGTTTTCAAGGGTTTGCTAATTATAAATCTAAAAAGCTAATTAAAAATTAATAATTTGTTCGAATTTAACAATTTTAAAATGAGTTTGATTTTAAAAAAGTTTTTTATTCTTGGGGTTCCCTGTTAATAAAGTGAGAGTTAAATAAAATACGCGATACTTATGTAAAGTATATGCAGCTCAACCCTTTCATTCTTCATGCAATAAAATAAAACGAAAACATTTCGTAACGCTTTAAATCTATCATAAATATTTCTCTGTCAAAAAGTAATTAAATAATCAAATTCTGTGTCCGTAATTAATGATAAACTAAAGTACTTGTAATTTTTCAATATCTCATTTTTTACTCATTTCAGACATGGAACTTACATACTCGTACATTTAATACTCACTAATACAATTCAGAACTCAGGAGCACAATCCTCAAAACTATCATACGCATGATATTTTACAATCCCCTAAATGAATGCATCCCACAAACTCCCACCTCCACCAATCAACTCCCAACCTCGCGCCACGAATTAGAAAATCCACGCGCGCCACTCCCCCACATGCCCAACAAAGCAATCACCCCTCTCCAAAAGAGACGGAAAAAAAGAGAAGCAACAACCAACCAGAACGAAGCCTGCACACTGCGCACGAAGCGCAAAATTTTCGGCCGCGCGTGGCCGATGAATTATCCTCCGTGCAGCCGTTGCGCAGAGCACCGTCTGTCCCCTTGGGGATATCGCGCGCGGGCAATTGTGTTTTGGCCTTTGCGCCCCGAAAGTGCCATCTCATCTCGGCGCGCATCACTCACGCGTCGTTAGGCCGAGCTGTGTGCAACGCTGCTGCAGCCGGACGACTGTGCTGCAGTGCGCACGCTGCTCGGAAAGGCTTCTGCGCTTTTTTGTCGGTCGTTGCATTTTTTGGGTTTGACGCTGGCTGGCGTGTGGTTTTATTTTTCTTCTTTTTTTTTAGAGAGAGGGAGTCTAATTGGTATTTTGTGAGATCGCTGCGTTGTATAATTTGGAAGATTTTTTTGGGGGTTTGTTTTGGGTGAATTTATATTCATGGATTCGTTAGATTGGAAGGGGGTCGAGTAGTTTTTGTGAATATTTATTTGGTGGGATAGAGGGGAAATTTGAGAGTAGCTTTTTTTTCGAGAGTGTAATTGGTATCTTTTGAGTTAGAAGTTCGCTGACCCTTCGCTGTAATAAGTAATACTGGGCATTTTTTGGAGCTGAGAATGTGGTGTTTCATATAGTATGTATCAAACACTCGCGTTTTTCTTATTATAAGTGAATCTTTACTGGTTATAGGAAATTATTTTCTTAAATTAAGAACAAAATTTTCTTAATTTATAAAATGCATTTGTTACAAAAAAGTAAGAAATGGTCCTACTGATAATAAGAAACAATGTTACACGAAATTATAAGAAATGATATTTCTCAAATAGAATAAGAAACAAGTACACTATATTGTAAGAAACAAATTTACTGAAAATAAGAACAAACGCTTTATCCTGGAGAACGGGAGAAATTGTGTAGTTGTTAGCTGTGTTCGCGATAGTAAATCGTAGTTTCTCTTAAATTTGTTTCAATTTGCGTCAATATTTAATACGTTTGCTGTTCCTGCATACTCGATAACATATATGATAAATTATTTAAGTACTTTTTAATTTAAAAAGTAAATAATTATACGTGAACTAAAACAAAATAGTTTTCATGACGTTTCTATTAACTAATGAGCGGTCTGAGTTAAAATATTAATTTGTACTTTTTTATTTACGGAGATTCGTTATATGGAAAGTGAGTAATACTCTTTGCAGATATTTGTATGGAAAAAAGGAGAAATTTTTAAGTATTATATTTAAGTTTATTGGAAGTCTAAATAATTCATAAATGTTTTGCAATTTTGCTGTGATGAATATGCAAACATTATGTTTCGACAACTTTCTTAAGAAACTATTATTAAAAAGGATACAGCAGTATGCATTTTTAGCTCAAAATATATTCCATTATATTTATAATTCTTAATCGATCGATCGATTTTTCTTCTAAACTAGTAATTATCCACTTTGCGGAACAGAATATCTGTTGTAACATTGTAAAGAATTTACATATAGAAACCGATAAAGTGATTATTTTGGTAGCGATCAGTTTTTAATACTTTATTATTGAAAAAGAAATCCATAATATGTAAATGACACTTCTTATTATAAAATAAAAATTTTATAGTGTAAATAAAATAATATAAATTGCTGTTCAACACTAAAAAGCCATTTGGTTCACAAATGAAATAATTCAATCACCAATTTATTTCTCCGTCTAAATACCATTCTTAAAACCTTAGTATTAAAAAAGAAATCTTCTTTTATTCTCCAAACATCTTCTCGACATATTTATCAAGTTTCAAAAAATAACCCAATAAAATTCAAATCGCTGTCCAAGCAATAAAAAAATCATTTCCTCCTCGAATCAAACAATTCAATCGGCAATTTATGCTCCTCCGTCTTCTCCAAAATTTTTCCTCCTCTCTCTCTCTCGCCCGCTCTTTCTCTCTCGCTCTCCTTCTCTCCTTATTTCTTGCGTCGTCACATGCGGGAATTCGCTCTCGTCCGAAATTCGCTACATATACATCGCGATCTCCGTCTCTCTCGCTCTCGGCAGCGAAACTTTTTGCCCGTGTCCCGCGCGATGTTCACGCTCGGAATTAGCGTTATTAAGGGGACTTGTTAAGGATAATGAAGTTGTAGAGGGATGCTTGAGCGCGTATACGTATATACGTCGGCGTGGATGTATGAGTATTTCGGATTTGGGTGTTTTTTTTTGTACGTTATTGGCTTGAAGGCGTTTTATATACTTTTTCGGGAGGTGGAATTCGGAGACGGAAGTGCGTGCTAATGAGCTGTTGTTGGGTAATTTTACAAGATGTTCGTTTTGCGCTGGGATCTCGGAGTTTTTAATTTTTAATGAAGAGCGGAGAAGTTTGAAACTTTGTTGTACCATTTCCAGAGATTCATTATAAAATGTAAAGGTGCATGAGATTTAATTTTCAAAAATGAGAACTATTTATTAATTTCTTTATTTTTACTATAATACAGATCTATAAGAAAGCATAATAACATAAATTTTGTTAATATTCAAAGCAAGCATCAAATATCAAAATTGTCTAAACATGGATTTGAAAAAAGACACCCATTCTATCAATTTATTCACGATCCAGGCCATAAAAATTCCTTATAATTCAATTCCCGCGCCAACTTTTCGCAGCGGGATACGCAAGTTTCCAGTTCCCCGACCATCCCAAAACTCCTAAAACAAACGTCATCCCATGAACATATAGCTCAAATTCCATAAATCATCAAATCCTCCTAATACCCTACATCCTCAAGTTTCCCGTGGCGCTCTATCAAAACAAATCCACACCGTCACACAACTCATTCCCATCTCCCAATAGATCCACCGCAATTACAATCACCCAGAATCGTTTCAATAATCACAACGACGCCTCACCAATTTACATCTCCAATTTGCCATCGTTCTCGAAAAGCTCCACGACGCGGCGCGTTTTCCCATCCGCGACCTCGTGAATAATTCATATATCACCTACCTATACACACATACGCGCCGGTACAAATCGAATGATTTACGCGCCGTCCCCGAAACGCAAACATATTTCTTTGCGTGCGGGATCGTCGTCTTCGACGCGCCCGCGATCGTAAAATCGAGGCGTATACGCATGTGCGGTATAGGTATGTATGCCTTGCGGAGAGAGAGAAAGAAAGAATTCGCGCGCGGCGGGCGACGAGCGACCCGGAGCTTTTGTGCGTGATGCCGGGGCATAACGAGCCGCGGGATTCCATGGGAGAGTGAAGCTGGTGCTGGTGACCGTATGGCGTGCGGGGAGGGAGACAAGGGTATATTTTTGCGTGCAGGATGTCTTTTGGATGTTGGTGGTACGTGTGGGATTTTGTAGAGGTTTTCGATTTGGAAATGAGGTTGTTAAAATACTTGACTGTTGTATTCGACTATTCTACGGTATATTCACGAATGTTGGCAGATTTGGTACACTTTAGTTATACTTTAATATGTGATAACATATGTACCTGACGATTTATTATCTCAAAATGTTGGGATTCTAGTGATACGTTTTATGTAAATTCATTGTACATTGTATTTTATTTTTAAATACATCTATATATGTATATATATATATATATATATATATATATATATATATATATATATATACATATGAAACTATCTATGAAGTATATAGCATACTCCACGTATATAACAATTATTCAATTTAAAAAACGATTTGGTTTTTATTTTTCAAAATATCCACTTGACTAATTAACTTTCAATATACTAACTATAGGACTCTCAGTTTCTCAAGACCCTGACGATTCAATTAAAATAAGATATAGTTAAATTGATCCATTTAGAATGAAGATGTAAACAAATGAAAAGTGCTAAAGTGTACCATATCTCTGACTTGTGAACAACTGGTGACCCGAAAGACATCAAACCTGAGCGCTAATTTTTACAATAGTTTTAGAATAAATTTAGTTTACACGAGCTAAATTATATTATTATCGATTCTATTAGGTAATTTTAATGAATAATGTTAATACAAATATCAACATTCAATCAAATATTTAAGATTCTATTTTAAAATTTTGTGAACATTCATGGCAAGTATGAGTCATACATATGATGTAAGAAAATAAATAAATATTAATAAATAGATATTTTATTATATCATGGGTCATACCGAACATATCAGTAGTGTTAATTTGTATGCTTGTTGATTACAAAAGTAAATATAATTATCAGTGTAATTATAAATAAGATGTAACTAGTAAATACTGAATTTCTACAATATATTTTCACAAAATCGGTTTCGGAAACTGCTACTCCAGTACTTCACATTTACCAAAAACACCAACCCAAACAATACAACCCTGCACAACCCCGTCAAGAAACACGATTTCTCATCGACTTCCCAAAAGTCACCCAAACAAAAACCCCGTCTCCTCGAAAAAGAAGTCCAAGAAGAACAACTCCCGCGCACGATCCCATCAGCGACAAAGCTCGCCTCTTCGTCTACAAAGAATCCCAAAGTCTCCTCTCCTCTACCATCTCTCCCTCCCTCTCTTCTTTCTGGAACGATTAACGAGGTCCTCCTTCATATTTTCGTGCCGCCCGTGCGGCTCTCGTGGGCGATTCTCGTCGCGCGCCCCCGCGCAGCGGGAGAACTATATATACTCGCCGAGCTCGATCCCCCATTGAATTCGGAAAGGAGAATGAGAGAGAGAGAGAGAGAGAGAGAGAGAGAGAAGTAAAGGAGAGAATGGAATTCCCTGAGCGAGCGGCATACCTATCCGACTGCGCGGAGCGCTTGCGTTCTTCCGTCCGTTGATTGCCGTGAGCTGCCTCGAAGGAGTCGAGTGGATGAGTCTTTTTTTTTCGTAGCTAGGTGTGTGCTGTGCGCAGTTTTTTTTTTTAGTTCTTTTTGTTGGTGATGCAGCTATGGGTGAGTGAGAAAGAGAGAGTTTTTATTGGGAGTTTGGGTAGGATGGCCATGGTTTTTGTGAATGCAGTAGTAGGATGCGAAATAGCTTCGAGGGAACTTTGTGTAAGGGAAGTGACTGTTGAGGACTTTTAGTGGGAAGTGAGCGAGATTTGATGTTCCTTGAATTGAATGTGTCGCGTGGAGTATTGGTACTCGGAAGTGGAATTTTGGGGGAAATGTATGACAGTGGGGGAAGCACTTTGTCAGATTAATTCATTTGTAACTATGTTAAGTGAATTTTAACTTATTTTTAACAAAGTTTGAGTAGCTTTTGCTTAAATTTTAATCCTCCGAGGCCGTAGTTTCTCCTGGGGCATTTGAATTTTATTAAGTGTGACTTTGCAATATATAATCTATATATTATGTAGACTTCTGCAATATCTATAAAATTAAGGACTGTTGTGCTGTATAAAAATACTAAATTGAAAGACAAAATTTATGCAAAAATGAAATATATTTTCTTTTTTTGCGGCGATAAGAGAAAGGATATTTCTTTCTTTTTCGTTGAGAACAAACGATGGAAGATTTTTTGGTAGGTTCGCAATTGATTGGTCTATTTTATACAACAGAACATTTCAGAGCATAATTACCGACAATAACACGTGCATTTAAGTTAAATTTCCTCAAAGCTATTCCACCCACATTAACAAAAAGAACATTGGTTCTTTTGTTAATAGGGGTGGAATAGCTTTGAGGAAATTTTCATAGTGTCTCGTCGTATAGAGAGTATTTACTTGAAAAGAAGCGAGATTTGATGTTTCATAAATTCAACCCGTTACGCGAGTATTAATATGTACATAGTAGTGGAGCTACATGTGTAGGAAACGTATAACAGTCATAGAAGTATTTGGTTAAATTAACTGAATATTAAATAAGTCCGAAAAAACATTGCCTATTTTTAACATTGCAAAAAATGTTCTGTTGTGTAAAATAGATAAATCAACATTTATTTCAATGAACACAATTCAGTAAAAGAAACAATAATATAATAGTTAGAATTAGCAAAGTATGATTTGCCAAGCGTGAATAGTCATTTCGACAACAACACTTTTCTCAGTGAATTGCAAAATTTCGCAAGACAATGAACTTTATGCACCAATAAAATATGTTATTTTACACAAGTACACATAAACGAATACACGAGCATTTTTAAAGTCGTTACAAGAATCATTACATTACTCCAATGGCATAAAAAATTAAACCGATTAAAATAACTGGCATTAAACTACAAAAACTACATGCGATCGCCCCATCAACATCTCCGACTATATTTACAACAATGCCCTCGTCTTTGCCGAAATATCCACAAAATAAACTGCATCCACGAGCACTCGCCACCCGAAATAACTGCATTCCCAGCGCAATCGTAATTTCGAACGCCGCGTACGCTCTCTCACCTTCAAAACTACATTCGAACAATCTACCTCGCATTACGAAAAAAAGCACGCCGAGCATTATTATCATTTCTCGGTTATAATAATAACGAAGTGTATAAACTACGCGCGCACACATTGCAGGAATAAAGAAAGCGCGCGTCGTCGTCCCTCTGCATTCTTATTTTTTTTTTCCTCTTCCTCCATTCTCTCCTCCGCTTTGTCGAGCATTAAAACTGCGCCTTTAATAAGGCCCGAGTGTGTTTATTTATGAACTATAATTTATATATTATGGTTATCTTTATTATTCGCCATTTCCCCTCTCGTGCATATGCGCCTACCTGCACGTTGTTGCACACACGTGTGCGTATACATATATACACACATACGTCGCACTCGCTCGCTATTCTTTTATACTGCAGTCTTATATGCATGCACGAGGAGAGCGAAGAGACACCCAGTTGAAATATAGCCGGTAAATTTCGCGACTTCGGGGGAAATCGATATATATATATATATATATATATATATATATATATATATATATATATATATATATGCATCCGACGACCGAAAAAAAAATGCTTCGCCCTAAGTCTTGAAGATGAAAAAAAAGACATACATAGCAGCGTGTATACTCGATTTCTGCGTGTCAGGTGTGCGGAGAGGCGCCCGTATAAACGTATTACAAGGAGTCACGTCTAGAGTAGCTGCTGTTGTTGCAGCCGAGTGTGAGGTGAAAGTTTGGCCATTTTCACTCCTATGGTTAGATTGTGTTTAGAGAGAGAGAGAGAGATAGAGGGAGAGAGAAAAATTTCGTGCAGGAGACGGAAAAAGAACATCCCTTTCTAAAATATTTAGCGCCTATTGTGCGCCGGACTATTAATAGCGCCGGGGTCTGTAGCACGCGGCTATTGAAAGTCAAGCGGAGTTAATGTATGGATGGCTATATGGTTATTCGAGAATGTGGAATTATACAATGGTGCGAGACGGATTTTTGTTGTTTCGTCTGGAAAGTATTGCATTATGCAACTGTGCATCGTTTAGATAAAAATCTTTTGTTTTCAGTTGAAAAGGCTTAAATTGATTTTAAATGATTAAGAAAACTTCTATTAGTGAAAGAATTATGTAAATTTTCAGATATAGGTTGTTGCACTTGGTCAAAATAAACCATGCAAAATGCCTTTTTTTTAAACATTACGTTCATTGAAATATTAATTCTTCTATTTCAAATGCATTCTGTAGTATTTTGTTAAATAATAGGCCTTTAATTGAAAATTGATCTGAATCCAATTAACCCGCGAGACAATGACATTTCCGCGTAACAACTTCAATAGCAATAAAGTATGATAAGTAGAACACAAAATTTCCCATAAAAGTCTATATAAAAAACAATATTTCGCAACAGTTAAAGCACGATTTTATCCGATGGAATTCAACCGAGGAACAATCCTCTCCAGCCTCCCTGACAAATTAACAAATCACCGTATTACCATTAATTCGGCCTGACAATCGCGACTCCCCAACGCCCACAAAAAGAAGGAAGAAACCGAGAACAAAACCAGCCGCGCGCAGGCAAAACGCACCAAAGATTCCACTAGATTACGCTGGCTGCACTTGTCGGTAACAATTATCGGAATTAAATGTCCCAAATGCCCCGGCGTGGCAGCAGTCAGCGAACGACAGGTATAACAAAACGACCGAGCCAGTCTCTCGGTAAGAAGAAGAAAAAAAAGCCGAACGAGACGACCAGTCTCAAGAGAGAGAGGAAGGGCAGAGACGAGAGAGAGAGAGAGAGAGAGAGAGTCTGAAAGAAGAAGTAGCCCAGGTAGAGAAGGAGGTATATATAGCCGAGGAAGAAAAATAATGAAAGCGATCGGCTCCGATCTTGACTTTGGGGGGCGCACGATCGGGGATCATCGCTTTTCTCTCTCTCGCTCTCTCTCTTTCTCGGCTGTCCGTCCGTTCGTCCGATCGACTGCATTGTGCTCCTCTCCGTCTCTTCCTCTCTGAATATTTTTCTTATGCCTACTCTCCACTGATGAGGCGAGATAAGCGAGGAGGTTGCTATATCAAAATTTTAACTGTGTCAAGTCGAGTCGAGTCGAGATGGTATTTTTAGATTTCGCGAGGTTAAGTTGTTTATGATGTGAGAAAGTAGTTTACGTGGTAGTTTGAAGCATTTGGATCGCGATAAATAGCCATTACAGATTTGAAGAACTTTGAAAATGGTTTATGGGATTTGATGGTCTTTGAATTGATCTTCATGCTCACTTCTGTTTGGTTATGATGGAAAGTTAAAAATTAGATGATGAGATTATAACGGTTCTATATTGGGTCTGGTGCTATTGAACTCGTGGAGTTTGTTTTCAAATGTAAATTTCATGTGTTACACAACTTTCTACCGTTGATTGAAATTCTATCGTTTCTAGCCTTACTCAAATTTTAACTCGCAGCTCTTCAGTGGCATAATTAATATTTTTAATAATAAATTGATTTTTTTTAGCATTTTGGTTGGATTGATTTGATTGGTACAGCTAAAATTTTAACTATTGTAGCAAACATGTATTAGCTTCTATAGTAAGAATATTTACCGTAGTTGACCAAACTGCTATATTCATTATTTACAACTAATCCTTTCGTCTCCGCAGCAAAATGCTTAGCTTTGAGCTAATTACATTTACGTGTGTTGAAACACGTATCCATGATTGATTGCTTTTAAATTGAGAAATACATCAACGGCTACCTGGGCTATTTCATTTATTTAGGCACCACATTTACCGTAATGCTACGATGATCCAAATTATTGTTTGTCACATCTTCCATTAAGCCTAACGGATTATCATTACCAATCTTCTATCACATACCTAACTCAAAGCGCACAAAGTACCATTCTCCATTGATACTCCAAACTGTTAATCGTAAAACTTTCCAACAAAAACAAAACCAACGATCTCTCATTACCGATCTCCCGTTACGTTCAACTATACCCAAGCAAACACCAATTCAACCATTGAAGCTCCAATTTGTTACTCGCCAATTGCCGCATCATCCAAACTCTCATACCCTCTTCGCCTCAAACCAACACAACCCCACTTCTCTTCTTGCCAGCAACATGCCCTTTAAACCTTCCAACCGATCTCGCAGCCTTCGTCGCACGCGGTCAGTGGCCAAACTCCATCATCTCCTCGATCCTCATCTACACATATATACCCTCGCTGGTCGGCAACGGGGCCGCATCAATATCGCAAAAGCCATGCGGCTTGGCGGAGACTGCAGTGCAGGAGAGCGAGAGAGATCCAGCGCGAAAGAATGCCTCGTACTCTATCCGTCAGCGATCCAGATCCTCTGTGTGCAGTGCGCCGCGCCGCGCGCACGCGACCCCGAGAAAAGTAGAGACTCTTTCTCTCTCGCGGCGCGTCATGTCCGCTGAAGCGTGTCGGCCGCGCGGCTTCGCCTTCTATACTTCTCTGGCTTCTCTCTCTCTTGCTGTAGGTATAGATATATAGGTATGTATATAGGCATATAGCGGAGCATAGAGTGAAAGAGAGAGAGAGAGAGCGGCATCGGAAGAGGAGATCGGACGACGACGACGGCAAGGAGGAGGAGGAGGGGAAGGAGGTCTCGCTGGAGTAGAGTGGAGAGTCGGTCCCACGCCTTTAGCCTTTGGCTCTCTCTCTCTCTCTCTCCCGAGATATTTATAATAGAGAGAGAGAGGAGGAGGCATTCCGCGGGGTCTGATGCCGATGCCGAGCCGATCAGCGGGGGTCCGGCAAAGGACATGCCTGCTCCTCGCTCCATAATGCCTTAGAATCTCTCTCTTTCTTTCTCTCTCCCATTCTCGCAGACTATTTTCGTCTATTTTGTCGCTTTTAGAGGCCTGGCCTCTGCAGTCTGTCGCGAATATATTCGCCGATCTGAGTCATGGGAGAGCAGAGATTGAGATTCCTCCTCTCCGGGCTCTTATACGTTCTTCTTCTTTTTCTTCTTCTAGAATAGCGGTGGTCGATTTTTCGGGGAATCCGAGAATCTTCTTAATAGCCGATCGTGACTTTTTTTGGCTCGCGCGTTACCGCATCCAAGGCTCCGGCGTTTTTTTGTTATCGGTAATGCGATTAATTAGTCGGTGGGTACGCGCAGCGGTAACTCTATTACTATACCCCCCCCTGTCGCTCGCGTAGACCTATACCTATATACAGACACACAGTACTCTTTTATTCGACGTTAACTGTTGCGCGCGCGCACGGTCCGTGTATTATACCTGTACCTGCAGCTTGACCCACTTGAAGTTGAGGCTTTTGCCGCGCGCCGGGTTAACCAATTAACGACGCCAGTCGAGCGTGCGCAAGGCGCGCGGAACGCGGATCGCGTTAGCACTTCATTATCGGCAGCGGTGGAAGGTTGTATTATTTATTAATAAGGTTTTCGGGGGAGGGGGATTGTGTGTGTGATGGGAGGATGTGGTATAATGGGAAAATTTCGAGGAGTACGCGGGTTGTGGATTGATTTTATGTTTTTTTTTTGGCGTGGAGATGCGTATCTGTAGCTGGGTTCACGGTTGACCTTTGGATGTTATGCAATTTTCTTCGATCTTCTGATGTGGGTGGGGTTTTAAGGATGTTGCGTCGTGTTTTGTGTAAGCAGCGGTGGTGTTTTTAGTGTATAGGGGAGTGTCATATGCTATGCTTTTGTTTAAAATTTTTGTTGATAACTAAATTTAAGTTAATAGCTGAAAACTCTTTAGCTATAGATTGTAGTAGTATATATACCAAAGCTTAATTAAGATTTAGTGATTACGGTAATTGCAATTGAATACAGAAGACAGGCATAAGTGTTGCTTACTTAAGACACTTATGTTTAATTATTGTTATAATTTTTGGAAGTTTTAAATATAAAAAAATATATAATACTTATCTACGGATATATAATGTATATATTGTATAATATGACCTGGTAGAGAGGTATTTATTGCTTAACTTGTTGTTATTGTATGAGTCTCCATAATTAGAACTAAGCAGCATCTATATTTTGAACTGGATGAAAATTTGCAGGTGAATATTCACATGTTGGACTAACTGTCTATAAGTCTGCAATTTGTTTGGTTTCCATGTATGTCCCCTCTTATAATAATCCTCTTTACTTGGAACTGCATAAATGCGTTTTAAATCAATGTATCAGAAATATGAAATATGCATATTATCTTGAAATATGGAATTGATCGGTAATAGATATACAGATATACTAATTGTCATGATCATGCTTACAAACAAACTGACGAAACATACTCGTTGTCATAAAGTAAATGTGAAATCGTTCATTTTATAAGAAAGTTGAATCAACGAACGTTTTATGCAAGTATTATAAATACGATGTTTACATGTTTAATATTTCGATGCCTTGTCAGTCAATTCATAAAGTACTTATTGTAAAAATAGAACGAGGACCATAAAGCATGGTCCAAGTGGATACTCAATACGTACCTCACAAAGAACTAAATTCATTCTTATTACTTTGTGAAACTTGCGTAGGACACAAATACGCAATATTTTTGCAATCCACCCATAAACGTTTTTACTTCTCTAGTTTTCTCGCTGCAGCATCGCGTGGGTGACGACTGAAACAACATTTCAGAAATTCTAAAGACCCATAAAATTTTCTCCATTCATACCCGAAGACCAAAGCCACGCGTCATACATAAACTACCTTTATATAGAAAGACTCTTTATCAAAACCCATAAACAATCCCCATACACTTCAAAAACTTCGCGACCCACTTCTCCGACAAAACACTGTACACCCCGCACTGAGGACATAAAACAATCAAAGCATACCTACGCTCACCGCAGGTATGTACGTACAAATCTCAGAAATCCATCTAAAATAACAGTACCTACCTCCGCGCTGCTGCAAAAATTTAGTGACCGCTCGCGCGCGAGCAAGTCAATATCCATCAAAATCGCAAATCGACTAAAAAACAATATTATATTTACCTCCATATACCCACGACTACTGTTCTCCGAGGTGCGATACATCATTGTCGCCGAGAGAGGGAGAGAGAGAGAGAGAGAGAGAGTAAGACACTGCACCATTTTCATTTTACACGCACGCGGTATATTCCCTCTCGGCATTGTGGTGTGATACGGTCTCTGTATACTTATACACGCGCATTCTGAATAATTATGATGTCATAGGCGCAGGATCGATCGAGCCTCGCGATACGATATATGTATATACGATTTATACGCGCGTGTATCTCGCTCGAATCGCTAAAAAAAGAGAGGAAAAGAAGCGATATTCTTATATGTATATGCGCGCGCGGTATAAATCATCGCGAGTTTGTTATTCGCGGGAAGAGAGAGACACTCTACGCCAGATATTATTGTATATATATATACACACGTGAAATCAATTATACATCGCTGCGTGCGTTCCGCTACGCATGCACAGTACGTGGGAATATGCGTCGATCGTCTGACGGGGTTCCTGCATGGCGTTCCTGTCTTCGAAGAAGTTGTTAAATTTTATTGTTATGCCGTCGCAGTCGCGCGACTGTGTACGAGTTATGTCGCTGCGGTTATGGCTGTGTCTCTGTCTGTAGGTAGTCGCTCTTTTTTCTTTTCGGGTGGGCTTTTTCGAGGTGGCTTTCGAATTTAATTGGCGCCGAGTGACATTCTGCGATGGCTATGCGGATGGCTGCAGTGCGAGTTATCGTTATGGGTTATGAGCTTTCTTTTATTTTCGGAAGTGTGTGCGACTGTGTGCGTGCGACGTGGGTTATGAGTGGTTATTTAGAATCAGGAGAGAGATGGATAGTTGAGGATCGATAAATTGTCTATGATTTTTGTTTATCGGATGCTCGTTTGATTTGAATTGTTTGGTGATTACGTATTTATTGTATTTGTGTATTTATTTTGGCATTTGAGAGTTGTTTTAAATATACTGACTTACTTTTTGTTACAAATGGTCAAACTTTATTTGTAATGTAATGGGTTATATCTAGTCACGTGGCCGAAAAGAAGCAAATTTTGAACACTGTGTATTTTGAAGAAGTATTTTTGTACCGAAATTTTTTTATATAAAATGTACATTTATATAGAACGTTATATAGAATCAATTTATATATAAAATTAAAATATAAAAAATATTCCATTAGTTTAATTAACTTATCCCGGTGTTAATCAAATGAATTACTTTGATACTTCGTTCAAAAACTAAAGCTTTATTCATAAAAAAAATGCTCAGAAACAAAATTCAGAAAGATTGGTGCAGTAGTTTTCGAGATAACTTATACCGACTTTGAAACGTCCTTTCCAGAGCAGCATCACGTTTAATGTTTCAAAAGCTTATTATAAAAGCCTACACGTCCATGAATTTTATAATCGGATTAACTTAAGACTGAAAGAATGTTTCAGAGATATACACTTTCACATATTATCATTTCTAAAAAATCGATCTTTAAACTTACGAACAAAATTAAAATAATCTTTAAATAAATTTTTACAAACTCCTATAGTCCACTTTTCATTAAAAATTAAATCAAATCCGTGCCGACCCACTTTTATGCGCACTCCAACACACAATCTCCCCTTACCAATCGATACCAAAACCACCTTGAGAAACTGCAAAAAAATTTCCCTCGGCTTGATCTACATCGCACGCTCCCGCCTTATAAAACTCTAGCATACACGCCTGCTAATCTATAACATCAATAGAATGTACACACATATCCACACATCTACATACACCACACACACCTTCTCTCCTCCTCCGTTCAATGCACAATTGATACATACTACCAGCACATACCGATGTTTTCCTATTGAATGCCGAGCTGCTTGCGCGCAATAATATAACACGAGAGAGAGAGAGAGAGAGAGAGAGAGAGAAAAAGACCGCGCGCGCGGCGCGAAGTAAATCAAAAGTCGCGCAGCTTTCTCTCGAGGTCTCTCTCCCACCCTTGGAATTATTGCCCAGCGCAAGAGCGAGACTATTAATAACGAAGGTAAACTCTTAATTTCGAGGCGAGAGCGAGAGAGAGACAATAGGAAATGCGCGCGAGCGCGCCCACGTGCCATTGTTGCAGCGCGTGCCCGATTCTCTCCCACTGTCTTTTGCGCTCTTTGAGAGAGCTGAGGTGGTGTGTCTGTCTTTTTCTGTGCGGTGTCTCGTCGGTAGTTGTTTTACTTTCTTTGGTTTTCTTCGGGTTTTTAAGGTGTTTTAGTCTTAGTGGAGATTTCATTTTTATCACTCTCGCTTTCGGTTTTACTTTACTTGAACAATTATTCTCGAGATTTAGTAAAAAGACTATTTACTTTAATAAATTAAATGTTTGTTCCATTGAACTTTTTCATTCCTGAATTATGATTGCGTTTCTGAAATCTTCTGTTAATTTTTTTTAATTTTTTCAATTTTCTTATCTTTTATTGAATATAAATACATGATATAACAACTTAAACTTGCAGAGTACCCACTTTGATAAGATCCATATTTTGTTACTTGTATGTAGAAAAAATGTTGGGTGAGGTTTTTTGCCGATTCCGGTAATAGGTTCTCAACAGTTAGGGGCTTTAATAAGATGGTTAGGAGTGCAATTAGATCCTAAAGGAGAAAGTAAACATTGTGCACCGATATAATGGAAAAAGTTACGAAAAGTAACGTTCATAATTAAAATTTAATGAATAGAAATACCTGAAAACCAGATTTGATATTAAATATCATACATTTTACATTTTATCGGACGCCTTAATAAATTGATAATAAAAAAGGATTTCATTCTCTCAAGCCACTATACTATCTTTTTATTAACTATCCTATTCCTTTTAACGACTCGACCAGTAAATGACTAAAACATGAGTAATAGCTGGTTTCGAATTTTACAACTCTGAAAACAATTATATCAGTGCGTCGAGGGTATACATATATACATTCATGCGCTGAAAATTACGTAACTTTCTCCTGCTCTCCGTGAAAATAAAATGAATTTGTCCGATCCTTCGAAACGTTACGTTCGTTAAATCTCGAATCGTGGCTCGGCGGATTATGATCTTAGCATCGCAGGAGCTGTCAGTCAAAATAATTTAATTGCTATATACGACCGGGCATTTCAGTTTATTTAAGTGATTGTTATGGGAATCGCGGGATTTTCTAACGTTCTAGACGTGCAGTCGTTTTCACATGCATAATGTCGACTTTGATATACATGAAATATTTCAAACGAATGATGGCATGTATCTGTACAACGTTTGAAGTGGATTTTAAAAATTACAGTACAGTTGATGTTTTAATCATAAATTGTAGAGTTAATTTTCTATGTGAATTTAACTTTACTCTAAGATAAATTATATATCTACAACAAAATTGACTATTTTCTGTTTTGGAAGTATACTTAAATTTCTATAAAAATCATATTTGTAGTTAAAATTACCATATTTATAATAAAATTTAAAATTCATTTAGTTATTTTTATTAGTGTAACTACTTACATCACAGTAAAATAACTAAATGTACATTAAATTTTTAGAGAAAATTGAGTTATGTCTCTACTATTGGATGCATATATCAAAACTAAAATAGAAGTATTCGCTGAATAATTTTTCTCAATATATATCTATAAAAATCTCTCTATTTATCTCTAAATAATATATTCATTTTATCCACTGTTTATTCTTTCTACGTTGTTATTTAGTTTATAAAAGATTTTTATTTTATAATTTCAACTATGCAGGTATTATATTATCTCACGGCATTTTACTCACATCTCTCCTCAATAACCTAGATCAGCCTGAACTTTCCCAACATACTGAGATAAAACATAGATAATCTTCCACCATACAAAAATACTCTTAAAATAAATTATTCGATAAACCAAGAAATCGCGACACTAATAAAATGTACTAAATTCATTTATGTAATTCTTTCAGTAAATATTTACTCGAATAAAAAATTCACTGCTTAAAATGAACGAAACCCAAGTACCTAAATAATTTTCCAATCCATCAGAATCGAAATATAAGTTTACTGCAAATCTCCATACCAAATTTTCTCCTGAGTGCACAAAATATAAATAAATTCATCTCTCTCTTAATGCCCCAAAACTACATACACCGCACCGTCTAATTAAACCAAAAATTCCAAGCACCAACCTCTCTTTCGCAATTAAAAAAAAAAAAAAAAGAAAAAAGGAAAGCTGGCATGCCGAGCAAAAGTCGGCGATTATACCTCGATCTTTCGCAACGACCTCGCGCAGCTTCAGCTCCGCTGCAGCTCGCGCACTGCAAGTATATATATCTCTCCCACAATTTCCCCATCTCTCTCTCTCTCTCTCTCTTTCTTTGTCGGCTCCGCGCGTTACTTTCGCCTCCTCTAAGCGCTTATAATGGGCGCGCGCGCGAGAGAGTTTTGCGCTGCCGTGTGGTGTGTCGCCGGCGCCACTTTCGCGAGTAAGGGAGAGAAAGACAGGGAGATTGTGTTTATAGAGGAATCTTTTTATCGATGTGTGGGTGTCGATGCAGCGCGCGAGTTTACTCCGACTCTCGTTTCTCGACTGTGTGTATATAACGTCGGGGCGTTTGCGCGAGAGAGTCGTGAAATATTTCGTGGTGTAAGTACAGAGAGCCGCGCGCGCGCGCTGATTGATGGCGAGCGTCGCGCCTGAAGCGAAATCCAGCTAAATGCAGAGAGTTATCATTGCGAAATGCAGTTGGGAGAGATTGAGAAGAGAGGTGAGGATTTTATTTGTGCGGGGGGTGGGGTGAGACGCGGAAGGAGGAAGTGGATTAATGGTTTGATCGATTTCAGGGATATTTCTTTGAGGTTTTGAATGGAGTTGTTACTTTCTTATTTTGCTTTATTTTAAATTGTTTTGTTGGTATGCTTTGAGAACAAATTAAATTGGTTATTTCTGTAAATAATCAATAGCCATATTAACAGTCACAGAAAAAAGGATTTCTTATTTTAAGAATAAATTTTTTTTATAATAAGACAGAACGAATTTAAAAATTAACATTTTTTCTTACATTATTGAGTATCTCGAAATGGTCTTATTTTAAGTCAATACAAGTATTTTTCTTATTTTTCCGCCAAAGTATAAATTCAAAAGTTTACATGCACGAGATAAGGATTAAAATATAAATAAATAATAAAGTTTTCGTGTTTTCTCAAAATTTTCTTACTGCATACTTTTCTTATATTAAGTAAAAATGTTTCGCTACTACTAACTTGGTAACTTATTGTTTGATTATAGACTTATTATACAAAGTAAAATGCAGTATATTGCTTTATTAAAATTAAAAAATTTTAAATGCAACAAAAAATAAATCCTTTTTCTGCATTCAGAAATGAAAATTGTTATTAAACATTCGTTTATTTTTTCGAAAATACTTGCAACCCATACAATTTACCGACTACAAAAGACTCATATCAAAATTAATATCACGCCATATAATTGTTTTATAATGAGTACACATAAAATCGAGTATCTGCATTAAAAAGAATATCCTGCAGTCATGCTATAAATTTCACACACTACATGTACATGCATCAAAATTAATCGTAGTTTTAACAGAAAATCCCACATCCCTTTTAATTAACGAAAAAAAACAAGGTATACTCCTTGCGCAAGTCCTCGCGACACGGCTCTCGAAAGCTCTTTAAAACAAATAAAGAAACGAGAGAAGGAAAGCGAAGTCTCCCCGCGGCCATTTTTTCGCGCGGTGACGCAAGCACACATGTTTAATTCGCCGCCTGCTGGCGCAATGTCCCACTCGCGAATTATTGTGTGCATGCACTCCGAGGGCGCCTTGCCTCCTGCTCCCCGTGAGTCCTTTCAGAATGAAGAAAGAAAAAAATATAAAAAGAAGTGAAAAATAAAGAAAGAAGGTATATAGAGGATCGAGACGACGATGGCGCATTGCGACGTCGAGCCGCAAGGCCGACCGTTTCAATATTTATGCCCAATTTTTCATTCCTGTCAGATCTCCAAGTACGCGCAATAATAAGCGAGTATTGTTCGATTGAATTGGATGTAGGTGTTTGTTGATGAAAAAGGTTCGGGAAATAATTGACTCGATTGGTTTCTAGGGATATGTTAGTAGATTAAGTGACTATATTTGAAGATTAGACACATCGATTTTAATTAATTTTATTTTAGCCGATTTTTGTAAATATTGTTTGATTTAAGTCTAAAAAACATTTCGCAACTGGTTCGACGACTTCTACTAGGGTAAATTACTGCTTTATTAAAAGCTGACATTTCGTAACATTTGGTGATTCACCTCATCACAGCTTGAAAATAACTAGAACAGTCTATAAATAAGCGTTTTATTTACACACAACATAATTGTAAAGTATAATGCCAGCTACGCATTATAATAGTTAGAAGTCTTATAGAGATAGTAATAGATAAGTAAATATAAGAAAAGTATAGAACAAAGCAAAATCATTTTTTGAATTTAAAATAAAACTGAGAGAATCTAAAGTTATTTTTTATAATTACTGTAGCAACTGCATAAAACTCCAGGGTTGCTATGAATATCTCTAAATAGATCCAATAAAGGACAGTAAGCATCAATGCATGACACCAATGCTACACTTTGTAAAAAAGTGTGCTACAAAAGAGGTGGAAAAAGTACAAAACCCGTCCTCATTCAAAGTTATTCTAAGGAACTACTCTATACCTGGAAACCACTAAACTCAATTCCTTTACTCAATACTGTTATCCCCTCCGCAATTATCCCCGAAAATAACGAAATTAAGATAACCAATCAACAAAAAATCCCCTAAACCCCAAGCACGCATCTCGAGTCTCCTTATACGTACACACACACGCACTCATCGCAAAATCGCGAAATCGCGTCGCGCTCGCACCGTTAATCAATCGACCGCGAAGCAGCAGCAGCAGCAGCAGCCCATGCGTGCCCGAAAAAAGGCGCAACGCGCGAAAAAATCGCTTAAAAATGAGCAGGAAGAAGAAGAAAACGACGACGGCGGAGGCCAGCTAAAGAAGGAGGAAAGACATAAAAATTTCTTCGACCGCGCTCAGCCTTTATGAGAAATATTCGCGGCGGTTGCGGCGGTGGAATTCTCGAATCGATGAATCTGCGCGAATCTCGCCGTTAAAGGCAAAACGATGCGGGCGCGCGCGCGTTTTTCCCCGAACTCGTGGATGCGTATATATACGCACCATTTTTTTCGCCTATATCTATTATCCTCGAGATTCTTTCGTACACGGCTTTATGGGGCTCTCTCTCTCTCTCTCTCGCACGCGCTTGTGTGTTTTTTCTTTCTTTAGTTCTTAGATCGTTTCTTTTTTTTTTAGGAGCGAATGCGCAGGTTGTAAGGTTTGAGGCGAGCGATTGTGTTGTGTAATCTACGGGGGAAAGAGGCAGTGAGCTGGGGAGTAAAGTGCAGTGTACGTTTGAATTTGTAAATTATTCAATTAAAAAGTAATGAGTTGCACAAAGAGGTACTGCGTTTGTGTGTGGGTTTGTTTTCGGGTTTTTGGAGCGGTTTTCAATGTTTGAGGCTGATATTTTGGACTGGGCTGGGGTGGTACGCTGTGTAACGTCAATTGCTTAATGTTTCTCTTGGAGTAAAATATAAATAAAGAATGAAACGATATTATTTAACTGTAATTTAGAAAATGAATCTATTGATATCTACGAGATGCAGTAATGCATTGTATCAAAATAAAAAACCCCGAACAATTTTTACTGAAGACAAAGTATACATACTTAACCTACATTACAGGATAAGTTGTTGTTTTATTACAACGTCTTATACCTTAAGAGAAGGCTGCATGAGTCAGTACATATTGAAAAAAAATAACAGGTAGTACAATTACTTCAACAAAACATAATTAAAAGTAAACAATATGTCCTATTATTGACCTATTAATATCGTTACGGATCTAATGTAGCGAAAATTAACCTTTATATTCATAATAACAATTAACTTAATTAAAGACTTTGAACTAGATACACAGTATTGATATATAACTATTGTATCTGTCTTGAAAAAGGAGTAATAAAAGTCTTAAAACGTCGGCAATAAATTTTGTTACTATTATACTAATTTGTATGAAATAAATAAAGTCTTTTCATCCGCAACATTCTATCGAGAAACAACAATGCCTGTTCGTAATAAAATATCTCGCATTCCTAGATCTAATTAGCTCACATTGCTAATCCACCATATTCATTACAATAACTTTTCTCACAATGTACAAGTAATAAACCACCACGCAATTCTGTAAAGCACCCAGCCACAAAAAAAAGAACCAGCATACATCGCACCCAAGTCTTTCCCGGTAAAACACCAGATGCGCCTTCGCAAACCAGTCGATCACTCTCCAGCGTTCCGTTTCACCTCAATTTATGCATCTCTCACGATCCCCCCGGAGCTCTATAGCGTATATATAATCGCGCAGCTACTCCACGACCTTCGCATTGTGGCCATTCCCGACTATAAACGAGCATTACGCCTCTCCGACTTTCGTCTACACACACACACACACACACACACACACACACACACATCTGCCACGGACTCGCGCGCATACATTATCGTGAGTGGCTAGTGCGCGCGCGACCTCACCGCGAGGCTCTCGCCATCATGTAAATTAGGCTTCGATCTCGTTTCTCCGATTATAATTGCGCCTGTGGATGTCGCACCGGCGCGAAATTACCGAGCGGAGCCCGGGAGCTCGGTGTGTGTTATAGAAAATTTAAAAATTCGCGATTCGTGCAGGAGAGCCAGATATTTGAATAATACTGGCAGCTGTGGGATGGGAGAGGAGTGTGTAATTATGGTAATTCAAGCTAGACGCAATGAGAGGATGTGTCTTGGCGATTATTCGGAGATTTGAATGGGTGAGTTTGTGGATGTCGTGCAGTCTATGCGTCAAACAGAATGGCGAGTATGAGTTGACGCGGTAAACAATGGGTTGATGTATTCGATGCAATTTTATGTAAAGGCGCTTTATTTATTCAAGTATGAATTATTTCTAATGATCTTGGTGTCTTACAAATAATTCAGTGAATTGCTACTGTTCGTATTGTGATTTTAGTATCGCTCTTACGCTAATTTTTTACTATCAGTGCATGCTCAAGCCCAAAGATTTGTACACACGGATTGCGCAAAGACCGCGCAGCGCGCAATTTCGACGATTTTTTACGCGGAGAGCTTGTACCTTAGCTTAATTTCGAGGAAAATATTTCGCCAATGCGCACGAATAGGCAGCGACATGGCAAACCTCTCTAAACGAGTAAACACTTCTCACTACTTAGCCAACTGCTGCAAAGTACTTTAGGCGCGCGCTGGCTTTCACAGCGTCAGTAAAATAGTGAGAAACATTCAATCGACACCGTAAACCTTTCATTATAAAAAAAAGCTACAGTTTCGTACAAATTTCTATCAGAATCGCTTATAAATAAACTAACTTCATCGAAGTCTCACCTAAGATACAAAACCCAACTCCACAGTAAACCAAACACGCTCGCTCTTTAATTTACACCCATAGACACTTATATATCCCGCGATTCCTCTAAACACACCATAAATCCAAGCGCAAAACCACTCTTCCAACGCTCTCGAAACTTCAACCAAATCTAATCTCTCTCTCTCGTTCTCTCTCGTGAAACACACGGCCTCTCGCAGCAGCATCAGCAGCAGCTGCCAACCAACCCGCAACACGACTTCGATCTTCGCCAACTATTCCCGCGCACGCTGCACACACACATCCCACGTAATCTAGAGGACTCCGCGGGCGAGCGCGCACACCCTTACGGCGAATGTAGAAGCGGAAGTAAAAGCCGCGAGATTCGCGCGCTCCGTATAGGTACTATCGGCCTTTGTTGGTGTGTAGTGTGTATAGGTATATATATACATGTGGACGCTGGAGTGCTGGAGCTGGAATAAACTGCAATGCAGCTTGGTTACAGAGTAGAGTGTAGAGATAGAGAGGAGCCGAGAGAGAGAGAGAGAGCGAGAGCGAGGAATGCGCGTCCGCAAGGAGACGCGAACTTGTCCCTCCTCGCTTCTCTGTATATACACTTGGACTCGTCGATTTTCTCCTTCCTTTGTGTACATCCTCTCGCGCGAGAGAGCGTTGTCGCTCCTTTTTGCACGAGGACTGCGGAGCTAACGCACTCTCGATATATGTTATAGACGCATACCGATTTTCTTTCTTTTGTAGAGGTGTGTGTGTGTGTGTGTGCGTGTATTATGTATGTGTGAGTACGTGTACTGTAAAATAACAAATGTAAAATTACACTTCTAAGTAGGTTCAGCATTTGTACTATTATGCAGCTGTGTAATATAAATATCACATTACGAATGTAGTTCTAGTTTATCCTAAATATTGAAAGATAAAATACGCCAATCTATCGAATTTCATCGTTTGGGGACTTCCAATTTTCTACTGTAATTAATTTTGTTCAAAATGTATAATTTTACATACAATCGTTGAATTTGACGTAGATATCTGTACTTTTAAATTCAGTCTGTTGTTCAATTTTTGTCCAGCACTTACATGTTGAGTTACATGTTTTTGAAGTCAGACGTAAAATTTTTAATTCAACGTAAAATATAAAGTTACAAGCTTTGTATATATATGTTTTACACTACTGCGAGATCTTTACATTGACTTTTTTACGTGCGTGGGTATGTGTATAATGTGTGTATGCGCGTGAATACTGAATATATGTGATTTCGTATTTGTACAAGTGCACGTGCGTGTGCGTAAGTGTGTTTTTGCGCCCTTATCAACGGCGAAATTCCTCATTTACATCGCACTTTACAATTTCCGCGTCTGTGTCTCGAGTGCCTGCGCGAGCTCGCGCGTGGATCCTTATCGGATCATCTTAATGGCACTTTTGTCTTTGTTAGTCGCGCGAATTTCTGCTCGAGATCGTATATTCTTTTTTGCCGAGGTTGAGTCCGCGCTGTAGCGGATATCTGTTGGAAAAACTACGTTTTACGGCCTGAATGAGGCAGTTTTTTTTGTGATTCTAATTGTGTGTGCATAAACGCTGGCTCGTAAAAATTAAACGCGCAATTTGACGGGACGAATATTTTACGCAAGGCTTTGCATCGCGATGCTTTTACGATTAGGTGTTACTTCTTCTGTGTATGAAGAGCATTAGTACCTAACACTTAATAAGATAACTCACAGTGCTTTGAGAAAACTAGTGAAAAAATAATCGAAAACTAGTTTTATCGGTTTTCAAGTGCTTGTAGAGTGATCATGCTTTATAGGTTAAAAATAAAAATCAAGTTATTACTTATAATTTTTTATCCCATAATTACATTTTATCTAATGATGTATGTTCTTTTTATGTTACAGGTGAGTTTGTGAAACGGTTGCAATACTGTCCTCTTTACTACGTGAGTTATTAAGTTTACAATTATGAACAATAATTTATATACATTCTTCTATATATTATGTGCACTACTATTAGAGCTCAGAAGCATAGTTAATCATGCGACTCTAGCCTTCAATCCTTGATTACTAAAATTTCTATCGATTACAACACCATAACACCATATACGTCCATCAATTTCGAACAAACAAACTCACACACACACACGCATATATGCATACATGGAATATGTCGGAACATATACACATATATGCATACATAACAAAAGCACTCAATCACACGTATACACATGCACACACACGTACCCACATATGTACACACACTCACACACACACGTATGCACATATGAACATATAAACATACACATACATTGATAGAAATACTCACACATGCACACACAAACAAAATCTTTACCCAAGTTGCCACTGTATCTCCTGCGCCCGCGTAAGATCCTGTACACCAGCGTACGGCGAGATTCTTTCGGGTCTTACACACCAGAGGCGGACACCCATTATATCCCTGGTTGCTGCCTGTTGTAGCTGCCGGTGGAACAGCTCGATTAATCATATCGGCCCTGGTATCGGACAAAAGAAATCACTCCTGAAAGTGCTACTCAAACAAAGAGGGGCAGCGGGCAGAAAGAGAGAGAGAGAGAAATCGCGCTGCGGGTCGAGACCCTTTTAAAAAAGCGTACGACGTCGTCGTAGTCGTCGTCGTCTCCTTCGTTGCGAACTCGCGGCTTTTATATTGTATACATACGAGGCGAGATGTGAGCTGCAGCTGATGGTACATATAACGAACACACGGTGACGTATATATGGGTGGTTCTGTAGTGAAAATGATGTTTTTTGGTTTATTCCATGCATGTGGTTTAAAAGTGTGGAGGTTTTTTTGGAGTTTGTTTTTCGTAGAAGGTAGTAATGCAGTATCTGCTGATGTAAGATTAGGTACGGAGTAAAGTTAGAAGTAATTACGAGCTAGTATCGGTCATTACGGGAAAAGTTATACGGTGAATAAACAAACGGGCTGCGGAGATTACATGTTTATAATCACCACATAAATTTAGCCAATGGAAATTAATGATAATCGTCTTATTTGCTACTGATATCGTATGTATAGTTTCACAAACTAAGAAGTAAGTAGTATTGAGAAAAAGTGGCACGACAAGAAAGTGACACCGAGAATATCCATTTCACTAGAATTAGCCGTATGTATGGGTGATTCTCCACAAAAATGCAAATTTATATCCCTGATCAATAAAGTTTTTATTTTGTTGCAAGTGGATCAGTGATATGTGCTTAATTTCATCTCAAATTGTAAACTCCGTGGCTATTCTCAAACAATTTTTATCCCATAAAAAGTCTTATAGGTATTACCAATTCAAGGTTAAAATCACTTAAGGGAAATAACTTAATTTTGCTGGTATCGAGCAAATCCAGTCATCGCTTTGGAGAAAAAGATATATGAAAAAATAACTAAAGTGTGTCCCTCTTTTTATTAGTTAACTCCGAAACAGTAAATATTTGCATGCGGAGTGTTCAGAACCGTGGTGAAACGAGTCTATTTCGGAAATTTAACACTTGCTAAAATCCTATTAATACGAATGTCTTATTCAAAAGTAATTTGAGTAACTTTAATAGTTTAATTTAAATTAATTTTAATTGTAAAAGATTAATTTTGTATTATATTATTAGTAACAATATAATCAACCAATAACATTATTATGAGATATGCCCTAAGTATCGAAATAATCACAATCATTTGCAAAATTGCCTAAATGCACTGATTCCACGATGGTTCTTAAATATAGCCCGTATCTTGAAAGCTCTATAGTAAGACAATTTAATAAATTATTCTATCCTAAAATAATAAACGCTCCTCCCATGAAAAAAAAAATATTATTCTATATAAAAAAAGCAAACTTTCTTAAAAATCACCACAGATTTCACACAAAATTCACGCTTTTCCAGTAACAGAATCGCCCATATGCAGGTTCGGTGGCCCCGCGCGATGTCCTTATCTCGCACACACGCTATACAGACGCGCGTACACACACGCATGTACTGCAAGCCTCTCTCTCTCTTTCTCTCTCCGTCCTTCTTTCGAGAAGGAGAGGCTCGGCGAGTTCTCGCGCGCGCGACTGACATTAATTTTGAAATATTATTCCGGCTGTCTTTCTTTCTTTCTTTCTCTCTTTCTCTCTGCGTGGTGCGAAAAAATACGTTTCTCCGAGCGCGAGAAGAGTTTCTTTCTCGCGGGGGCGCGGGTGTGTCTCCCTCTCTCTCTCTCTCCTCGGGAAAGAGAGAGAGAAAGAGATTCCAACGCGCGCAAACGGTTCTGCATGTGCTGTGTGTTATAGCCGCGAGAGTCGCGTGTACGTATGCATGTATGCGTGTCTCGGGCGCAAAAAGGAGGAGAGAGAGTGAGGGAGTGAGAAAGAAAAAGAGAGAGAATTAAAGGGAAGATAGAGACGGAGGAGAGACGGATAAAGGAGGGGTTTTCTCCGCGAGGGAATTGTTGTCCGAGGTGAACTCTATGCGAGTCGCGACGCCGCGGTGTCGAGGTAGGTATGGTGGAGGAGTTAATGGATTGTTGCTGTTGAATAATTGAAAATGGATACGGGGCGTGGACGAGGAGCGAGAATGCGCGTGTGTGATGTGCGGTTATGCGATGAAGGTAACATTTTGGATTGATGCTGCGAGGGAACAGTGTGCGCGGTGATCGGAGTCTTGACGAGTGATAAATCTTGGACTGGTTATATAAGATTACGCCAAGTTTTTGGGTTATGTAACTGAGGAATTCAATCGCATTGTGCACTAAAATTCATTACTCGTTAAACATTTTCGTAGATATACTTGCATGTACTTTTCTGGACACAAAATATACGAAAATTTATGAAAATGCGCCTGCATTTGCAGTCACTAATTGCAATTTTAGATACCAACTACTTGAATTATTATTATATTCATTACAGTATTATATATGAATATTCAGTAATATGCTCTGTAAAATCTTTAGTTCTATTACTCAATATACACTCGACGTTCAAAAATCCTGGTCCAATTTATTTGAATTTTGTGAGATCCTCCAGTGAGATAAGAGAAAATGAGCATTCGATCCGAAGATGTTGCAGCATTTAAACAAAATTAAAATAAATTCGACCAGAATTTTTTAACGTCGAGTATACAACAAAAAACATTTAGCGATAGATACATATTTAAGAAGTATATAAACGGATTCATGAAACATACAATCTAATACTTAATTATTTATCTATAAAAAAGAAACCAAATTATAAATTAAGAATAAATTTAAGTTTTTAATTTATTCATGAATTATTTCGTTCAAAATTAATAATTACTATAACTAACTCAATAAAGATTAATTTTAATAAGATTATACTCAACTACTCCCATTAAACATATTTATTATTCAATTAAAGAGAAAGAGAGAAAGAGAGGAAAGTCAGAGAGAGAGAGAGAGAGAGCGAGTGTGTGTCTGACAAAGACGGGACGAGGAAGGACCAGCAAAGTGCGAGAAAAAGGAGAGGCCGAAAAAAAGGAGGATGAGGAGGTGGAGGAACACAGGGCAGGCAGGCAGAGTAGCACATTGTAAAGATAAGAAGTGAGCCGGGAAAAAAAGGAAGAAGGGAGAGAGAGCAAGAGCAAGAGAGAGAGACAAACAGTCAGAGCTTAAAAGCAGCAAGATAGAGAGACAAAGATGTACAGTTAACCTGTAGATTTTTGACTGCTACATCCTGATGAATGTGTGTACGACGAGCGAGAACTTTGTGTGGCTCGTGTATTATCGCGGTTAAATATAATTCCGTATCGCTACAGGGACGAACGTCATATAAAAGTGCATGCAATCATTCTCTTTTCTTTTTTAATATTTTCGTTGATACAGTCTTATATATAGCTTTTCCTTGTATGCAATTTGATAAGACACAAAACTACAATGCTTTCACACAGGTATTTTTCTTTTATTCAATCTTGTGTCTGATACTGATGCACAGATTTTTCAGCTTCGAGATAATTACATTTTTAGATTCGTATTAGGTAAAACAAAAGTACATAGGATTGAAAGATTGAAGTAAAATAAGTTTTTGACTAAAATATCAAATTTAAAGCGAATTTTTTAGACTAGTAATTAAAGATATGCTAACGAAAGCAGATAAATATTGTTTATGTTACGGATCCTATTGCAAGTGAGAATTTATTGGACCGGTCCAGTGAAACTCGAATGTGCAAGAAACTTGTGGAAAATACCCTCTATTTTCATCGAAAAATCCTTTTTATTCAAACGATTGATAACAGATCTATTTTACAAAAATCAGTGTTGAACCACCTTGAATAATTCCAGACCATTTTAAAGCTCTTCCTACATAAAATCCCTGCATCTACATTCCCAATCAATGAAAAAAAGCCTAAAACAAAACCAACAACACCGCGAAGGTAACACCCCCATCTCCTCGCGTAACACAATATCCCCCATTCGCTTCAAAGTCGCGGACCACGCGGCGTGTCCTTGCCTCTCTTATACCTTCTCGCATATAAAAGCTCGCTTGAGAGCTACTACCACCTCCTAACCTATAAATTTGCCCGGCCCCTCGCAAAAATCTTTATATACGCTCGATCCTCGCCACGCAAAGCTACTTATACCCATACCACGGTGATAATGCGCACCACAGCTCTCGTATCACCTTACAAGCGCACGAGGAGACGTATACACCGCCTCTCTTTTCCAAAATTTCTCGCGCGCGGGCCGCGTCGAAGTCGAAGCCGCACTTGCCGCGGCGACATAAATTAAAGCGCCTCGCCGCGGTGCCTATAGCGTGCTTTTAAAAAACCGTGCTCGTGTATGCAGGACGCGACGCGCGGGACACGCACGCAGGGATATTTTCCTGACTGCCTCGTACGTGTGTGAGTGTGTATTATACGCAGAATCTGCACGCGGAGAGTTTGCACTTGCATACGTAAGCGCAGCGCATGCGCGCGTGAGATTGAGGGCGTGGGGCCCGAGGGCCTCATTGCTGGCTGGCTGGCTCGCGAGAAGGGGACTCTCTCTCTCTCTCTCTCTCTCTCTCTCGCGTGTGTATGAGCGTGGAGATGTGGATGTGGATGTGCATGTAGGTATATAGTAAGCCCGGGAGAGAGAATGAGAGAGTGAGAGAGAGAGAGGAGCGAGGCGGCTTATCGGGCGTACATCCTCACTCGAGAGATTAGCATAATGTCTGCTGCAGTGCGTAGGTATTCTCGCTCCCTTCCTCCCTCCCGTCTCCCTCCTCCCCCTCTCCGTCTCTCGGTTTTTATCCCGTGCACTTTGCGAATGCGTATATTACGCGTACATCCCCCTTGCGCTGCATCCTTCCCTTATTTTTTTTTCTTATGCTTTACTTCGGCTTATGGATATCGCTTTTTTATTATTAAATTATTAGTAATAAATTTTCTTTTTGCTTTACTTCGTTTAATGGATGTCACTCTTTGAAAAATTATTTGTAATATTTAGTTGTTATACTGTATGCAGTTGAATTGTTAATGCATATTAAAGGTGGATTAGTGAAGATGATTCATCAGAATTCTGGAGAATTTGCAAGAACTGAGTCATTCTGTTATAATTCTGACATATTCTTTTCGATTCTTAGACATCCTATTCAATTTTGAGACATTTTGTTTAATTTTGAGATAGTTTGTTAAAATCTAAGGCATTGTATAAAGTTCTATTGAATTGTGAGAAATGGTGTCTATTAGAAGTTACATTAAATTTTGAGATGATCTATGAAAGTATGAGAAGCTGTCACATTTTAAGAAATTATATCTATTAATTTCTGGGAAGAAATGTCAAATATTGCAGAGATATTATAGAATTCATTCATTATTCTAAGAAATTCTGTAAAATTCTTACAGAACAAGTTACTTTTTCTCTCAGATTTTGCCAGAACTCTTTAGAATTAGCCACAATTAGTTGTCGTAGAAGTCTGAATCAGCATTCACACTTCTGATAAATTCCCCAGTATTCAGACAAATCGTCTTCACCCTAGGAGCGCTTTTCATAAAACTACATTCTTATCAACATTCAGAAATCAATCTCCCGCGTCTCAACGCTCTCGTAAAGCCCCTATATACCAACCAACCTGCAATCAAGACCGAGCTGTGCACCAGCGATGCGCGCAAAGCGCAATCGACGGCCGATCGCAACAATGTCGCTGATTTAACTACCCTTCTATTTTTAGCAATCAGCTCTCGTTCCACCTCGTCCACCTCGATCTTCATTTCCCTCTCGTACCAGCTCACCAGCTCACCAGCACCGGCTAACTCGCTCCTCATTCCGGTTTTCCAACTCCTCCTTACATCCTCGCTCGTCTCTCCTGGTACATACACGCTATAACGTATACATCCTCGCGGCTTTTCCGCATCGGCGCCTGCTGCCGGTTCGCGAGATGCGATGCACGCACTCCAATCCGTCCATGCGGACTTGAATCTAGGAGGGATGCGCGATGATGCCGCTGCAGCTGCCGAGAGCGTCGCTTGATTGAGTTTTATTGCGTGGGTGCGTGACGAGACGTGGGCGCATTTTTAACGGGCTTTGTAGTACATTTCTTGACTTTTACTTTCGCGGCTGATGAATCGCCGAGTTTTTGCGGTTATTGGATGATGGATGCGCGCGAGGGATGGATACTGGGGTTTGTGCGCGTCGTTAAGTTGGATCGTGGTGGTTTTTGGATTTGTCGGTTGGTGGTTGGTGGGAATATGTGTAGAAGGGAAATGTTACTCTGTTAGAGTTAGTGTTATACTCTTATTACATTCCGTGTGGCACGCATTGCTATTTAAGGCACAATATTTAATTAGTTCTGTTCTAGGCTGTCATAGGTTAAATTTCTATAATGTGTTAATCTAAAAGCAAATTAGAAGTTACTGTGTAAAACGTAATTCTTCTTACTACACTAAGAAATGTATGGTATAGTAAAAATGACTATTCTCACTTGATAAATAAGCCTTTAGAAATTCTATTATTACTGTTTCTTTTGTTAAACATTATAGTAATGTTAAACATTATAGTAATACAAATAGAATACGGTCAAGGAATTGAATATACCAAATAATTGATTTGATTATTAACGAGTTTTTTTCCATTTTGTTTTTGTGGCTAGAATTTAGGCCATGTAATTTATAAGTTTGACAGATGACATAAAGTAAATATACTTGAATTTCTTATTTATTGACAACTCTAGATTGAGTATCTGTCTAACACAGATAATCGACAATATTACTAAAGCATTGTATAGTCATTAAAAAAAATAAAGAAAGAAAATTAGTAGCACGGAATTTTCACTACACATTCAGTTCAAATTTAGGTAATCTTACTGAATACTTCTCCGAGTATCGCGTAATCATCACCGTCCACTCTCAGATTTCAACAATCGTCCCTTATACCTCCCAACTCCATAAAATAACCAAGATTCATCTACTTTCCAGCCATGTACATTACCCGCCGTCAGCGCGACACTCCAAACTACGATCATCAAAAACCTTCCTCACCACCCCGATAAAAAGCACCTCCCGAAAACCCAAAAAAATGAACAAAAGAACCACACCAATCCCCCTTTACCTCGACCGATAAACGTCAGCAGTCGCGCCAATTTCTCAGCCGATAAGACAAACTTAAAAACGACGTCTACTTTTTCGCGCGCGCGATCGTCAAAAGAAGCGCGCGGCACAGTTGACAAAAGGAAGAAGCTCTTCAGCTTCAGCTTCAGCTTCAGCTTCGTCCTTGTGATGCGGCGCAGCGAATATAATAAAAGTACCTCGTTTAGGGGACCACTATAATACCACTCGCTCGGGTGCAGCAAGGTGCTTCAGCTTCGCTCTCTTTCTTTCTTTCTTTCGAGAGAGAGAGAGAGAGAGAACGGCCCTGGGCCCGGAGCTGGAACCTCTTGCACGCACACACATATACATACACACTACTGCTCGCTTCTCTCTCTCTTTCGTCCGATGAATTATTGGCCATAATAGCAGTGGCAGCGCGGCGAGCTTCGAGCTTCGGCTCTCTCTCGCTCTGTCTCTTCTTCTTCTTCTTGCGAGGTGTTTTTCTTCCTTTTGGCGTCGCTTCGCTCTTTTTCGTGCTGCGCGCATGCACATGCGAGCCGTAAGCTGTCTGGGTGTCTGTCTGACTTGCTGTGCTGTGGCTCTTGCTCTCTTACTGGGTTGGTATGGTGTTTTAGCGAGGAATGGAGAAGAGAGAGAGAATAGTGTGTGTTATGTGTGCGTTCGAGTTGGAGAGTAGACAACTGAATAACAACTGGATGGGGGAGGGAAGTAGGTGGTTTAGTGGGAAAATGGGTGAACTAGATTTTCTAAAGGAGGTTGGTAAAGAGGTTCGGAGAGGAGGTCATGATGGGCTTTGGAAGTTGTGAATAGTTGGAAGAGTTGCTGGGGTGGTTTTGAAGTTCTTACTTAGAGTCAGATGGCAGTTGTTGGCAAATGATTAAATTATGATACAACTGAATAGAGTGAAGTTTCGACTCTGTTAGAGTCAAGTTGTTAGAAATGTTATTCTGAATGATGAGTACAATTTCTGTCGCTTTCTAGAGGTAAAATGAACTCTAATTAGAGTACAAATCATCTGCAAAAGAGTCTACTTTTCACTTTATTAAGTATTATAAAAAATGTATCATTTCTAGATTGATATTAAACTCTGTGATACTTTAGAGACTAAATATATATTATTAGGATTTAAAATCGTAGAGGGGTGTCAAAGTCAATTTAAATTTATACCAACTAAGAAACTAATAATTGATTACAATTAAATATATGTAAACTAAGAGAAAAATGTGTTTACCATAAGTAAATAGATGCATTTGAAATATTCTGAAAAATTCATTTAATTTATTACTTATCTATTATTTCTTAACTGTTAAGAGATCTGCACTCAACTGTCAGAAAAATGGCTAGATTAGCAACTTTCAAAGTTAGATTTACTAACGATTATGATATATTCAGTTCGCCGTATTTCAGATCTGCTGACTTCATAGTTAAGGAATCAAATTACCAAAACCAAGACATCATTGTCCTTTCTAACGTAATAATGAACCATTGTTCAAAGCTTCAAGCAAATATTTCAACATTTCCACAAATTCTATTTGAATAAAATCTCCATCACTGGACTATCAAAACGTTGATTAAATATAGCATTCAACGTTATATATTATAAAAGTATATATAATTACTGGCAATTATTTATATCTCGGTATTATTAAAACAGAAGAAAATATTCTTCATTGAAACGTTAGCCTTAGAAAATCATATACAATTATTAATTCTCAAACATAATATAAACTTCTATTTCTTCTATACCATTACTTTCAAATCACTAACCACATTATAATTAAATCAACATGTAAACCCTTCCCAACACGCATTCCTAATTCTATCGCGAGGATTGATACCTCGCCCCCCCAATCATTGCGTTTCACCGCTAATTATGCGTATACATCGAAACCTCCTGAAACGCATTTCCTCCCATACATACCTGATGCACTCGGATATCTGCGCGTATATACCGGCGACGTTTCGCGACCTGTTGCTTCTCATCCAGGAGAACTCGTCGCGCGTCTCTGATGAGCTGCTGCAGCTGCAGCACCGCGGCGAGTCGCGCTCGAAACGTCGACAGATCTACGATATAATACTATATATACGGCGTAAGTGTGTGTGTATATATGTGTGTGTGTGTGTGTGTGTGTACGAGGAAATGACGGAGCCCGTAAGACGCTTTTATAATTAATGTTTTTAGACGGAAATGTATATATATATATATATATATATATATATGGGAGGTTGGCTGGAGAGACGGACACGACCGTTAGGGGACGCGTGATTGAATTATGGAATCGGTCGGAAAGTGTAGTGATGTTTCGTTTTCTTTTTTAATTAGTTCGTGGTTTTGTACGGGGAATCTTTGAGTTTGACGGAGATTTCATTTTGTAGGAGGATTATATTTATTTTGCGACTAGTTGAAGTGTAGTATAAGACGATTAATTGATTGATCAGTATGTCTGGTAGAAATCTAAGGTTTTAGCTAGAAACACGGTTAGAACTACTATTTATTAGCTTATTTGTAAAGCCATATTTTAGCTAATACTCAACAAATTAATAAACGTTATTTAAGATATATAATACATACTTACACTTTATTACTTGGATAATAATAATATATTTATAGTATAAAGCGATATAGATACAATTAACAATACTAAAAATATACAAAAAAAACATACTAAAAATATAGTATACGTGGCTACATGAAGTATGCATAGTTTTTACAAAATACTGTCTATTATTATAATTTTTCTGTTGTTATAATTAGTTTCTTTTATATTATACAATACAATTTACTAATGCTACTGTAAGTATGTATAGTACAAGCAAGGTATCCGCTTCAAGTATCTTAACTGGTTAACCTATATAGCTAAAAATTTCCAATAATTTTGATTATTTTTAGATAGCTAACAAACTTAGCTATCAACGAATAAGCTAACCTGCTGGACCAGCTTATTTTATAACCAGGGTAGCGATAACTCACTATTGAAATAAATACGCAATAACTGCTGTAAATCAACATCCATGCGGCAGTCGCGTTTCCACTCGAAACCATCCAGTAGTCTCATCCTCTCTCCAACAGATTCACAACGCAAAATAAGCCAATACACATTATTACACACGTGTACATTATACTCAACAACTGTTGTAAATTAACATTCGTGCGACACTGCGACCGTAACAATTCCACTTCGAAAACCATCCGGTAGTCACATTCTTACTCCAAAAACCTTCACAACAACGAAATAAAACCAAAAAGGATCCTCTACACACACATACACACGTATTGCAACAAAAGACGAAAAGCCCGTTTATTCGGTCGCACAAAGTGTGCACCCATATATGCGTGAACTCCAGCCCTGCACCCGAGCAAGTATATATAAGAAAGCAAAAGAAAAGACAGACAGCGAGAGGGGGATACATAATTGCAGCAGCAGCGCGCGCTCGCTTTAACTTTCGTCGCATACACACGCACATTATACACATTCCCTCCCCTCGTGCACTGCACATACCTATATACACTCTTATCCTCCGTAAGAAAGAAAAAGACAGACAGAGAGACGGGAGTCTTTAAAAGAGAGCGAGCGAGATAAGGGCCTAACGATAACGATTCGGGCCCCGCGGGAACTGGAACTCTTTCTTACGCGCTACACGTATTTCGCTGCCGCCGCTGCCGCTGCATGCATGTATATATATATATATACACGTGAGAGAGTGCATTCAACGCGTGGAGCTCGGCGCGCTCCTCGATATTGCGCCGCGCGTCGAGCTCACTGCACTGCATGCACTGCCCGCGGTGGTATAATATAATGCCGCAGCGCGCCGCCGTCGTTCTCCTCGCGAGGAGAAGGGGGTGCGCATATATATGCGTGAAGCGCGCGAGAACGCGAATTATAACGCGCGACTCATGCGTGGAAATTCTTTGGGATGCGTGGTGTAAATGTTTTCGTTTTGTTTCTTGGATGGACTTGGGGGGTACATGGTTTCAGGTGGTTTTTGGGGATAGGGCGTATGTACTTTGGGAGGATATTTTTTTAGTGCTGAGCTGGAGTTTGGAGTTGAGAAATGTTGTACCTTGTGAATACGTTTGAAAGTATGAATTCTTAAATAATACGGCTGCAATTTTTGGTTAAATGTAGTATTTTAGGTTTTGAAAGAAGGTACTAATTAATAAAAACTGACGACAAATCAAGCTAATTTCTATTATTCTTGGTGGCAAATACTAAAAAAATGTATGTACTGAAATTATGCTTGAGTGGCTGTCACACGAAATATTTGCCATCGTGTGCTTAACATTTAATTGGGAATCTAATGTTTTTTATCCATCGACAATCCTTTATCAAGATTAGATGATATTACTGTTTATTGGGTATGGAGATAAGTTCTTGTAAAGCAGATCGATGAAAAACCATTTTACGTACTTTATCAAAGTATTTCCTTATTACGCACCACAACATTCTCCCAAGTGTAAGAATGCACTTAAACTTAGTAAAACTTTACACTCCCAAAGAACCCTAATCCCTCCAAAACTACAAACCAAAATTGCAGATTATCAATCCCATAATTCCCAGCAACATCCTCCATAACGCACGCCTCCGGCCTCAAAATCACGAAATAACATGCATTTAACGTATAAATTTAATACAAGCCTCTCGCGCCAGCGCAAAATTTATATCACACGCGGCGAATGGCTTCACTAAACTGGTATAACATAAAACTTGCGCGCGCACGAAATTCCTAAAGCCTGGAAGATATAGAAGGAGAAGAAGAAGGCAGCAGCAGGCGAAAAAAGGAGAGAAGCCAGGGGGGAGAAAGGGAGGAAAGAAAAGAAAAAGGAAAAGAGTACGAGAGTGCAAAAAAAAGGAGGAGGAGGAGAGCGGATTAGCATAAGATGAACCCGTGGCGAGAGCGCGCAGAGTATGAGATAGATCTAGGCCCAAGAGTGAGAGTCTCGAAAATATTGCGTGTTTCGAAAATATTTGCATCTTATGGGAGCGTTGCAATTTCGGCACGATGATTCTAGGTTATCGGGATTCTGACGTGTATCGAGAGAGAATTATAGAGAGTATATGGATAATCCGGTATAATCTTTTGTTTAAACAATTTTTTTTTGCATGCAAATTTTTGCGTGGCATCCGGTTTCGGTGTGTTTGCTTGAAATCGGGGATAAGAGCCTTTTCATAGCATCTAACTGAGGCACATAAAAAACTGAAAGGCTTGGAATTATTTTATGTGTAGATACACAAAAACACTGATATGGGTACAAGGCCACATATTGGTGTGACTATTCTAGCTTCTATAAGTTTGCCTATTTATTTAAATAAACTGTAGAGTAAATAACTCTTATAGATAAATCGAAAAAGTATTTTCTTAAATTAAATTGAATTAGTGATTTGTACGTTAGAAAAGTTAATAATATTGTCTTTATTAAGTTAGTAATATTGTTATTTTTATCTAACTTTCTGAATAATTCTTTACTAAAATTAAAAATGTTTACTAAAATTAGGTATCAGTTAACAAGCATTATCAACAGCATTTACTGCGTAAATATGAATATATCTGCGCTTGTAGAGAGTACATTAATATGTCCAATGGACTAAGAAATTGCAAGGGCACATAAAAGATCTTACATATTATTTTATTTTAATAGAATTATTATTAAATATTAATTTTATTAGTTAAAAGAAATATATTTTATAAATCAGAAAGGTTAAAGAATTTTATAGGTATATCAATATTTTGAAGGCAGTCAATTCAAGCATAATTATATTTATTAATTGATGTTTTAATGTGAAAGTTTGCTACAAATTTGCACGCAAATATGACCCGATATTCCTTAAATGTATACGAATTATACAATGATTTCATTGTGAAAAATATTCAGATCTAAAACACTACTCCATCTCATATCACCATGGTAAAAACGCTCGTATCACATTCTTTTACCGTACATTTCAAACTAAATTCCAGCAAACCTTTCAAAACGCTTCTCCCTACCTCCCCTCTCACAACCCCAACAAAAAGAACCCCCCACCCTCCAGCAATCTACAAAACTCAGCCACTCGATTTCCCTCCGCACCAGCCAACTTATACCCACAACTCTAACAACCATTCAGCCGCGATGGCCCTTTTTAGTCAGCGCTCTCGCGTCTATACCACCACAGGAAATATTCACGCGCCGCGCGAAAGAAAATAAAAGGCAGCAAGACGAAGGCGTCGGAGGAACTCGGAGTCCCGCGCACGCGCGCGTAAAGACTTCCTCGAGAAACTAAAATGGCCGTAGACTGCCGGCGCTGCCGCTTTCGCATTATACACGCATTATAGGCGAGAAGAAATAACGCGTCAATTCAGAACGAGGTGTTCTCGCATTGTGCGATATTACGCGCGCATAATATAAAAGCGGCGACTTTGCTTTTTTGCGTTCTTCTTTTTTTACGATTCATTAATACAATGATACAAAGGGGTTTAATTGTCTCGGGAGGTGTTTTGTGCATTTTCGGCGGGGCGAGGTGGCCGCGATTTTTTTTAGTACCGTGAAATTTCGGGGTCGGGAGGGAGGATTTGGATGCGGCGGTGGCGGTGGCGCGGCTTCTATGAATGGGGTTCAGGGAGATTGGTTTTCTGGACTGTAAAAGTTGATTTATAATGGATTTGGAGTTTTCGAGGAGATTTGGTTTTGTTATGTTTATTAAAAGCTATTTAAATGTGTTTGTTTTGGTATATGAACGAAATGTAAGGAGCTTATCTTAAAAATTAATGTTAAATATTGTAATGCTAATTTACAAATAAATTAATTTTATGCGTAGTGCAAAAGCTTAGAAATTGTTAACAGTCTATTGTTATTCATAGATACATTCATTTTATAGCTGTAAAGAAAAGGGTACGTGTCTTTTACGATCAATTTTGAGATATTGGAGCTTAAATAATGCTACGATTCATAAAGGATTATTGGACTTTAGCTTTTACGAAGACGTTTATATTAATAAGAAAAGAATATACTTATGAATCTTGAATCTTTCTGAAAAATGTGCTGGACCTTAAAAATTCTATGGTAGTCTTATTTTATTTTGTCATGAAATTGGACACATTACATTTTCGTCGTACTACCACAGAATTGAGTAGAGTTGCAAGAACACAAAATCGCATTTTTCGCTTTTAAAAGAAAGGCATATCACCAACTTGTTTGGCTATGCATTCTTATTTTAATTACAAAATGAAACATGATGTTCTTTTAATGACCAAAAATATTCACGGTTTCTAAAAAGTTACATTCTAAATAAAAAATGCATTAAAACGCACAATCAAGTTCGAACAGGAATGGATCTATCCGGTTTTATTCGCTCACCTCGCACACTCCTCAATCAATTATATAAATCCTCCACTCACACATCATACACCATCTCTACATATCATAAATTGTTACTCAATTTGTACTACTTATATCTCCTGATAACTTTATATTTCTACAAACACTATACTAATCAACATAAAGGATTGTCAAGCCGTCTAATCCCTCTATACCTCCATCCGCCACTCTAAAAGCTCGCGCTCTTTGTCTCGCATTCCTTCCACTCCTCCCTCCTAAAACTCTCTTTTCTCTCTCCCCCCCCCCCCCCCCACCGACACCTGTGCGCGAGCGCGCGTCTCAACCCGAAATCGACTTAGGCAAATCGCCTCGGCTTTTAGGCGGCTCTCTCCGTCCGTCTATACTTCTCTCTCTCTCTCTCTCTCCTCGTTTTTGTATTATGCGTCGCGCCGGATGAACGAAACACACACATAAAAAAGAAAAAATGTTCGCGGTGAGAAAGAGCGCGCGAGGTGGTGGGAGATGGATTATGTTAATTTCGGTGCGAGCTCGCGAGAAAGAGAGATAGCGTCTCTATTAATACGACTTATACGCGCGCGACATGCGTGTGTTTCGAAATTGCTGAACAAAAAAAAGAAGTGCACTCGCGCGCGCGGTCTTTCTGGTTTCTTCGGGTGATGCGGCGGTATTTTTCATTTTTCGTGGCTGAATGAGAGAGGTTCTACGATGGTTAAGTATGATTAAAAATACGGTTGACATTTATTGATAACGAAAACTGTGGGTGTTTTTTGGTGGTTGGATCGTCGATGAATAAGACGTTATATTTCGAATGGGAAATGTTGAAATAATTTTTAGCGATGACGAAATCTTCGTAAATCTTTGAAAAGAATGCGTTTCTTATGAATCTATAGGGATTGATACAAAAAAGAAGTTAAAAAAGAAAATTAAATCGGTATGTTTCTTACGTAAAAAGCATTCTATGGAGTGATACCTTGTACACAGTCAACTAAAATAGACTATTCCTGACCTTTTACAATATAGACAATCCAAATTACACTCAACTTGAGTGTAAATGCTGAATAATTCAATATAATTATATGTTGCAATTTTAGCTCAACCAACCATACCGCGTCAATGAATGATTACAAATAAACAACGTATCCTAACTTTTTCATCACATTTAACATGTTATTCACTAAACATCAAAATACTTCTCCGATGGTTTTGAAAATTTTTTTCTCAAAAATTTTCTACGACACTGTCAAGGAGAGTATACGAGTTGCGGATCACGATTTTTTATGAGACTTCGAGAGGTGTTTTCAGGTGGCTAAAACTGAACCCCAGTGTCCGCCGTTTTGCCTAACGAGCCCTTATTATCGAAATACAGGCAATTACGTTCCAAATACCCGTTTATTAGTGAAGAAATGGTATCTCTACTTCATATCATAACTCCGCAAGTTTTTACTTGGAAAGAAATAATCCAAATGTAGTTAAAGGTAGACAGAAAAAGGCTTTAATTTCCGTTTCGTTTTGTATAAAAATATTAATCACTTGGAAAGTTATTAATTGTCAAAGAAAAGTAAAAAGAAATGTATGAAAAATTACATGCATTTCTTATTACTTTTTTGACAGTTAATAACTTTGCAAGCGATTAATATTTTTATACGAAACGAAGCGGAAATTAAAGCTCTTTCTGTCTACGTTTGACTACTTTTGGATTATTTTTTTCTAAGTAAAAACTTATGGAGTTATGATATGAAGTAGAGATACCATTTTTTCACTAAAAAACGGGTATTTGGAACATAATTGGCTGTATTTCGATAATAAGGGCTCGTTAGGCCAAACGGCGAACACTGGAGTTCATTTTTAGCCACCAGAAAACACCTCTCGAAGTCTCACCAAAATTCGCGACCCGCAACTCATACACTCTCCTTGTGAGATTATTTAAAAAAACTTTATGCATGGGTTCAGCAATATATTTTGTAGATCCCGAGAAAAAAAAATGTCTAAAATAGCAATCCTAACCGGTCCCTTACCATCCCGAATGACACCAGAATACTTAAAAATCTTGTTTTGAATTTTATACACAAAATCTCATCGTTCATTAAAATGATATTTCCATGGTACATCATAAGTAGAGGCTTATTAGTTCCATTACCACATCTCTACCAAGCGAATTTACATGAACAATTACCGACGGTCAAAAAAGCTTTTTTCTCTGCAACTCTCCGAATTCAGCCGCCCAATACCCAAACACATGGCCGCGATTTCTCCAGTACCGATCCTAACCTCACGTCCTGCACCCTGAGAACCCCGAAACTCCTCACCCGCAAATTCTTCACCTCTCCTCCTCCCCCCGTTGAAAGAAGCCCTAAGCCCTCCACCAGTAGCAGGAAGAAACGAAGGTGCGCGCGCAGCCAGGCCGCGCACGACACGGACAAAAACCTCGAAGGGACAGCAGCGGCCGAGCCCAACACACTGGCGCGCACAAAACGAAAGCGACGCGCGCCCCGGCTCGCGCCTTCTCTCCTTCAATCTTGATTTCGTTACGCGCGAGCTCGAGGTGCATGGAAGCTTCGGCTCCGCAGAGCATGGCTGCGACCTCAAAAGAGATCCTCTCCGCGCGGAGAGAGAGAGAGAGAGAGAGAGAGAGAGAGAGAGAGCTCTCTGCCCGGGCTAATAATGCAATCTCCCGATTAAGCGAGACGCGCCCGCTCTCTCTCTCTCTCTAGAGAGAGAAAAGAGGGAAAAAGAAAGGAGCGAAGGCGAGAGAGACAAAAGGGAGATAAAAGGGACCTCCAGCTTCAGGACTAACACTAACACACGTGTACACGTGTATTAAAAGGATTCGGGAAAAAGGTTCGTGTATACGGTATATATGTAGAGCAGAAGCCGAGGCTCTGGGACAATTAACAAGCGCGAGTATGCTACGGTCCATTCATTTGCCGTATAGTATAAGCTTTCGGGGAATTGCTTTTACACCCGCGCGCGCGCGCGACGGAAGGAAGGAAGGTGTCGAGAGCAATAAAGGAGAGAGAGAGAGAGAGAGAGGGAAGGTCTGTGTGTGAGCGACAGCCGTTCGTTTCTCCTCTCGCTATTATTCTCGAGTTTCTTGCTCGCTGCAGGCTTTTTTCTTCTTCTTCTTCTACTTCGGGAGGGGAAAGGATTTTTCGCTGGAAGGTCTCGTGGCTAATATGCAGGTATACGTGTCGCGGGACAATGAGTGAAAAAGGTGGAGGGGAGGGAGGGCAGGGAGGAAAATGACCAATTGTCGGTGGGGGCTGCAGGTAAGTTTTACGTTTTCACCTGTTGTGCAGTTGCATGGTGGTGTTGTTGATGGGAGGGTTTTATGGGCTGGGAGGAAGAGTTTTGACCCAGTTCAGGTGGCGGACAGGAAGTGATATTTTTTATTTTGGTTTGGGATTTTACGGTGGCTTTTGGTGAATTTTTCAGTTCTGTGAAGTAGGTTTCACTTTTGGGAGGGTTTGAATATTTTTGTTTGAAGGTTTATTATGCGAAATGATTTACTGCGACTAGTCGTTGGTATTGTAATTGTATATACTTATAAAAGTATAATTGCATGGTATTTTTTGTTATACTCGTATAATACTTTACATCCTTCACTGTATTATATTGCTTACTTTACATACTATACTGATAATTATATTACTTTTTTTATAGTTTAATACATGCTCTCAGCAATTAGAACATATTGGATTTTAAATGAAATGAATCGCATTTAAAATAAACCTTCTCAAACGAGTATTAGTTTTTACTATAAACATAATTCTTCTTAGAGAAAATCGAGTGTGTCATCACTGTACAAATAGAAATAGCAAACTTTGCTGTACAATTTTCATGTTTTGCCACATAATTTTTCTCAGTGTATTATTTAATACATAAAACCAGTACCAAACGCCTTATATTCTAACGATCCCTAATTTAGAAATACTTTACATAACATACTTCACCTTATCCCACTAAAAATGTCGAAAAAAGCCTACCGCAACCCAATTCCTATCATTATCCATTACATAGCCCATACGTACACGACACTGTAATGATCATAAACTCGGTTCTCGAGGTCCATTCCAAAAAACACCAAACCACCATCGCGCACCAACATTTTTTCCCCCCTCGCGACTCAACCTATAGGATCATCTCCACGACACATACCAAAAAATTGCAAACAGTTATCGCCGGGACGAGCAGCTATGTGCATATACCTCGTATACAACCGCGCTGGCGCGTCTACGCAACAACGCAAGAATTAATTCGAAAAAGCTGCATTATCCAATTATCCCGTTTTCTCCGAAAGCCGCCGCGGCGCGCGGAGCCTTCTTTCTTTCTCCCACGGCTTATCGGCTGTATACACCAGCCCTATACTATTCCTCCTCTCATTATGGGAGAAAACACGTGCGCCGCCTGGCAGGACTGGCTGCCGGTAATCTTCGGCGTGGCTTAACAAAACATCGCGAGCATGCATGCACGTGCGCACGGGGCTGAAGTTTCTTAGGTAGGAACTTCGCTGTGTGTTTTACCGGGAAGTCTTTTAGACCTGGTGGGGGTATGTGTGCGCGCTTGGAGCGAGGAGTTTTGCGCCTTGCGTGACGATTTGGTTGGGGGTTTTGTTTTACAGTGGAGTGGAATTGTTAACTTTTTTCTTGCGGGGTGCTGGGGCGGAGTTTCTGGCTAGATAAGACTGCTGGAGAATTTTTTAATTTGTGGTTTGAGTCTGGGGGGATATATTACCTGATCCGGACACTTTGCTTTATAACACCCTGAAAAAATACGATTTATGTATCGATTTGTTTGACGATTTCGATTATTTGAAGAATTCAAAATTTAATAAGTCGAGCGTACTCTCGCTAATTTTAAGCAATCGTAAGAATGACAGCATTTTTGAGAAAAATAAGTTTTTGAGTGTTTACGTATGAATTTTTCACAAACTATATACGAAATTGAATAAAGAATACAATACTAATAATAATGTATAAATCATTAAAAATTATAGGGTTAAGAAGATATTTTGATAAATATGGAAGTACAGAACCCTCGTTATTAAAGGATTCAAAATACGGGTTGTAGTGACGGGTTCATAAAAAATATTCTAGACCGTGACAATTTCTTAATTTCAGTGACAGTACATTAATTTACCATTTTATAATCAAAAGTATACAGAGTGATTTAGAAGATTCTATAAATTACTCCTAACTTCATAATCTCCATTCACACGTCTAAATACACAAACCACACATCAACAGAACACTCCTAATTTCCATTCACACGTGCATCCCATAACAGCCAAGCAATTATATCAACCGGCATAATGCCTCATTGTCCAGCATCATACGCAAAGCTTCCAAAAACGCCACTTTCCCAAGCTAATATACCCACAGTAATCCCATAATGCGCTCATTCATCCCTCCCACCTCCCTCCTCTTCCAAGTTCCAATAAACATAGCACCTCGCGCGCCAAGCATACAATAAACCTCTCCTCTCTCTCTCTCTCTCAATTCATCCTCTTCTCTTCCAGCGCGCGTGAATTATAAAACTCACTCCCTCCCCCACCCCCCTCGAGAAAGAGGAGCACTGCACGCGGCGACAAGGAATCCCCGTGGGTAATTCAAAAGATTATAAATTCCATCCGCGCGTAGAGGAAAATGGCGGTGGCGACGGTGGCAAGGTAAAAGTGTCGCCGCGCCGCGCTCGCGCGACATTATTGTTCGCTCCGCATGGAAGCCGGAACACAAAACGTAGTAACGCACGCGTGTGTGTGTGTGTGTGCGAGGCACAGTCGGGCGACAAACACACTGGCCGTGCTGTGCTGGCTATACCTCTTAAAAAGAAAAGAATTCGCGTTTCTTTCTCCGCGTCGCGCGCGCGCACGCGGTTTATCTCGATCCTGTTATCTACTTCTCACTCGTTTCGTTTCTATACTGAGGATTCTCTCTTTTTCTTTCTCGTTTGCTCGGCCTCTCTCTCTCTCTCTCGTGCTTCTTAATTCTTTTTTACGCTCGCGCTGCGGTGGGCAGGTCTTGGTTATAGGTTCTAAGGTTGGCTGCTGCGCGCCCCTTTTAGACGCGCTCGCGAGATAGGCGCGCGCGTGGCCGCGACGCAGGCTGCGCAGGTTCGTGAATTTACACGAGTTTGGCGGGGACAAAAGTTTTTTTCTTTACACTTAGTTTTGTTCTTTAGTTAGGAGGATATTGTGTGATTTCGGGGGGTGGGTGGGGGTTAAGCTCGAGTGGATGCGGATGTTCAGTGAATGAATGTAGAAATGTCTTTAATTGTGCTACTGATGTGCGAATGTTTCAGAGTTGTACTTTTGGTTAAAACTTTGTGTATTCAAATCGTCTCCTCTGTTATATTAATTTGCTTCCTTCTTTTATCGCTCGTCGTGAATCATTAGCTGTTTGTCGTTTTTACTCACATTTATTCACCAATATTTAACTTTCTGTGTGTTTAAATTACACATATACTCGTACATAAACATATGCACACACGTACATGTATACGTACACATACAGTCACATATTATACGCACATAATATATATAATATATACATAGGTATGCATATTGTTTATACGCACATTTATTCTTCTAATATTCGGAAAATCGAACCATTGACATAAAATTCGTTCGAGATGTACCCAAATACATACAAACAAGTATGCATATTGTACATACAGATGCATATGCATACATGTTCTTTATGACATTATTCACATACGAATTACACTAACACATGCACATATACACGTAGACACGGACATATATACGCGCAAGTACATAGGATTCCGTCAAGCGTTAGTGAGTGCAGAATATTTAGTAGCTATTATATACATAATAGATCTTTAGAAATCAACTTATATGGTAGCATGTTAACATAAAAGTTGAATAAAAAAGCCATGCAATTTTTTCAGCGCAAGGATGCTCTATTTTATCTATGCGATTAGGTTCATTAAACATTGACTGCATCCTCTTAAAAATCAGAATGGAATTTAAGCGATAGTTCTGTTCGTCTATCTCTCTCTCTCCATAAATAAACGATACTCAAAACAGCCGATTCAAATACATTTAATTAAGATAGATTAACCGTAATCTTGATTAATCAATGATACGCCGCGGCAGTAGCTATACGATTCTATATATTCTATATATATTCTATAAGTTCATCCTCGCGTATAACGCACGCGAGCGCTCGTCGTATCTTATCCTATCTCCTAGAAACTTTTTAGAATTCATGCGGCCGAAGTCAGTTAGTTTTGAAGTTCCGCGCGTTATCTATCGCGTGAAAAAAACGGCCGTGTAGTGTCCGAGCGTTAATTGTGGAGCTATCGAGGCGCATCCGGTTTTAGAATGTATACACTTTGAGTATCGGTAGATTATCTTTCGGATTCTTTTACAATGTTTTCGAGGAAGATGCTGCCTCGAATGGTTACGGTCGAATAATCTAGGATTCGAAGTATAAATTACATTCAGATATTATCGTGCGTGTATTTTTATCTATTTATGTAAATAAAATGGTAACGAAATAATCATAGCATCGATATGTGTGACTATGGTGCACTGAAAGGAATTATACAGCAAAATATATTATTTCTGTTTGTATATTGGACGATATTGGGAGCTTACACTTCGTTTTCTACTAAAATTACTATATTTAGAGTAAAAATTACCATATTTTCAGTAAAATCTAATATTCATTTGGCAAATTTTACTAGAAATATGATAATTGTCATAGAAAATCGTTATTTATGTCCTATAATATACAAACAAAAATAATATAGTAGTTTTAGCTAGCCGTACCATTTCTTACAGTGTATAACTAAAGTTTAACCAAAAAAAATATCGATGAATGTGATACTATAAATAGTATTATATATAATAAGTTTTCAGCAATTTTCAATTTTTCCAAACGGAATCATTTATTTATTTGAAAAAATTAAGCGCTTCATTAAGTATCGTACGAAGTATGTCATGGCGCTCTTTTATTATGGCCTTACTGCAATTTTGCACACAATCACTAAAAATAATTGAAACAACCCGCGACCTACAAGCATGAAAAATGCCTCACCCATCCAATCAATTTTAACAATCTGATCGTGAGCAACATTCACCTCTCCTCTCTCTCTCTCTCTCTCTCTCTCTCTCTTTCTCTCTCTCTCAGAAAACTACCAAGAATCTCAAAAATCGTCCTCCTGCCAATCTCGTGCAGTAGAACATACTTTCCTTTGTGCATTACCTCGTCCATATACCTACTGCGACCATCATCAACCAAAGAGGAATAAAGAAAAAAGCGGAGAAAACCTCCGAAAAAAAGAAACGAGGCAAAGCAAGAGGAATAAAAAAAAGGAACGATCGCCTCAATGGCAATCCGGCATCCTTATATACCGCCTCTCGCTTATTTTCAAACAACAAACCGTCGAATCATCAATCAAACGAGACGAAACGCCGCTCTCTCTCTCTTCCCTTATAAAAGAGCCGTCTCTCGCTCAGTGTCACACGTATACATACACTTATATATTACATACATATATACACACACACATACAGTATATCCATATATATATATATATCTACATACAAACATATACATATACACACATAAACGTACACGTACACGTATACTACGCATTCACAAAAGAAAGCTGTATATACACAGCCATACACATACGAAATAATGTATACACATAGTCATATACACATACCCATACACATGCTCATACACACATAGTTATACACAAATTACACATATACCCATACTCATACTCATGTACACATAGTTATTCAGACATTCTTACATAGCATACATATATAGTCACACATACATACACATACACATATACTCATACATCCAAACTGATACACACATACTTATACACATATTTTCATACACAACCAAACGAGAGCCAATCGAGGCGGATTTAAATTTTTCCCGGGCGCGCAGTGTCCCCGAGGCACGGCATCTCACATACATACATACATATATATATCCCATGCGAGATCCAATCCGGTTGAAATCGTAATTGCACCCTCGCGCGCGCTCGCTGCTGCTGCTGCTGCTGCCGAGGAGACGGAGAAAGATCGGCGACGAATAAAGACGCGAGCGTACACACACAGCGTGCACTTATAGATATACACACGCGAGATAAGCAGAGCGATTGGACTCATTGTCGTTATAATGCGGAGAGCAGCAGCAACAGCAGCAGCAGCTACCACAGGAGCAGGGCCAGGATTTAAAAGAAAAGAGGAGGGGGGCGGGCGGGGGATACGCGGGGAAGAAGTGAGCGACAAGTTAAAGCGCGCGGTCCCTCCATTGTCACACTCGCTGCCGCGGCTGCTCCGGAGGAGAATTAAAAGCCGTATATATATATACCTCCCTGGCTGCTGTTGCTTCTGCTGGCTTTCTTTTCTCTCTTCTGTGGTCCTTCCTCTTTCGCTTTTTTTTCTTCCTCTTTTTGGTTGGTCCTCGTAGTCTTCTTTTCTTTCGGAGGCGAGGGAGAGAGAGAGAGAGAGTATGTCTTTCTGTGTGTGACCCCGATACAGTGAGAGAGAGAGAGAGAAAAAAGGAGGAGAGCGCATGGATAAAAAGTGGGCAAGGAGGCGACGGTGTATACGTAATGCTGCAAGGAGGCTCAATGTGGAAGTACGGAGTTTGGTATGGAGGGTTTCTTTTTTTGGCTGCTATTTTTAAACGATGGTTTCTTTTCTTTTTTGAAAATTGGGATGATCGCGAGGGCTTACTTTTTTGCTTTTGTTTGAATTGACAGCGTTTTTGTGTACCGTTTGAACGCGGTAATGGGATTACGTCACGATGAATAAATTGAATTTAAAATAATGTGTTTGTAATCATTCCTTTTTTTGCGTTTAATCTAATCCTTTCAGTCGCGACTTCTCCTCTTGTGGAGCATGCAAAGTTGATATTTGGTGTAAGGATGTGATTTCGAATTTCGAATTTTGAATTGATAGTGCTTTTTCGCATTACGAGTCGTAAGAGGTTCAATAAAATAGTCATTTAAAGTGCATTAAATAAGGTACATAATACGTTATATAAGACGTCCAAATTCTAATGGAATTTTCTTCATATATTTTTACGTTTAATATACACGTATAATAGGGAAAGGTCAAGTATTGAATGTCCTTTATAAATTACATAAAATATAAGCTAAAATAGGAAATAATACACCGAGAGACTGAACTTATTCTTTGCACACATCGACGTCCCTTACGAAGACTAGCACATTTCAGATTTCTAAGAAAACATCTAGTTTTTGTCAGGAACGTCCTACGATAATCTGCAATTTTCAGAATTTCAGACAAAAACTATAATTTTCTTAGAGGAGCTAAGAAAATGTTAGTATTAAACAGAAAATCTTAAAAGTGCTAATTTTTTTTTAACAGGCCTCTGAAAGCCACTATGGTATTTTTGAGATATCTGAAAAGTACTAGCTTCGTAAGGGGTGACGATATAGGTTAGTCAGAAGTGAGTATATACGTCATTAGTCATATGTAACCCTTTATTTCCCATAAAAGTCATCCAGTAAAAGATTATTCGATAAGGTGAATAACGTCTATTTAACTTATGTAGGAAATAATTTCTCCATCTTTTCCATTTCTCAAATATCCCAACCCTATACATATACACCGGCGATAAAAACTCAAAATTTAGGGTTACAACACTAACTAAAATGCAAACATTTCTCACGAGCTTAAGTATTCCCACTTGAATTTTATTATCGCATTAAAGGTATTCGGCTTACTTTTACTGTTTTTCAAGTTTCCGTTACAATTTGTATCATCTGATCGTTTCTTTTTCTTCTAAAACCAAACTGAAAACCTTGAGTTCTCATACATTCTTGCTATTATAACAAACGCAAAGATTTCAATAAGACTTAAAATACACACGTACATCACTCAATCACCGTCTTTACTCACTCCGAACACCCTCAATCCCACATAAATCCTCCAAACTTTTCCTATCCATCCTCAAAAATTCCCCCTCCCACGTAACCAAAAACCTCCTCTATCCAAAAGAAAATCCCTCCAGCATCCAACAGCACCTCACCGCGCGAATCCGAATCTCATCGCCCACAGTCTCGAATTTCCAAAAATAAAGGAACTTCCTCGCCGCGCGCCACGGCGTCTCGCACGAAGCGATTCGAGGCGCTTCCTGCGCATTCCCATGGCCTGCGCTCGCTCGCTCCAAAGTTGAGCGGTGGCCAATCACGCGAGTATAACAGTCCGCCCCGCGAACGGCTCGGCTCTGAGGCTCGCGGAGAGTCAATAACCTAAGAGCGGCTAGCGCTGAGAGGTATAGGTAGAGGAGTACTTTACGGGAAAATCACGTAGTCTCGCCGATATCCTCTCTCTCTCTCTCTCTCTCTCTTTCGAGCGTCGGTCTTGGCGAGGATGGTGAGGTATAGACTGCAGTACTGCGGCTGTGGCATCCGCGACCTTATTCCCCTTTACTGTTTCTCGATGTTGCTATCTCTGTGTGTGTCTTTCTTGGGGGAAGGCGAGAAGGATGGTTCTTGGACTTGGACTGCTATGTAGTGGTGCAGAACTGCTGTGCACGGATGTAGATGTACTTCTTTTAGGGTAATTTTAGGGAATTTGAGATTGAGGTAGATATGGGTTGATTGATGTAAAAGCCTGCTGGCGAAATATAGCCAGTAGCGGTCAGTGTGAATGATGTAGGTATTTATTAATTATTTGTGGAGAATCAAATTCAAAGAAACGGAATAAGCTGTGCAAATCATAGTGGAATATAAGACCATTTAGTTCAGAAAATAACTCTTGAATAACCCTTTCTTTATTTAAAAGAACTCATTTTTATTGTTTTGTATTGCGAACAACAATTTTTGTAACAAAAACAACTGAAGATTGGATTATTCTTTAAATTATTTACTCTACTTAAATAATACTCAAATTCCTTTTATACATATATTATACACGTTTGCAAAAATTTTAAAACGGGCCTAGTCCACTTTAGTTCTGAGCAGGTTTAAATCTAGACTTTTAATAAAATATGTAAAAAGTATATTATAGACTATTTAAACTGAATTAATATTAAAGCTTTCTACATTTATTATGTATTATAAATAATAAATCTACGAAAAAAGAAAGAAGAACTAGTGAACTACTCGATTGAGGTGTCATAACAAATGTATAAGCTATTAACAGTTAACAATTTATAGAATTATGACCGACGTTCATGTAATTTAAGGCTTTTGATAATATACATATATATACATTTCGACTGGTTTATAAATGTATGTAGTCACACTAAACAAACAGGTTCTTCCTCGTGTACACACTCGTTTTGTGATATTGCACTTAATTTCACACTGAAAGGGAAACTTTCGTTCGATAAAATGTTTTACTATCTACTCGCACTATTAAGATTTTTCCTTACCTGTAATAATAAGCAATATCTATTAATTTATGCATTTAAAATTAATTTCATCTCCATATTTTATTAGATAAGCAGCTTCTTCCTTAGATGTAAACAATCTCTTAAATTTATGAATACAAACGTACTATTAATATATTTAGCATCATATAATTAACTTGACTAATTTAAACACTTCTTTTATGTTTCAGGTGAGGACGATTACATATATCTTCCGATCATGCAGTCACTCCAACCTGTCGTGAGCTCGTATCAGTTTTCCCTTTATATATCGCACTCCCAGAGCAAGACTACGATAACACAAAATTCTTGGTGGGGAGATATTTCACATTTCTTCACTAAATTGCAAGCTGACAAATATCATTTTTATTATTAGTTGTTGTTTGCATTAAAATCAATAATTTTGATTTGTCATAGTCTTCCTCTTACAGTGCGCCATTAAACTTGTCATAAAAGCGATTGACAAGAACAAAAAAGCCCCACTCAAAAATCAAATTACATTTTCACGGAACCCCATTATCCCGCTCGACATTTAAACACAATCCTCAAGCCTAAAACACCCATACACAATTAGACCCTCAAAGCGCTCTCAAAAACCATCGCTTTTACATATTATATACATCCCACTCGCGCTAATAACAATCCTCCAAATTGCGCCCCCCATTAAAAAGAAACCAAAGAAAAAAACACCACCACCCATCATCCAGCAACCAAAGAACTTATATTCTCTCCCACTGTATATATACACTCCCAACAATCGACGATCCTATCCTCCACGGCTGCATTTCGAATAATTTTGCAATTTTCATGACTCTCCTCTCTCGGACTCCCCGAGTCCGCGCGCATGCAGCAGCAAAAACGCGAGCGCGCGCAGCATCTCTCCGCGAATGCGCCGATTAATTGGCGCTGCCGCAGCGCGCGCGCTCTCCTCAGTCTTAGCGGTATATTCGCCGCGCGCGCGCTGCGCCGTTGTCTCTCTCCTCTGCGGAGCTGCTGCAGGAGTATACAGCTCCCCTTTTTCTCTTGCTCGGTGCTTGGTGTATATAAGGCTTCTATCCTTCTTGGCGCGCACGTTTTCCTCTCTCGCGAGGTGGAACGACCGATAAAGCGCGGTTCGAGAGAGAGAAAGAGAGAGAGAGAGAGAGCGTCTCTGTCTTTCAGGGTCTTATGCTTATCGTCCTCGAGATTGTAGAGTGGTGGCATTAGGCATTGTAAAATTAGTGCGGCTGAAGTTGTGTATTTGTGTGTGTATGCGCGTGTGTGTTTGTGTGTGTGTGTATGGATGGTTCTCTGAGAACGCGTAAATTTTATGTAAACTCCGAGCGGTGATATTTCGCTGTAATTTTTTTCTTTTCATGGGATACAGTATTTTATGGAAAACAGTGTAAGTTGTTTTAGGATGCGATAGAATTTTAGATTGGCTTACTAATATATAGCTTTCGAGATATAAGTAACCTCATTTCTAACATATTTTGTTGATTAAAACATTATTTTTTGAATGTCTTTTTAATCTTTCTTCTGTGAAATAAAATGTTCAATTCTCATGATTGCAGTGAGAAATTTTAGATATCCATTAAAATAAAATGAGTATAAATGTTACTGTCAGTTTCAATATGCTGTATCTAATATTAACAACATATAACTACTGTTACTAATAGTATCCGCAACTGATTAATTTGTTTTTTATGTATTAAAGAATGCATATATTGTACATTCGCTAATTAATCATTGGTGCGCGGAAAGAAAGAAGGACATCCACGGATGCATAGTAAGTAGGAGAGCACAGGTGTACGTACGAAACTAATACTGCTGTTTAGTGCTTGTCGAAATTAAAAAATAATTTGATCTGGGGAAGTAAAAGAAAATTTAATAAACAATATAGAGTCAAATTAGATCAAATAAGTGAAAAAACCAAGATTTCATCAGACATTCAATTTTTTCGAGTTTTTACTTTATCTAGAAGGCAAATTTTGGTTAGATATTTATTGTATGGATTCTTCATGTTCACATGTAATTTTATAGGGCTCTTGATATTGTTTTACGGGGGGGGGGGGGACATCCTTCTTTGTATTTGAAACAGCCGTAATTGGGATTTACTAAAAATTTGAGACTCCAACAACTCGTAATTATTACTATCACAATAGGCAACTGTAGATATGGCAATTCTGATTGTAGAATAGCTATATTACAAATACCGACCAGCCAACTTATAGTTGTCAGAGTTGCAATATTTCTTTCTGTGATGACAGTTATGGTTTGTACCCCTCAAGATTGAGTGCACAGTGCACTATTACCTATTGGGGTAAAGTTACGTTTGCATCTCATTAGCTTACATAATAAGATTGTTATTGAGAATTCCAAAGCTATATTTTAAATTTTTGATAGCAATAAAGTTAAAAATATCTGTTTTTCGTAAAAATGATGTCTGGACATGTTAAAACCGTACCAGCAAAATTAACTTGTTTTACTCGGTGATTTATGCCCTGAAAGAGGTTACAACTTGAGACTAAATTAAGAACGGCACACTGACAGTATCAGTTTTTTTAAAGTCTTTTACGATTCCATAAAGTCAAATGAACTATCTAAAATCGAAAACTAATAGATACACATTAATATACACTCACCACGTACACCGTCTACAAAAATAACCGAATACAGCTAAGAATCTTCGCGGGAACCGCACTCCGACCACGAGGGAAAGACTCGCTAAGCTCGCAAAGCAAGCTAAAAAAGCCGACGACGTCAAACGTACAGAGTCGAAGAATGAGCGGTAATGCAAGAGAGAGAGAGAGAAAGAGAAAAAAAGGGAAGCCCGAGCCCTGCGCGCGAAAAAAGGAAGGGCTGCAGCAGCGCGATAGCTTCGCGCGCGATATATAAAGAAGAAAGAGCGCGAAGGAGAAGAGGAAGAAAAGAAATCGGCGCTCGAGTAGCGGATTTCTCGGCTAGCGAGTGAGCCTGCTGCAGTCGCGCGGCCATTGCTGTGATGGCAGAGAGAATGAGGAGAGAGGAGGAGAGAAAGAGAGAGAGAGAGAGCCACGTAAGGCCTACGGGGGTATATACTAGCCGCCTTGCCTCGCGTATATATCCAAGAACCAGAATGCAGCACAGGATGGTGGTTGTTGGCTTCTCTCGCTTCTGCAGTCTCTTCTCTCTAGGTATTGCTTTTTATCTTGTATGTGTGTCTCCTTTTATTCCTAGCTCTGAATCTTTATCTGTAGGCTCGTAGAAACACACGCACAAGCGCGTGAGCGTTGCTTGCTCCTGGAGTGAGTTCGTTGGTGTACCAGTCGTGGGCAAGTTTATCTGAACGAAAAAGAGTACATGCTTCTAAGAATACATTGTGGAAATAAAAAAGAAAATGGGCGATGAAGATGTTGATTGATTATTTTGAGTTTTTGAATTAACGATGGAAATCGGTTTGTACACAGTCACATTTTTTGTTGATATTTAGAGCAGAGCGATTCTTCTCAGAGAAAATAATCAGTTGTCGTTTATCGATTCCTTGTAGGAGTATATTAAGAATTCAAAATATTGACAAATTAGGAGATATTAGAAGAAGAAGGGTGTATGATTTGCTAAAGAAATTTTAAAAAGAATTCTGTTTCAATGAAGCGTAAGCTGTTTTAAGATACAACGCATATAAATGTTATTAAATTTTTTTCTACAACCATATCCTTTTTTACCAACATCTTCTATTTTTTTAGTATTTTGTATCCTCAAAACTGATCTTCCATTGGAATTGATCAACTACAACCTGTATCGTTTCATTTTAGTTGTTAAGAATTAGTCTGCATCAATTAGTCTGATCATATAAACCTATTTTATCGTCAATTAAGAAAAAAAGAATAGTTTCTTCTATAAAATCATGTTAAGAATGTTGTAGTGACGAACATAAAGATCGTATAAATATCGTGATATTGCACCGGTATTTATTTCTACAGTATTTTAGATAGTAAAAACGATACTTTCTGTTTACGTTCTTGCCTGCTAGATAATAATAACATTTAATAAATATAAAAAGTCTGGCTAGATATGAGAGTTTTATAGTCTTAAAAGTAGAATGTTACGGTGATGAATATAAAGATGGTAAAAATATCGTGGTATTGCACTAGTATTTATTTCTACAATATTTTAGATGCTAAAAACGATACTTTTTGTTTACGTTCTTGCTAGATAATAATAACATTTAATAAATATAAAAAGTCTTGCTAGATATGAGAGTTTCATGCTCTTAAAAGTAGAATGTTTCAGTGATGAATATAAAGATGGTATAAATATCGTGGTATTGAACCAGTATTTATTTCTATAATATTTTAGATGCTAAAAACGATACTTTTTGTTTACGTTCTTCCTAGATAATAATAACATTTAATAAATATAAAAATTCTTGCTAGATACGAGAGTTTCATGGTCTTAAAAGTTCCTCTAACCATGATTTTATTAAGGAAACTGTTTATGTCTTATTCTTCTTACAGTTCGTTAGAAAAAACGCACGCTTTTTCCACTTAGATACTTGTCCATGTCTGGTCGGCACTATGTGGTTTTGTTCGGATTAAAGCCACCTTCTTTTTTTCGTCGACTACGAGGAAGAGTAAACGGTGTGATATAATGCGGTTGAGCGACTGAATGTGGATCGCGTTGGTTTTCCCGTGTGTGCCCGTACGTGTGTGCATGCATGTGAGCACAGGTTGCTTGCCGTCTTGCCGGTAGTTTATCACGGGGCTCGCGCTCTAATGAAGACACGTCGTCCGACTCTCTGACTATGCTACCTAGCTATAGCTATAGCTGCTGCTGGAGAAAGTGCTGATATGATACGATGGTTTTTATTCAGTGGGAATAGCGAGGTGGTGAATTATATTTTCGATATGACCGTCAGGAAGTGTGGTAGCTTCTTGGTGTCCTTTTTCTTCTGTTTTCTATGAGATGGAGAATTCCTTCGGCATTTTTGTTGTTTGCACAACTTTATGCACCTTTCGGATTCTTTTCGTGAAACGGATAGCAGTTGCGTTTGTATCAGGCTTATAAGTAGGTGTTAATTTTTTTTATACAAGGTAGTTGATGTAAGTATAGTTTAGTTGAATGGCTTATTCAATCATCGTTAAAATTGCATGTTTACCGAATTAGCCACGAGTTAAAGCAAACTTGAGAGTCACGCAAGCATCGATCATAAAACGATTGACGTTACTAATTTAGTATCGCCACAATGTAAATGCAAGCAATCTAAACATTTATATATCGATATCTTTTCTATAAGATAAACACGTTAATTTCTATGCATGTAAGCATTGGCATACATGCATGCTTATAAAAAAGTATAAGAAGGTAATTCTGGCAATTATTTGAAAAAGAAATTAATTATTTCTTTAACGTTGACTTGAATCGTATTAAGTAAATTTTGAAAAGTTATTTCAGAATACCTAATGTCAATAAAAATTAATAAAAACAAAGAGTACTACATGCACCTAATTAAGCAATTTCGGTACATCGTTAGTCATATTACATGTGGTGTAAATTGTCGTTGCAAAAGTTTTTTAAATTAAAATTAAGCAATTTCTTTTGTTATTCTTTATAATCTTGAAAGAGATGGAACTGGGTATCAAGTTTTTTTCAGAGATCAACATTTGAAGTAATTTTGTATAAGATGGATAATGCATGAACCGGAGTAACCCAGTTAACTTAACAGTGTTAAGTAATATATTATATAACTGGGATTTTCTTTATATTCCATTTTAAAAATATAGAATTACAATGCTATTTTTCATGAGTAGAAATAGAGACAATTATAATGTTTATTCAATGTTACAATTTAAGTTTCCATATTGACATAGTTACTTGAGTCTCAATAAATAAATACAATTTTTTTCTTAATATCTGTATAATAATGGAAAAATGTTAAGAGTAGAAATTAGGACCTTAGAGTGATTGTAAGGTTAACATTTGTATGAAAAATCACTTTAACTCCATTTTCAGTATATTCTTCGCTAAAAATTAAAAGCAAACCGCAGTAGTAAATTATTCAATCATAAACTTTACTAAAAGCATCAAAGATAACATCAACCGAATAACTCATCCAATACGAAATCTAACAATCCGATCGCTCGCAACAAACAACGTCTTTTCTTCTCTTCCACGTCCAACCTACCTCACTCTCTCTTTCTCTCTCTCTCTCTCTTTCTCGTCTTCATCCATCCATTTGAAAAATAACTCAGAGCCTCTCTCAGACTCCTCTCTCGCATATAGTAACCCCGCGCCTCAAAAGCTGTCCCTGCTGCATCACACATACACACACAGCTCGCGTTGCTATTTTCCTCTGCGCTGCTGCTTCTTCGCCCTACTCCCGTCCCTCCAGCTCGGGTCTGTCCCCCCCACCCGTCCACCCTTCGGGCCCCGAGCCGAGTCGAGCCGACGAGTCCAAGTCTCGTCGAGGTCCCGGTCTCAAGCTGAGCGAGCAAGCGAGCGAGCCTGAATTCCAGCCACACGGGATATGTGTGTATGTATGTGTGAGAGTGAGCCGCATAGCATGAGCGCTCGCCTTTGACTACAACAAGGCGACGCTGGAATATCGCGCCGATGCACGCATGTGGAGATACTTGGAGAGAGACTAGAGCTGACGAGACGACGAAGGAGTAACTGGGTTCTGGAGTTTTTTGCTGGATGACGGGAGTTTGCAGAAATTTAAAGGGTGGAGTGGATGGAGGGATGTGTTTTTTCTTTTTAGTGTTTGAGGTAACGTTTCGGCTGTTTTGGGCCTGCTTTTGGACGCTCGTTTTGGTTGATTCGATGCGATGTAATGGCTTTCGGAGAGTTTTTGAAGGCGAAAAGAGGCCTCGGTAGGGTTACTGGGTTGGTAAAGGGAATGCGACAGCTTTTGTTTTGGTATCAGAAATCGATACATTGTGATATGTTATTGTTTACATTTTTTGGCGAGTAGGTTAACTGGTTAAGTGGTTACTAAAACAATATTAAGTTGAGAACTATTTGATAGAATAACTTTAAAATTCTGAGGTCTGTACTTATAGTATTTTTTATGGGATTGGAATTTTTGCAAGTAGAGTAGCTGAGAGATACACTACTACCTAGAAATTATAGACTTTTGTAACTTGGTATGACGTTTCGATTGTTTTGGGCCTTCTTAGAAGATCATTTTGGCTGATTTAAAGTGATGTAATAATTCTCGGAGATTTTTTAAATACGAAAGGTGGCTACACGTTCGGATTTCTAGGTTGGTACAGGGAATGTCACCGCTGTATTTTGATCAGGGATCGATTCTATTCGATGACATGTTATTGTTTGATTTTTTTGGCGAACAAGTCAAGTGGTAACCTCATTACTTTATTTGCATCATATTCTGAAACAATATTAAATCTTGGGGGTGAATTATTGGATAGAATAGTTTTGTTGTACTTACGAAATAGAATGCTTTGTTCTCTATAGAGTTAACATGGCGAAGTTCTGGGCCCTATCCTGTTTTATTTGATTGGGTTAAAGTTTTGGCGGATGGAGTAGCTGAAAAAAGTAGTCAAACGAGGAATCAGTATTTTTTTAAATATTCTAGGTAACATTCCGACTATTTTGGACCTTTTTTGACGCTCGTTTACACTGATTCGAAGCGAGGTAATGGTTCCATGAGAGTTATCGAATGCAGAACTTTCTGACTTGTTAAGTGGAATGTGACAGCTTTTGTTTCGAGCCGGAATCGATACTTTTCGATAATACGTTATTGTTTACATATTTTAGCGAATAAGTCAACTAGTTAGGGTATTTATGCAGTGTACTTATGAAAGAGAAAGCTTCTCGGAATGTTTTGTTTATTTTATTCAAATATTCAAATCATGATTTTGTATTTGTGTAGAGTGTATGATGCAATGGTTATTGTATTATAAATCACTTGAATATTTGATGAAAATGATATATTATACAAAGTACGTGGAAATTTGGTTTCAATTTGTGTGATTGTGAATAATTCATGCAATGAAAGTCCATATATACCTCGAGTATACATTCAGCTTCATTTTACAGGAATTTAATCGATGGAATATATACTTATAATCATCAAATGAATCATTTAAAGTTGCAGTTTATTACGCAACGTTCATAATCATAAATATATAATTTTACATATCTAGGAAAACGCTAATTCAATCGTAAAATTTCAAATATTCGCTTCATCGCGATAAGTTAAAATCCAATGAAGATATTAACCCGATATAAAAGAAAGAAATTCTCTCCGGAAATACCCAAAACGATGTATTGACGCAACACTCGATCGGCGACAAACCATTCGTATCATCGTGCCATCGAAACAAATTAATTCTCTCTTTCCCCCAGTGCCCACATTGTATAATAACAAGCAATTAAACTAAATGCTTAATGCACGTTTAACGTGTGCACTTATCCGATAAAAGAAAGGAAACTAAAAAAAGACACTCGAGGCGCGCAGAACGGAGAAACAACGACTGAGGAAAAAGCATGCACGAGGGGGTACACACATACACACCGCATCGCTCGCTACAATCGTTATAATGATATACATCATCGTAATATCCAGCGGCGTATCATTCTCTTTCTCCCTCTCTCTCTCTCCTTCATTATAAATTCAGCCGCGCATGTATAAAATTCAATTCAAGGAATTTTTATTGGCCATTATCCCGGCGCTCGATCTTGTCCCATTTCAGTCATTTCGGAATCCAAATTAGATCCGATTACACTTTTCCCTCGGTGCTGCTGCTGCTGACTCCTTCTCCTCCCTCATGACTTTTGTTTCCAATAACGGGCCACACGAGACACGGCGAGAAACGAGTTTTTCTATCTCCGTCTTTCTTTCCTTCTTTCCCATATGTGCCTGTACAGCGCCTCCTTTTTTTATCGGATCAAACGTCCGCGCGTGTAGAGCGAGGCTCCTCTAACGAGTAAAACGCCGCTCGGGGAAATCAGATTGAAAACAAAATTTCGTGGAAAAATGTGTGTAGGAACGCGAGGGAGAGACTAGACATAGGAACAGGCATTTGTTCGCTTTTGGTGGTGAAAAATGTGTGTCCAAAGGTCATAAGAGTTTGGTCTTGAATCGATATATATCAAAATAGTATGGGACCCGCGCGACGTTTAATGGGTGAAATTACTTCTTCGGGTGGTTATTTTAAAAATCTTTAAGATTCTATCGGGCTTTCTTTATGGATCTCTCGTGGCCTTTTGGGATTGAAGTATGTTTATTTGGGAGCAGCTGCGGATCGTGCATATGTTTGTCCAAGAGTCATAAAACTAATATGTAGATTGAAATGAGTTATAAGTTCACATAAATTACGGTCAAAAGGTATTTTTACGAGTTCATGCGGAGTCGGAGATCGATAAATATATAATTTGACGGTACACACCGCTTATCAGTCAACGTATTAATCTTCTTCGAAGCAACAGATGTAGCCAAGAATAACTGTACCTTTTCAATTTTCCCAATAAAAATTCAAGCTCTTTCGCGTGTATGCTTGGAATCGCTGAATCGTAACTTTACTTCTTCAAGTTTTTATGTTGCTCAATAAAAATCTATGCACGAACGAATTTATTGCTCACTCTTAATAAGCTTGATTTTTAAATACCATTTTACTACTTCTTCTTCTTATTAATTAAGATCCAAACACAAATTCTCATTTCATGGATAAAGTTTTAATGTTCTAGTCGTAAATCATATATCCGTTTATGATCATTATTTTTTTACTGACAATTTTCATTACTTTCTATCTGAGGATGATTTGTCAAAACCCTGCAAAATATTCCTTTTGTAAAAATCAGACACTTCGTTAAACGTTTTTTTAAACTAAAAACTAGCCATTTTTACGAAAATCGGTAAGAAATGGATAGCTAAAATTGTTTTATCTAACCTAGAAATGGTTCCTTTTCTACCAGGTCACTAGTTCTTGTCTGACTTGTTTTAACTTGACAACCACTTTATGACTATAGTTCTTATTACGAGTTCTTGAAAATTCTGACAAAATTTCTAAATAATAGGTTATATATAATAATGATAATAATGATTGATTCTAAATAACAGTCATAATTAGTTGCTAAAGTGAAATCGAAGTCATCATAGTTCATACTACTAATAATTTCTGCAGTGTATTGTAACAAATCTTCTTCACCATGAATCGATCCACATAACTAATTCCTACACCAGATACAAATGAACTTTCATATAAATCCCCGTATCCCTTCACCCAGCATCTTTCTCGCGCGACAAAGATCACCAAAACAACGAGAAAAAAAAATACGGTGTAGTAGGCGCTCCGCGTCACGCACCCACCATATCGAAACGAGAGCGAGCGAGCCAAGAATAAGAAGAAGAGGAGGAGGAGGAGGAGGAAGGAGACGAGGGACGAGGATTTCTAGAGACGGCATTCCTTGCCTTTAATTTAAATGCGCGTGCCTGCCCACGATAATTGACCGACGAGCTCTCGTTCTCGCATGCGTCTCATACGCTTCTCTCGGCCACGCGTGTGGTTTCGGCGATGCTGCAGCGCAGTGCGGTGCGACAGCAAGTCCCTCCTGGAAATGGAGTCTGGGGATTAGATTAGATGAGAAAAGTCGGGGATAGTAGTGGGAGAATACAGTGACAATTGGAAGGTGTTTTTGGTTCAGTGTAAGGAGTAGGTGGGCGATTGATCTGTTGTCTTAATTTATTTATGAATTATTTAATTGAGAGCTATGGTATGTACAGTAGAGTTTCCAATTTTTTATAATAAAGAGAGAATTTAAAAATTTTGACCGATTTAAAGTTTTCTTGTATAGTATAAAGAATGCATGCATTGCATTAGGTAGAAGTGCCATACTTGTTCCTTAATGGATAGAATCCTTCATCAATGGTTTTAGCCGTTTATCATAATCTGTTCGAAACCCTGATTTGTATTTATAATGGATCCTAATTGAACGAACTCATCAAACCCCTTGAAATCATGCTAAAAATCTAGTTCCAATATAAGAAATGAAAATTACTAAAAACTGATCAGTAAGAATACGATTAGAAATTATTTTGTTATATTAACTTAAAATAATTAGTAAATAACTGAAATGTAATAATATATAAAATGTCTGCAATAAATTAGTATACCTCTATTAGTCGATAAAAAAATATTTTTAGCATAGTTTAAAAAATCTGGATAGTAAAGAGTTAAAGTTATAATTTAAATTAGAAAAGACTAAAGTTACATAAACTATTTAATAATATAAAAAACAACGTTATACCATTATCTTAATTTGTAATATTAATAAAAAATAATACAATAAAAACTTTAATAACGTTGAACAAATACAATATAGCTCGTTACATAATTCGTATAATTATAAAGAATAAGCATTATTAAAACTTTGTAGCGTCAGAAGTTAACGTAACACGACAATTTAAAAAATTGTAATATGAAAAATGTTTAAGTGAAGCTTGTTTAATTCACGTCAATCCATCATTTTTCCACTTCACATGAACGGAACACTGCTGTTAACATGCTGGTAGACAAAAAGGCGGAATGCCTACGATTGACTGGCGCTTTTCCTATATATTATACGTTCCCCGCCTTGTATGCTTTCCATGTGATTTCAGGCTAGAACAGGAGGAGAAAGAGAAAGCCGTGGAATGTGTGTTTTAGTGAACGAGCGCTTGTTTTGTTATTATTGATTATCTAAACTAGAACGTGTGACACCTTTATTTTAGAGACAGTTAAGAATTTAAGAAGCGCAAGAGAAAGAATGTTTTGAAGTGTTTAATATTCTTGCTACATTATATAATATGTTTTCTATAAACATTTAATTATGATCAAGGCCGATTTATAATTTATGTTATATATTTTATTAAAATACAAATCATCAGTTTATATTTTATTAAAATTGATATATTTAATACAACCGATGAAGACACTGCTTTAAGAAAGCAATAAAGCATATATCAATCGAAATTATAATTCTAAAAATAAACGATCTAAATGTATTGAAACTCGGGAGCTAATGTGTTATAATGAATAACTAATATACACTTTAATACAGTCAAAATTAATTACAGAAGGTACATATTACCAAACAAGCGCCGCGACCTGCTTTATTACCGGTTATAAAATACTCGAACGCGCCCGACTTCGTTTTTTGAAGTGAATTATAACTTCGAAAAGCACGTCGGAAGCCGAGATGCGTAATAAGTTATCTCAAACGCTTTATAACAGTAAAACTCTTTATGCGCGGGTAATCTTTTGATTTATAAACCTAATTACGCATGTTCTGTGTAATTTAAAATTTCATGAATGATCGCATGAAGATATTTAATATGTAATCCTTGAACTTCAAACTTTTTTCAATACACGTTAAAAACGTTTGCTTTATTGCTTTAATTTACATTTTCTTGAACTTCAGTATATATACACGTTATATTTTGTGCGTCAACGATGTTGTTGTGCATCTTAAATGTTTATCCAACTAAAAAATTAAGAGCTTTTGCATTTTTTGGACATCCTACATTATATTTTAACAATTACATTAATATATCCTATTAATAACTATTTGCTCAAATTAAAAACCAATTACTCTAGCACTTTATTTAACTTCATATATATGTATATATGATACACTAGATATCAGCTGTAGTTTCCATAAAAACAAATTGTACTAAAATTGTTTAGATTTTAAATACACATTTTAGATAGTCAACAATTTATTATTACGATACTCATAAATGAAAAGTCTCTTTACATTTTGAAACTCCCTGTAGACATGCTTTATTTTTATGCTTAATTGCTATATCCTGTTAAGCCAGTATTTACCCAAATCAGAAATCAAGAAAACGAAACAACCAAACAAGCGCCACCACCACTTTTTCCATCGTAAATCAATAAGCAACGCAGTCTCGCTAGCTCAACAATATACTTAAGCTATCTCCAAATGCGCATCCGCAAAGCCTATTCTCACTCCATAAAAATCATGATCCTCTCTCGCCGCATATACTTCTCTATCCATATATCGAAAAACGAAAAACGAAAAACCCCCAACGTCGTCGTAAAACGCTCGTAAATCTCTCGTCGTCGTCGTCCCCTGAAAAATTCCACCGTCGGATTTCCGCCACTACCGCGCGGCCGCCGCCGCCGCCGCGCGCGCGCGCTAAAGAGCAAAACCGGAGCTTTTAAAGGTGACAAAAGAAATTCCGGTCTCGGCGGGCACGACGGACGGCGCGGGCCCCCGGAGTCAAACAGATAAGGCCCCGATAAGGCGAAAAGGGAGACAGAGAGAGAGAGAGAAGAAAAAAGGAAGGAAGGAGAGCAGATGCATTTTGGGTGAAAGCGCCACTCGCTTTATCTGCGCGCGCCGGCTCCGGAGCTCCTGAGTCTGCAAATGTAGGCGTGTGTGTATGTGTGTGTGAGGCGAGGTTATGGCAAGGTATATATACCTGTGTATATGCCGGCTCTATCTGTCTTTCGTTTTCCGTCGTCGTCGTCGACTCCCTCGTTATATACCGAGGGAGATAATTTTTATTTTGGTCTCTGCGAAGTAGCTCGGCGCGTAATTCCTTTGGACTCTTTTTCCTTCTTATTTTGGCTGATTTTACAAATTATTTAGGACGTGAGTGTGCGCGATAATGCGTTGGCGGTGGATTATACAGAAGAAATTCACACGGGTTTTTCGTGCTTGTTTTTGTTATTATAATAATTTATGCACATCGTGTGGTGCAATTAGGAGAGCTTTAAATTTAAATATTTTAATTCACACTTCATTGATTCGATCATTAGTTATACGCTTTGTAATTTATCGTGCGATTGTGTTGGTGTATTAGGTGCGAAAGTAGCGGAGGAGCCAACAGGTATTAATAATTAATATCTCGTTATTTGTTGCGTAAGAGAAGACTTTCGTTTGAGATTTTGATTCATGCGATTTGAATGATATTCTGTAAAGTGAGCAGAATCGTGATAAAATTGTTTTTGAAGATTTATTGCTGAATTTCTATTTATAAAATTACATTACGATAGCTAAACGAGTTTAATTCAATAACAAGCTCGTGAATTCATTACATTCGTTATGAAAGTATTTATTGAATATAATATAAATTCTATCCAAGCGCCATTTAAATCCATTGAATTTCGCAATGAGATGATCGTATTACGTTGAATAAATCTTATTTCTTTGTAAAAAAGAATGGGGTTGCGTAATGTGCGAAAGATTAATCTACCAGTATACAATTTAGTACAGTCAAATGTTGATAAAAATGCCACATTTTTCAAAAAATAAGGCACCCTCTAAATAAAACTAACTCTGACGACAGGTTTTCAACCAAATGGTGATTCATTGTACGCGATTTTCTTTAAAAGGATACATCCTTCCAAACCTAAAAGATCCCTATCGTTCTAAAACTTTTTTCCTGTCGCCGAAGCACGCATGAAAAATCCGTTGCCCTTCGGATAATAATCTTCCGAAACCTCCTATTACCTTCTTATTCCCTGTTCAATGCAAACAGCCGCAGCACTGATAAAATGTCAAACGCGTTTCCGTTAAAATTGCCAATGCGAAGTCGTTGAATTCCCGTTACGCGCTGTACTATATATAATACAATGCGGAACTCGAACATCTCGCATTCACAATGCAGCAGTACTCTGGCAAATTCGATCTGTGCATATTTATCAAACCGTTCGAGACCAGAGCCAATATAATTATCCGCCGCAACTCCGTGCAACGACACTGTAATAAAAGGTGCATCGTTACCTTCCCATCGAAAGCTTCGCAAAACTACCTCCAGAAAACAAGAGAGCGAGAGAGAAAGAGACTCAGCATCCATATATACAAGGAATTCCCAGGTTACAGCGATCCTCTCTAGAGATGGGCAAGCGCAACCTTCTTCTTCTTCTCTTCTTCTCTTCCCCCCTGTTTCCGTCTTCGGTCGTCCCTGGTCCTGCAGATAGAGAGCCCGGCGATAAGACTTTTGCCCCCTTACCTCCTTCTCCAGGGGGACACTCCGGCCGGTCTCAAGGAGACTAAATCCCCCCCACACGTTATTAGAGACAGAGACACGCGGCTGTGGTGCAAAATCGGAGAATGCGCCATTATTGCGAGATGTGGTGTACGTGTGCATAAGAGGCAGGAACCATAGGCCGTTGCCTTCCTCTGCCAGTGTCTATATGTACGTGTGTGTGTGGGTAGGTAGGTTATGTACAGGATGGAAGATGAGAAAGGATCGTGGCGCGGAAAGGAAAGGAAATGCCGATGCGGTGTGTTTCGGAATGCCTTTTTTTTCTAGCATTTCAGTTCTTGGTTCGCGGCGATGAGAGGCAGGATTTTCAGTTGGATTAAGAATGAGGGGTGAGTGTGTGTGTGTGTGTAATGTGATTTATCAGTGGATCAGTGGAGCTGTGTGTGTGTGTTTGTGTGTTGGTTTGCTCATTTGTAAGGTGTGTGAGGAATTTTTTAGATTGTGAAGCAATCGGTTAGATAGTGGACTGACTTTTGGCTTAATTAGTGGAAACTTGGAGAAGGAAGGATTTTCGTTTCACTTGCTTTTCGAGAAAAATGTCTGCTGTTGATGTTTAATTAATAAGGTTCTATTTGACTAACATAACGAACCACTTTTTCATGTCTTGCATCGGAATTGAATTACATTATTCCAACATGGATGGAGGGCTTGCATTCTTCGTTTGAGAACTTCTGTGTAAATCATCGAACTCAATAGCATTTCATCAACAAGAAGATCCAACAATGTTTAAATTGAACAAATTAAGGGCGGACGGTCTATTTTAATCAATGTGGCATTCGAAAAAGAACTAAACTTTTATGCTCTAAAAATAACCCATACATCCTTAATGGGTTAACCATTCTTTATTTGGTACAACTAACAGATGTATTTGAATAATATAACAAGAATGCGATACGTATCTTGAAAAGTCCAAATCTAATTGCGTGTAGCTTAGTTAACGATTAATATAATTATTAGCATCTTGATTCACCTTTGATTAATAGCTCGATGCACATTGCGTCCGGCTTCGTAAATAGAGACCCTATCTTCAATTCTCGCGTGCGGCCTCTTGCCTACAACAATCGACGCGGCGTATGACATAGCATGACGCATCTTCTGCAACAAAATGACGCGGATGTAATTCGAAACTCGTGATTACGGTGCTCCTTTAACTTTTGATTGCTGGCTTCAGATCAAACGAGATAACGAGATGATGGCAGAATCAGGAATTGTACCTAAATATATATCACTGCATACTTTGTTTGTCATACAGTTCTATCAGAGGTATAGAAATATACTATTTTAAATGAAACGATCTTTTTCTACATCAAACGGGTTTGTGAAATATATATATTTTCAAGTACGTCGTACATAGCGATATCTTAATGTACTCCATAACTCAAGTAGAAAAGTAACTATTTCACGTTAGATGAAACTATTTTTAGACTTGAGTGACTTGCCATTTTTATCGATCTTTATAAATCTAGTATCTCGTAGTTGTAAGCATACACTGAAATCAGGATTTGACATTTAATAAACAATAAACAATTCAGAATATATTGTTGTGAATCTGTGAATCAACAATAATGTGAGTAAGGTTTTATTGATCAGTACTGAGTTCACGGATAATAATAATAGAGAAGAGATAGCTTAATTGTTTTTAGTCTAAAAAGCATTTCATTAATGATTGAATATATAAACATATATGAGCATTCATTAATACATGATCATACGTGATCCTATTTGAGCATAGAAAAACAGTTGTTATCCAACTACACTCTAAAAAGCGTTTTATCAATGCTTCAAATATCTAATATGGATAAATACCCAATTTAAAAGGATAAACAAGGCCAACGGCACCTCCAGACTGACAATAAATCATCGAAACACAACTAAACTCTTCCATCAAGCATCGAAGCCACGATAAATCAAAGGAGAATAGAAAAGCCATAGATAGAGCTCCTCGCAATCCTTGCTGTACCCCTTCCCCTACGATCTCAGCCATATATACATACGCATTTTGCAAGCGCGACTGACTTTCTGGCATCCGCGAGATCCGTTCTTTCGGTGCGCATGCAGCGCGCACGCACGTATGCCCGACAGAAATGCAGCTCTCCTCTATCTCTCTTTTACTTCGCGCACAAACCGGCACTATGGTGCGAATGCACGCATAAAGGAAAGAGAGAGAGAAGGTATATATATATATATACGTACTCGGCTGTCCTATCGCGTGTGTGCAGCAGCAGCAGCAGGCGCAGTGACGTCGCGGAGAAACGCGGCTTGTTTGACCGGACCCACTTCTCTCTCTCACTCACTCTTTCTCTTGAGACTGGCTTTGCCTTTTACTCGCGAATGCGGCGCGTCATATAGGCGTGCGGGTTTCGAGAGAAAGAGAGAGAGAGAGAGAGAGAGAGAGAGAGAGAGAGAGAGAGAGAGAGAGAGAGAGACTAGAAGTTAGTAGTCGGAGTTTTGCATATATTGAGAATTCTAGGGATTCGATTTTTCGACTTGACTTTTGTTTTGGATAGAGAGAGAGCGTGAGTGTCGCGAGTGGTCCTTGGTGGTTTCTTTCTTTTTGGGGAGGAGGTGGATGGAGAGATTGCGCGGAGATATATTGAGCTTTTTCAGGAAATTTGTATTGAGAGGATGGCTAATAGGCTTTTGATGTATATACGGTGGAGATCGATTTTGGAATTCGGTGATTCTGGTTGTTTTTCTTGTTTGGTGGGTGTCGTTTGTGCTTCTAGGCGCCGGTTTTTGTCGTTTCTTGGATTTAAAGGTAATCGGGTTTTTTGGATTTCTGTGTGGTAATGATAAAAATGCGGTTCGTGAGTCATGTGCGTCATAATTTGTTATGCAGTCACAGATTCACTCTTAGTTTTAATATATAGATATTGACTGCATTGATTAATTTCTGTTTTTCTTATTTTTAAATGATAATTTTTAAATGATTGGTTTGTTTACTTATTTGTCTTGAATCATATATAAGACTCATCATTATTTACATAATTAAAATTTTTAAGAAGACAAAATTTCACGAAATTGAAAAAAATTATGAATGCATTGATCATTACGAACCAGTATAAGAATTAATCAATAATACTGTATTTAATCCTTTGAATCCCAAGGTTCTTATTCGACAGAAAAAAATGTAGGAAGTAGTTAAAGTGTTCTTATAAAATTATTTAGCAAAAGAATTAAAAAAAGTTACTTGCTTTTTAGAAAAATACTTACTCTCATGATCATTACTGTTATATTATGCGTTTCATATGAACGTTTTTATTTTATTTTTAAATAAACTTCCTTTTTTGGACTTTAATGTAGATTTGACATTGACATTGACATCTTCATTTCGATCTCTCAAAAGTAACTGTGCGGCGTGTGTAAAATTGTATTTTTGGACTCAGAATACGCAAAAAGTTTTACATTCGAAGATGAGTACTGTACGACGTTTTATGATTCTTTCTATTATTATAAATTCTTCGTTTAAAGCTATTTCTTCTAGCTAGTTTTTCCTTCCTCTTAGCAAAACTATCTACCATTTCAGCGATAAACTTTGACGGTCTGGAGTAAAACGAGCTTTTGCTTAAAATCTATCTAATTCGTACGCCAATATATGATTTATCTTTAACTCTCCTAACAGATATACAGTATTAATTAACTTTCTTATTTTTATATATTTGGAGTTGATCAAGAACAAATCTGCAATCATACGCGTTGCAAATACTTGTATTTCGGTTCAATTATAGATGTGTTATTCAGCTGATCATAATGTGATCATTCGAAATACAAAGGTGACGTGTATTTTGGACTAGTACACTTGGCTTTTTACCCAAAATTGTTGATCAACTTACATTTGTTACTTTTTATACCGATTCGCGGTGACCGTAATTTACATTAGCGTACAACCCATACTGACATTCTTTAAATGAAACCCCCTTGGTAAGCATTACACACTAACAAAAATTCATAACGCAAACCTTCCTACCGATCATCAACCGCAAAATTCGCCACCGTAATAAAGCACACATCATCCTGCAAAAAGCCAGCACACACGTGTGTACACTGTACCTACACTGCTCAGCAAAACTGATTCTGCCCCTGAAAAATGCCGCTGCCTTGCTGCTGCTCCTACTTACTCCTCCTTCAAAAACGCGTTCGCGCGCGCTCCCACCTTACACGCGGCGTGCGCTCGAAAGGCAAACGTTTGCTCAGCGCCAAGACAAACACACTGCCCACCGATCATCAATTTTATGCTGCGGCTCGCTCTTGCGCGCGCGCGCGCGCGCGAGGAAGAAACACAAATTCGTCCACGCGCGCTCGTACACTGTGCAAACACGCGGGGCTCATCATCTCGAAATCACTTTCTAATCATCGTGTGAGTGAGTGTGTGTGTAAAGGGAAGATGTATAGATTGTATAGGCGCAACAGGTTGCGAGGAGGCCGCTCTCGATCAATATTTTCGCGCGGTTCCGTTTTACGCGCGTGTGTGTGTGTGAGAGATGGTTCTGGATCTTGCGTGGATAAACGTTTAAGGAAAACACGAGCTGCTGCACTGCTTAAGTAAACACGAGTGTGGTTGTGGAATTTATATAAGGAGAGGAGAGTGTTACAGTTTAGACGTGTGTAAATTATTTTATGCCAGTTGGGCTTCTTTTCCTTGTTCGGAACCAATATGAGCTCTTCTTTATTATTGAAATAATTTTGTTTATATAGTCCTTATATACCTTCTTCGCCAAATCGGTTACATATAAGAATTTAGTAGTATAATGAATCTATTAATTTTGAACTATTGTTATAGATTAGACAATCATTTTTACATATTGTAATGAACGATTGTTTGAATGAGGATAAAAATGTTGAATTATTGATAACGTTTCGGTAGATTCCGATGTTGCCATCCTTTTTAAATTTGTTTATTAACTTTATTGAACGTAATTTGTACGTATATACAATCTATTGCACTAGTCAATATGAACATTTTTGCAACCAAATTACTCGTTACCACTAGTTCTTCCCTTCTTTTCATGACTAAAATCAGTCTTATATAAAAATATCACAATTAAACTTCAGAACATCATCTGATAGTTATTGCTACCTACCTAACAAAATTTGAGAGTTGATTAAACATATCGCATATGGGAAATATTTGGAATTAAATATAGTACTTATAAAATTAATTAACAGATTTTTGGTGTCAAAATACGCAACCAAAACGTCATCAATACTTCAATATTTTACATTATTTTTTTATTCATTCAAATAATCGTTAAGCACAAGAACCTCCCAATAGTGTTCAAAATACAACCTCAAATTCAATTATAAAAACACTGTTCAAACAATAAATCAATCCCCAAAAGCTTCTCACCACCTCCAAGCATACCATCACGCAATTCTAGCATTTCGCGAATTCAGATGCACCGCTAATTGGACAATATTCCCCGCCCTCGTCCCTCCCTCCACCTCTCGCATATAATTATACATTCCCCTCTTAAACTCACTCACCCTCCCGAGAGCAGAACCCACGAGCCCATCGATCGAATGCAAAAATTCGCGATAGCCCGCTATACTGCTCGCACACTCTGTGGCCACCCTGTATATACACACTCCATAGGCAGAAACCAAGAACAGCAGCCTCAGCTCAGTCCAGCCTCACGCATATATATGTATGCGGGAATCGCGTGACGCGTAAATCGGGACGTGTTTTTCGGGGTGCGCGCTCGGCTGAAAATACGTAAAAAAATAAGAGGGAGAGGCCAACCGAGAGAGATAAGTAGAACAAAAAGAAGATGGAGGGAGGAGAGAGGAAGCACACCATATGCATGCATACACGAGAAATGAGGAGAGGAGAGAAGAGAGAGACGGAGAGAGAGAGAGAGAGTACAACGAGAAAAAGCACTCGAGGAGTCTCGTTTATTATGCGCGGCGTATAAGCTCCTCGATGATTGACACCTTCGAGCGCGCGGGAAAGCAATGAAGAGGCAAAAGGCTGCACGGGCGGTGGCGGGGGGAGGGGGAGAATGACAGAGAGAAAGATTGTTTTTAAGGGGACGTCACAACGCGAGAGGAGAGGAGAGAAGAGAGGGATACAGCGACACTGGTTATTGGTCGATTCTTTTTGAGGAAGAGTTATCGCGCGGAGTTTGCGCTGCTTGACGTTCGGAAATTTTCTGTTTGCTTGTTAGGGTGATGATAGTTTTGAGCTTGATAATCTGTGTGATGTATTCTTTTTTGTTGGATACTACCTTTGATCGATATTTTAATGTAAAATTCATGTGGGGATTGGTGGTTCGGAGTCATTGTTATGAAAGGACCATCTGAAAATAAACTCCGATCGTTGATCGTCGTTACAAAAGCCTGCAACTTGCTGATAATGATGATTGCACAGAAAATATTATCTAAATGCATTTTACGAATCATAATTATAACAAGTTTGATATTGCTACACCTGCATGCATGGGCCCAGTTTTTGATCAGACATCTGTGTTGATAAAAAAAGATCTTAAATAAACTTTTCAAACGTTAGATGTAAATTTTAAAATTACCATTTATTGTTGCTTCAAACTAAACAGAATTTGTCGAATCAACCAAATATGAATAAATAAGAACTCGTAATATGTTATTCTTTATTGATTGATAAATTTGGTTTCTAATAATAAAACAGACACATATTTTTATTTTATTTTTCCATTTACATTTTTTGTCGTATAATATAAAGAAACATTAATAAACAAGTGTTATAAACCACCGTTACATAGTTAATTATTTAAAGTAACATACAAAATGTGTGTTGATCAACTCTGAAAAACGAAATACGTTTATTTTTTTAACTGTGTAATGATCACGAGTTATCTTAAAAAAATCATGAACTAACTGTAACAAACAACATTTTTATTTACTATCTCGTATTTGGAAGTCGATAGTTCATTACCTCGCTACCTCTACGCAAAACGTTTGTCCACCGACGCTTTTAACTAAATTGAACGCCCGCACCCTCACTCAATAACTCACCCAACCAATTCCCCTCTCCACCTCAAAAATACCTCTAAAACAAAGCCTCATTTTTCTCCATTACCTCCCTCCCCTCCCCTCCCATTTTTAAATACCCATCCACCCATACGCAGCATAACATCTCCGTTGTTGTACCGGCATATTCCAACCAACAACGACTGTCATTGTTTCTCCTCTCCTCCGCTTCCACTTCCAGCATTGTGACGTATCCTTAAACCCAAAGCGCGCGCGGGCGCACGAGAAAAAGGAAGACTGCACACACAGAGAGACAGCCCCAGCCAGACGAGAGAAGTCAAAGGAAGAAGAAGAAGAAATGCCCGAGCGTGCGAGGAAGCGAAGAGGAGACGAGAAGGGAGAAAGAGAGAGAGAGAGAGAGAGAGAGAGAGTCGGATAGGATAGGTATGAGTCGAGTCATTGTGCCACAGCGGACCGCCCGAGTAGAATGTACCTCTCTCTCTCTCTTTCTCTCTCTCCTCATAGTTTCGCTCTCGCTCCGAAGCGATGATGATGAATATGCCCCGCGCGCATCACGAATTTAATTATGATTTTTAGATATCGGATATGCAAGTGCATTATATACCTAAGAGCGCGCGTATATATATTTAACCTCGCGTACACAGTGTGATTGGTAATTGAAACGGAATGGCGCGTGATTTATCGTTGTGCGCGTTTGCACGAATTTAGCTTTATAATATAGCGCTGACCTTTCGCATCACGCTCGCTCGGTATATATATCGGCCGACCGGCATTATTATATATTGCGTTATGCAACGCGGCGATCGGTCGAGGAACGAGTGTAACTGTATACCATAAGGTATCTGTATATTGGCACGGGCGTAATTGCTTTCGTTGTTTTTAAAGCGGGCTTATTTTTGTCGGGGGTGTCATGTTTATGGATGTTTAAGATGTCGGGAGGTTTTGTATAGGGGGGTTGGTTATTAATTGCTCGATAATAGTTGTGAGAAAGAAATTCTGGTGTTGTGGATTTTTACGGTGCTGTATTGTTTCGCGGAGTGGCGAGTGGAGTTTATGGGCTAGATTTGAATGGTATGCGTTGTAATAAAGATATTACGGGACGGAGTAGTGAAACGAAAATTACGAGATATTGAAAGCAGAGGAATGGTTCCTTGAAACGAGAAGATTCATTTTGAAAATGTTGCTAAAGGAATCTTTTTAGTTTAAGTTAGAATAATTTTAATTACGGTATTCAAACTAAGATATAATTCAAAGAGATGTCACATGAACTGAAAAAGTTCTTATTCATTTAAACTTATACAATGGATGCTAGAGAAATGTTATTAATATTAGATTAAGATTTATGAAAACTCCTTTTAGTTTACTATAGGTTAATTACACGCATCCTTTTTCCATTGAGTACGTGGTAACCATACTATAATCTGTTACTTTCAATTTCACCGCTGGTGGAAACCAATTTTCCCTTTATTCTCACCAAATTTTGAATTGCGACCTCTTCAGGCTTATCACGTGTGAAGTCTGCGATAAAACTATCGCTCATATTACTGATGAACCAGAATTATAATTTTGTTTTCTCATCGTTAATTTCAACCTTGTAATCATTTTTAATTTTGTTGTAAATTTTTCTTTGCGATTCACAGTCTTACATAAGATTCCGTGAATATAAATTGAGTTTGCAGAATCTATTGGATCCAATTGATTCTGCATTTTATTTAAAATAATTCATCATGAACTAATAGCAAGTTTCGGTTAACATCTATTTTCTTCTTAACAAGTTACTTATCCAATATTATTTTTCTGGGTTCAAAGAACCATTGCTTTTAGCGTATTTTATTGAATGGCTCATTATTAACAAACAAAAACTGAAAAAAAGTGCAATTTACATTCGGAAGCACAAAGCAATTTCGAGCAGAATATTTTAACGAGACACTTTTATGCGCGGAATATTCTACTTGTCATAAAATATGTTAACATATTTCAGTCCAACATTTTAATTCCGTCCCATTCTCTGAAGCTTTCTAAACTCCCAAAAAGAAAAGAAAAACCCCGTGTTTCCCATGCGCATTCTACCTTATTCCTCAAAATCATCAACAATAACTAATATATACAAAGAAACGCCTCGAAATTCGCTCCCAATATTCATTCGCCCATTCAAGCCTCGAATTTTCTTCGCTTCCAGAAATTTTCCAGCCTCCTTCATTCATGAACCATCGCCCAACGCCCGATACCATCTACTACCAAACAGTCGCGCGAATAGTCCCCCGAGGGCATTCATGCGCCCGTCAAAGTGAAATTCGGAAAAACACGCCTTCCCCTCGCTCGGGAAAAATGACGAGGGACTCGCACGTCCGAGTAATAGAAAAGTGAAAATAGTATAGGTATATACATGGCTCGAAGGCTCGAAGTCTCGGAATTCTCCCCCTCCAAACCTTTTATGCCTAGGTGACGGCTTTTTACGTCTGGACGGATGTGTATGTACGCGCGCGCCTGGTCGGGGCCGTTTTGTCGTATAAGTGTAGCCGAGAAAAATTTCTGCGCTCACGCGCTCGCCCGCTCGCGCGGAGTCGTAAATCCCTCTTGCGCGTTCTCTCTTTATTTCTCTTTCTGCGGAGGTGAGGCTTGTGCCCTCTCTCTCTCTCTCTCTCGACCTATTGTTATTATGCGAATGTCCAATTTAGCTACTTACTCTGTATGTATATATGTATGTATGTGCGAGTGTGAGTTAGGGTTCGAAGGCTATTAAAAGAGACGCAGAGCGCACGGAGAATCTCATTTACGTGGAAATGCGTACGTGTGTGCGAGTGTGTACATGGGATTTTCGAAGATGTTTTAAATAATGATTGAGGTGGAGGTCGCTGTTGTTAGGCATTATGTACATACGGAGCTTTTCTATTGTGGTGGGTATGACACGTACGTTTTGATGGGAAGTATAAGTTGCGAGTAGAGTCTTCGAAATGTATTAGTTTGTCCATGGGGATTCGTGGAGTTTCTTTAGTCACGCGGCTATCGAACGATTTTAGTACGAGTCGAAGTTACTTTCATTATACGGAAATTTGAACTTCAAAAGTTCTATATCCATAAAGATACCGATCCAGCCGAAATATAAATTTATGGCAAAGCAAATTTCCTTACCTAGCAAACAAACAACAAAAATACTTAGAAAGTTAATATCTTAATAAACAAACATCTACACAAGAAACTCTCGCGCATGATTACATAAAATTAATTGACCTACTGTGGACGAAACTTGCATCCAGTGACAAAAACGTCAAATTTCTCGGTCGCGTGCGCGCATTTATTACAACGGAACGTCGTATTCATGCAATGTCATACTCGAAGGAGCAGAAAACTCCAGACAACTCGATTAAAGCGCGTTTTGTTCGATACGACTGCTGCCGCGTTTTCCGCAATTAACGCGAGCGCCGCCGGGGCGATTAATTGCCGCTGGATCGCGCTGTAGCGTGACCACGCGCAGTGATGACTTTCTATACTATATAAACGTGGCGAGTTGTGTGTACACGCGTATGTACGGTCGTGAGGAATTATGGAATGCGAATTATGTAAAATGCATGTGTAAACTGGTAGTTTTCGCTAGTGTGAATGGGGAATCGAGGTGTTTTGTGGTCGGTTATAGACGGGATTATAAATTTCAGGTGGTTAGGGTATTACTTGGTTAGTTTAGTAGGAGAGTGTAAATTAATTGCGAGAATTTCACTTAGAATGGATTGTGTTTGGTTACGGAGTTATTACGTTAATCATACTAACGTTGGCGATCGTTGTTAACTTCAAGGATACATGTGCAGTAAATACTTTTCTTTAATTTGACGTATGATTTATAGACTACTGGTGCAGACATTTAGTTTTAATAAGTAACTGATATTTATTTGACAATCGACAAAGTCATGATTAAGATTCAGTCAGAAATTCAAGGTAGTTGTATTCTAAATGCTCTTGTCAAACTTAATCTCTGGAAATGAAACGTTAATAAACAATAAAATTTTATATATAACATTCAAAAGAAGATTTATTAGTATTATTGTTTCATTTCGAATGCAATATTATTATGACTTCATAATATTACACATTTACTTTCGTCCAAGTTAATTAAATAATAGGAAACTTGCATGAATTTTAAATTCAATTTTTATTAAGTTAAATTTCTTGTATCGAATCGTAGATCATTAGCTCTTGCAATATTGCACTAAATTACGATATACATTTTAGTACGTACTGATTTAATATTATACATTTTTTGCAATTGAGAAATACATTACTTTTGTTATCTCAATGTCCGTAAGCTACAAACAAACATTATATTCAAGGCTAAATGAAAAGAAAACGCTAAATTCAATACACATTGAATATTGAGAATAACACGAATTTTAAATAATCATATCTCGATAATTATACAGTCAATCGAATTCAAATTTACACACACTGAATTTCATTATATTCATAATTTTTTACCAAAACATTTTAATAAAAATTGTTCTCATTCATTGCTCATATATATATCATTCATATATATATCTCCAAAACTTTTCAATAAACGAAAATCTAGATAAACTCATACAAATCAGACAAAATATTTCATAAGCTCCATTCAACCTCCCAAGATTCCTCCAAACTCGTACCCTAATACTCCAGTACCGATACCGATCTCTCACGCGATACCGATCTCCCAAAACTCCTATAGTGAAAAGATACCTCGAACTCCAGCGTCGATCCATCAGTTTTCCCTCATCCATCCCCGTCAATCTTCTCTTTCTCTCTCTCTCTCTCTCTCTCTCTGTCTCTCGCCGCATTTTCCAATTTCCTCCTTCTCCACGCGGCACAATGCACGAGCATTTCACTATACGTATAACCTCCGTACCTGAAATTCACCGCGCGCGCGATCCGATCCTTCCACCGCAGGCAGGAGCAAAAAAATCGAGTGAGGAGACATCCTCCCGCGACAAAAAAGGACATCCGATCCCGACTCTGCGGTGAACCCCCGCGCGTACACATAATATCCAATGTACCCCGGCGCGCGTATCCTGGAAGTGCATGCGCGCACGCGCGCGTGCGTCTCTGTGTGTGTGTGTGTGCATTTGTGTGTGTAATATGTTAGCTCTACGGTGCAGTATTTTTCCATTTTGAGTTTGCTTTTGTTTTGGAAGGATTTTGACTTCTTTGATTACGATCGGTCATTTCGATTTACTACTTTTGAAATATGACCTGTGGTTTTGTATCAAATTGATCGGGTGAATAGTGTAACTGTTAGTATGTATAACGTATACAGGTAACGTTTAATTTGTAAAACGCCATCCTTTATTAGAATTAATAATATTTTGTGTGGGATACTTGTATTTGCTTATAATTGTTTTAGATAATCTGTTAGTCGTACGTTTGAACGCTTAATTGCATTTATAACTTTTAGTGTAACGTGGCGTAAAACTCGACGTTGTAAAGTTTACTCAGCGCATCTTTATCGTGCGATTGTGCTTATGTTATATTACTTTACGCCATCAGATAATTACAAAGATAATATCATAAAGACTGCTACCGTGGAAGTAGTAGTACACAATTCAGCCATATAAAACGTAATGTATAAAAAATGCTTCTTTTAACCTCATAATAATATTTTTCTCTCGAGTTAATAAATTGTTTGTAAATTATAATTCAATTCACACTATCATGATTTAATTACAAATAGCTAAACAATTTGTATAATTCAATTAGTATATTTTATATTATCTTATAATAAATGTTACTTTAGTAGAAAAGCGATTTTTGTGATGTTAGAGAAAACAATTTTCAAACTAGTAACCAGACATAATTAAAATTTGATCACCATCCTAACAAACTTAAATTTCCAGTGCAAACAATTTATTAAAAATTTAATATCTGACTTATACCGCTCCCCTCCATCAACCACAATACCTCGCAAACTCAAAAATCAGCCTTTTCCACGTCGCCACATGTCCACAAAGGTGCGATCGAACTTTTGCAAAAACAAACCACCACCATCAACCACCCTACGCACCAACAATCCTCTTCGCAGCAAAAAGAGCCCACGAACAAAGTAAACCGATGACAAAGTATCGTGATATCAAAGCGGGAGCTGAAGCTGCGACGATCGAGGGGCGAGAGAGACACTGCGTGCAAATAACGCACGCACGAGAGAGAAAGTGCACGTGTGCACGTGCGGAACCGCGAAAAGGGACCGCGAGACTTTGTAGGGCTTCTATCTGCTGCTGCAACCGATCTCTCTGCGTCTGCGAGAGAGAGAGAGCGATACTTCGATCGTCATCGACGCGAGGAGAGAATCGCGTGGAGACCTTTTTTCTTTTTTGGAGCGAGGGAGATCGGTGAGTGACTGGTATGCGTGTATGTGAGTGATGGTTTTTGTTGCAAAATGAATGATCGAGGGGATTTTATTCAGAAAATCGATATCGGATTACGAACAAAGTGGGATTTTATGGCATTTTATGAACAGTGAAATATATTGGTGGTAAAATATTACGTGGAGGTTGGATGGAACTATTTTTAGACTAGATATAGTCATTTTTTACCGATGTTTGTGAAATCTGATCGTTTTTAGTCTATAAAGCAATCCACAAATGGTCTGTTTACTACTAGGGTGTGTTGGTAGAAATTAGGTCAAGAATAATTATTAGAAAACTGATTTTTATGGCTATATTTCAATCGATAAAAGAAATGTACTATATTTGCGTGAGATTAGTAAGGCAAATAATGACTGAAACAATTTTAAGTAATAAAACGCCTAGAAATAGAGCAAAAAGAAGTAATACCATAAAATAGATTGTGAAATTATATTTTGTCCAGAAAATATAGCACTGAGTGAGATAAACAGAATCAGATGGTAACTGAATGCAACATGATATATGCTTATAAAAGTCGCTAAAAATATAATCACACCTATTTATGCTTTTTCTTATAACGTATAAATTAACTAATCATTTTAAGATTCTTCATTTATAACTATGAAAAAACTGAATTTTCTTTCATTACGTTGTAACGTTACGTGAGCCATTTTTACTCCATTGTTGACGTTTTAAATACGTGAAGAACAGTTCCACTTCGATAAAAAAAACAGACTATTTCTTAAGCATTGGTGACGTCGAGTTGGCCAGTAACTTCTTTAATAATAGACACAATTTCTCCCGATAAAAAACTCTTTATATCCAATGCAACTAATAATTCCTGAACAATAAAGTTAATAATTAAGGCGCTGAAAATCACAAACTAAAACTTTACAAGCTAGACCACTATATCGTTAAAGTATTTTTATCACACAATAACCACTTTCTTTTACTTTCATGTAATATAGGTACCAATTTCTTCCGACCAGATATTAATCGCCGTACACATATTTAGATTTCAACGATTCATTAACCCAGCGCACTCTAATCCAGTGAAATTTCTGGTCAAACTGGCGTAGCAACATCCTTATCTCCATCATAACCCGCGGTGGAAATTCCTCTACACTGCAGCAGCTCCGAAAAATCTCGCGGAATCAGGTCCGGTCACGAGACTAAACCGACTACCGGTTATCACGCCTAATTCCCAGCGACGGCAAGCAGCTCGCCGACAATACACACACACACACACACATACACGTACAAGTTTCAACACACTGCAGCGGCAGCAGCGACCTAACCACAAAAACAAAAGCTGCATGCAGGCAGCAGCAACGACTCTTTTGTCGTCTCATTCGCGCACTCTATGTATTATACCGGTAATAATTTGTCCGTACAATAAAATATTTAGCGGCTCTAAAACGCCCTCTCACTGCAGTCGGTTTCTCTCTCTCTCTCTCTCTCTTACTCTCCACCTCCTCGATCTATCTTTTTACGCTCTATCCCATTTGCGAAAGAGATCTTGTGTACGTATTATACACCTAGTGTGTACAAACTTGCCTTTCACTTTCCACTCGTGCGCACACGCACGCGGGGCTTCGATAAATACAAGGCGCACAGCGCGCCCGCGCGCATATTAATATAAATCATATCTCCGGCTTATCCGCGAGATTTTCGATCGCGTTCGATTTGTGCAGTGACAAAAGAGATGCGCGATTGCGAGAAAGAAAGAGAGAGAAGGACTGGTACGTGCATACTCGAGACAGAGAGGAAAAAAAGAGAAAGGGATGGAGGAGGAGGAGGAGGAGGAGGAGTAGGAGAAGAAGCGCCTGTCTCGCGACTACCAAACAACGAACAATAACGACAATAAAAAATGATATAACAAGACAAATGTGCCCGTGGCGGGAAAAGAAAGAGAGAGATGAGGGGGGAGAGAAAAGAAGGATATGCACCGCGTTGCAGTGCACGTATGTGTGTATGTATGCGAGAGAGACGGAGAGAGAAAAGGAGCAGCGACGCGTTGCGAGGCTGAGAGAAGAGAGTAAAAAGGAGACAAAAAGGAGAGATATATTGCGATAATAAAAGAGGCCCAAGAGAGCGAGAGAGTGAAAGTAATGAGGGAGGGAGGGCAGCGCCGGTCGCGCGGTCCTTGCCGGAGAAGAGGGAGAAAAAAATAACATATATAGGAAGATGTCACGCGTGTGTGTGGGTACCTATGTGTGCGCGAGGACGATAGTACACCACGCTGCGCGGACTGGTATAATGGCATATCATTTGTCGATTTTTTAGCGGGCTCGTTGCGTGCATAATGGGTGAAATTGTTTGTGACTATGTTTGCCCGAAGAATGCGGAGTGACGATTGTTGTTGCGCGCACGCGTGGATAATGCTTGGAGAAATCTTGAAAGGTTGCGTCCGCGACTCACGAGGGATCGAAAGCATAAATGGCTCGTGATTGTCGTTCTTCTATTTTAGGTGGATTTATTTGAAAAATATGGACATCGTAATTTACAGCGCACTTAAAACGCATTAGTAAAGGAAAGTAGTCAGATGAATATAAAGATTCTTTCAATAATCATTTTCCAAATATGATAACAATGAATCCATTGCTAATGGATTATTATGATTTCGCACAGCGGAACATAATAATCACAAAAAGAGAAAGCTATAAATGGAAACATGTTCCAAGCTTAAATTTATAGTTTCTTGGCTACAAAGGATTAAATGCCTCTAATTCATCCTCACCTAAAACTAAGTCTAGTAATAATTTGCAAAGTATTTAAAAAACATTATTATGTAATGGAAACAGGATGAAGACAGAGATTCTTCCAAAAACTTTATTTTCTAAATATAATCGAAGTCAGAGAAGATAGTTACAGAGAAATAAAGCAACAAATACGGGCATAAATAAGCAACATTTAAGTTTATACTGTTTCTTAACTTTAAAAACTGAATATGTCTAATTTATTCGAATCTAAATCCAAGTTTGCTAATCACCAATTAATTACGTGACATCACACTGATCAACTCTACTTCCCTGCATCTTACAAAGGTACTTTTGTTCTTAAAAACAGAGTTACAAAAAATAGAAGTGCTTATTAAAGAAGTAGAAGAAACCAGTACAAGAGCAGCAAGACAGAAGAACCTTTGTTAGGCGTACCGATGAACTAGACAACGAAGATAATTTATCTCTTATATATTGAGTGTAGTCCAATAATCTTTATTTTCCAAATATAATAACAGCTCATTGCTGGTAGCTTGTTATATGCTTGAATATGCAATGAAAAGTAATAAAGAGAAATGAAGATCCAAATTGGAACATGGATGAAATTTAAATCTTCCTCGGCTATGAAGAACTAAATGTCCATAATTCGTCCACACCCAAACCCAAATCTTCTAATCACCAACAAACACCATAACAACAACCTCATCAACTCAACATCTCCATCATATAAATACACCATTGTTCTCAAAAACCAACAAATAAACTATCCATACTCGTACACCAGTCATATCCCCCAGACAAAGCGCTATACACTACAACGTAGCCTTACACCTAAATAAGAGTAGTAGAAACAAAAAGACTAAAAAGAAATCTAAAGAAAAAGAGCAACAAGCGATTGAAGAAGCGATTCTAGAAACATGGCAAAAAGCATCACAGCTAACATGCATAAACACCGTTCTTATGTCCCCAGACTAATCCAATAATCTTTATTTTACACGTATAATAACATTTTGTCAATAGTTTGTTATGATTTCATACATTAGTAGCACGAATAAAATGTAAATATACTCTTCCTCTGCTATGAAGAACCAAATAACCCTAATTCATCAACACCCAAAAATCCATGTCCCCCGATCACCAAAATGAACTCCATCAATCACATCCCTCAAAGCGATACAACTGTCCTCAAAAACCAACTACAAATAAAGAACCATCAGCACACTCTCATACCATCCAATATCCCCTAGACAAAGCCCTGCACACCTATCCCCATCCCTCATCGTATCCTGCAGCCATCATAACCTAGCCCTGCACCTCTCCCGAGTAATAGAAACAGAAAGACCAGAAAGAAAGCAAAGGAAAGAAAGAGCAGTCAGCAACTGAAGAACCGCTGTTAGAAGCCCTGCTCTTATGTATCGAGAAAGAGAGAGAGAAGGCTACACTCGAGGAACGAGCAATAAGGCCCATCGGTATCTCGGGGCACACACACACACACACATACACTCCATAGCTCGGTTCTCCAAAGGTCCGCGGGGACCGCCGAGCATGCATGCAGCACCGCGTGTGCAGCTATACGGGGCCGCGAGAGATGCTATCTGCGTCAGCTCGGTCGGGGATCAGAGAGAGAGAGAGAGAGAGAGAGAGAGAGAGGAGGATTGGAGATCGAGGAGAGCGCCCAGCGGGGGTTTTCTCTGGGTCATGCACACGCGGAGAAGAAGACGGGTTTGCGCCGCGCGGCCGTGGCTTCTATATCCTCTGGCGCTGTGCAGCGGGCCCTGTCTATGTATTTATTTTATTTCGATATTATATATAGCGTTGCGGAGCGGACGAACAAACCCGAGTCGGGCCTGCTCGAGCGCTAGAGAGAGAGAGTCTCTCGCGCTAGACAGTGGATGTCAAAAGTTTTTTTCGGAGAGGAGAAGGATTTTCGTGCCGCGGTGAAGTGGAGCGGGAGGAGGAGGTGGTGGTTGATTGTCTGGGTGATTTACGGAGTTTGGATTAGAGTTCGTAAATAGAGAGTTTTTCGTTGTTGTTGATGTTGTTGTTGGGATGGTGGTGCGATGCTGCATGGAGGGCTTCATTGTCTGCGGGGTAATATAAGAGGTTGGAGCGTGATCTTGGTTGGGGTTTTTACAGGTCACTTTTGAGAGATCGGTTTGAGTGTTTTCGAAGCTAATTTACTGGTGTCATTTCAACATTACTCACGACACAAGTGGTTTATTAGCTAAAAACGGGACGATTTTGAAGTTGCAGTATGTGACCATTTATTTACATGGTATTAAATAGCGATCGATTTGTTTTGGAAACTAATTTCCTGTTGTCGTTTCAACTTTGTTCAAATAAAAGCAGTCTTATTAGCGTACAAGTAAAATATATACTTTCTATACGTGGAAAAGTGACAATTTTATACGTAAGTTGTATATGAATATATGAATATTATGACTTATCTGCTTATGAACATTGAATGCGTTAAATATTATTTCTGATCACGTATCATGAGGAAGCAGATACTTCTGAGCAATTAAATTTGATCATTCTTGCAAATATAAGATAACAGGTGTAGACATGATAATAAGCAAAATCAATGTTTAAAATATCGTTCAACTTGATATTTATTATATTTTATAGCCGTAAATGTCGTAATATACCGTCAATATTTTCAATAAGAACATCAATCATTTATTACAGCCAAAGAAGAATGTGCTTCCCGGTAGGTGATCAGGAATAATATTTATAGGCATTCAATCATCATACCAAAAAAAGTCAAAATAATTTCTGGTCAAAAAATCATGCTACAAAGTTTAAAAAATGTTGACCTTAAGAATAAAGCAATGCGCAATCACTAAGTGATTTTATTATACTTAAAAGCGCACGATGACTCTGTCCAAAAGTCATCTGTAACGTAGTTTTGATCGGCATTACAAAAAATCGTTAAACGGTTCGTTAGATTTACATAAACATTAAAAGCCCATGCATTTTCTTAAAAAGATACAAGGATCAATCATTACAAGATATAATCCCATCCTTCAACATTCCAAGAACTTTGTCAAAAAGTCATCTATAATACAACATACTTTTGATCGATATTGTACATAGACATCCACACACCTATAACGTACGAGTGAAGTATATAGAAGAAGCCAAAGAGAAGAGAAGAGAGAGAGAGAGAGAGAGAGAGAGAGAGAGAGAGAGAGAGAGAGAGAGAGAGAGAGAGAGAGAGAGAGAGAGAGAGAGAGAGAGAGAGAGAGACAGGTGAGGTTCCGCGGCCGCCTAAAAGCACATTATTTAGGTGAGATCGCCGACGATTACTCCGCGGCTCGTCCACTCGTCTTTCTCTCCTCCAGCTCTCCTCCCCTATATCTTTTCCTCTCTCTTCGACGATCGTCCGACGTGTATTATGTCTCCCGCGGCTACACACGCTGCTCCGCGCTCGCGCGTGCGCACACTGCCGTACAGTGATTTAGCTGCGTCGTTCTTTCGTGTATATGTATATATACGTATAAACACATCCCCTACGAGGGGGCATCACCTCCTTCCTCCTTCCTCCTCCTCCTTTTTTTTTCATTTCCATCCAAGAGACGAGAGTCGCACACGCGGCGCTCCGCGGGATCATCATTGAGATATTGCGCATGAAATATATGGAAATTTTCGAGAGGACTCTCTCTCTCTCTCTCTCTCTCTCTACGAGATGATAATAATGAAGGAGGGAGACAATGCGCGTAGCAGGACATAAATAATCGGCGATAAATTGATCGCGCGCGGCGCGTGTATGTGTGTTTGTTTGTAGGGGTAAATTATTTCAAAACTTGTCGTGACTCGAGAATGAGAGAGAGAGAGAGGGAGAAACAGAGTGTGTAGCGCCTTTTTTTGGGTTGGAGGTAGAGCTCGGTTTCTTTTTTTCGTCGCGGTGTGTGTGCATGCGCGGAGAATCCAGTCGAGAGGAGCAAACACAAAAGTGGACCCATTTAGTTATAGAGAGGTGGATGTGTGTATAATACGCGCGGCGAATCATCGAGGACGAGGGGATCGGAATTTTTATTTAGTATCTGCGCGCATTTCGGCGGCGTATCGCGTTTTTCGGTGATTTTGAGAGAGAAAGAGAGAGAAAGAAAGAGAATGAGAGAGAGGGAGAGAAAGAGAGAGAGAGAGAGTTTTATGTGTGCGCGAGTTTTGCCGGAGATATTCGTTTTGTAAGTGCTGCGGCTGTCTAAGCGATAGCGCTCAAAATTTTATTACCCCCGATTTGCAGTCTAATTATTTTTTTGGATATATATGCGTACTGCTGAAGGTATATTATAAAAGGTTTTTGCCGAGGTTTATCTGGAAGCTGAAAGTGTATTTTTCGTTGCGCAAATTTTATTTTTTTGGTAAAATTTAATTGAAAAAATTTTTATGATTGGTGCTGTGTATGAGTTGTTATTATTTTTTTCTTAATGCCAAATTTTTTAATAATAAAGTATAACTTTTTATAACTTTCACATTAAAAGAGTATAAACTATGTGATATGTATCAGAGAAATGGTTTTTTGAACCAAGAAGAATAATTTTAAAAAACTTTCTAGGAGAAAAATCGTTATAAATCCAGATTTGTCCTGCTATTTTAAAAATTTTAAAGCCAGTACTTCCGTCAATATTAAAATTAAAATAGACTTTCCATGCACAATGATTATTATTTCTCAAACTTAATCAAGATTATAAGGCTAAGCTGTACCGTAAAAGATAAAATGTAAATTATGCTTATGATTGAAAATAATGTTATCTATGCTGAACACTATCATATCTTTATTTTCAGCCAATTAATAAAATTCATTTTTGATTATTAATTAGCATTAGGTATTGTAAGCAGTATTTGACTTTAATACTCGGAAAATATTACAGTTTTTAGCTTAGATACCATTTATTTGCAGTACTTAGCAGTCATTTAATATCGCCATATTTACTCCTACTACACTCATATACCATATACTCTCTCTAATCTTACCTGTAATATACTACTTCACGTCTGTTATGATACTGAATGTAGTAATGATTCTTAAACCCAATTACACTATTTATTACACCCGATCTAATTATATTAATTAAAAGTTTTTACAAATCAAATCGTTATCAATAGGATAAGATTCTACCTTATACACCCCTTTAATACTCGAAGCCAAAATATATTACAACTCGTCCCGTCTATCTTTTACCTGACTCACACTAACAAACGACTTTGCTCTGGTTTTCAGGTGCGCGTGAGCGTGCTGGACAAGAACGACGTGGCGCCGAGCTGGGGCCCGGGCCCCTGGAAGTTCGAGGTGTCCGAGGAGGCGCCGCCCAACACCCTGGTCAGCCTGCTCAAGGCCCACGATCCCGACAGCATCGGCACCCTCAAGTACAGCATCGTGCCGCCGCCGAAGAGCGCCGCCAGCGACGAGGACAACGTCATCGAGAACGCGAGGTATATACCGTTGGATTATTTGATTATTATTTTTGATTACTTATGTCGTGAAGGTCATGGCTCATTATTTATGTTATTCGCTTTGCTATTTTACACGGAACTTGTTTGATAAATATTACCGTGAAAATTATAGTATGAGTAGCGAGATGAGCAGGATAGCTTGACTTCACTTCGGTTAAAATTAAAGTTATTCATCAGCATATTTACCACTTAGTGGGGTCAATTTTAATGCGAATCGAGTAAATTTGTATCCTTCAGTAGAGTCAATCTTACTGTCAATCCAGGCAATATTTACCGTTTTGTAGGTAAATTTTACCATGAATTAGAGTAGTTCTTTATTTTTATCAAACAAATCTTTATATGTATATATCTCGCTAACGAGTTGTTATAACATTTTCTAAAAAATACACAAATTACATACATAATTATAGCGCAAATCTCTAAAACTTACCAATAATTAATTCAAACTCGTTTATCAGTCAAATAATTTATTTAGATTACTGTAAAATCATACTTAGGCATATTGAATCATGTTATTACATTTCTATGATGTAAAATATGATTTAAAATAACGATAATCATTAAATTATAAAATAGAAAATGTTGGACAGTAATTTTCATTAAAATTATATTAAAGTCTAAATAATTGTTATATATGTACTGTAGGTACTTAATTATATAATTATCTTATTTACTATAATTTTGCATGCGATTGCACGTGAAAATTAATTTTATTTTCGTTTGCACATGTTGAACAACCTACAATAAATATAATTTTACGTCACCAGCAAGGCACTTTAAGTTAAAATATTTTGAGACTTTTCACACAAATGGCCCCGCATTTTTTCACGCAATCAATTAAATCATTCATAATTATTTTACAAAAGTCAATATAGATATAGACGACCGCACGAGATTCATCCATTGTAAGAATATCAAGTCAAGCAAAATGTACAATTTAAAACCAGTTTTTATACAAGCTTTTTTACACTTATTATTTTACTTCGCTTTTGCCTCCTTTTGAGTTTTATAACTTTCATTTATGAATAAACTACGGCATACAATAAATTTATGTCGAATTATCTCATTTATTAACGTTTAATTGGACAGGTTTGGGATAAAATACAAGTCGGTTATAAAAATGCGCGCGTTATTATTTTGAAATATTTTACAATCGTAGAAAGCGAACAATTTTACTCACCCATTCAGATAATGTCCTCTGCTCTTGTACGTTGAATATAACAATGCTACAAAGGAACACCCATTCGATTTGATAATTTAAATTATATAGGCTCTAACTTTCTTGCTTGAAAATATATTTAAAGTTAAGGATTCAAAGTAGCATATATTTGATATTTCACAAATTCATTCGTTCCGTTTATTAATTATAAAATCGTTTTCTGTGCAGATTGTCAAGTCCATTCAAGCTCGACTCGATCACCGGTCAGCTGCGACTCGCCGAGGCTCTCGATCGCGAGACCAAGGAGAGCTACGTATTGAGGGTCAGAGCCGACGATGGAATTCAACATACTGATGTCACCCTCAACATCGTGGTAAGTGACATTTTCTGTGCAGGTTATGCACTTATACTTATGTATTCACAAGAATTTACATTGTTTTAATTACTTTATATTTTTGATAAATCAGTTACGTTTTTAGTAATATTTACACATTTAAATGATTTTTTAAAAATTTGTTTTAACTACTTAATAAAAGTGATGTGGCTTAAGTAAAATGGTTAACAACATTATTCAAAGTTTCTATGAAAACAAGAATTAAAGAAACGATTAAAAATGAAAATTTTAAGGAATTAAAAAAATTGGGAAGGTATAAAGCTGTTACATGTTTATTACAGATCAAAATAAATTCTGGAAATTGATAAAAAACATATGAGGTTTATTGATTTTTCGAGACAAAATCAAACTTTTAAAAAGTGTTTTTTATTTTCAATATATTTTCTTATTGTTTTATAAGAAATGCGAGGTGCGACGAAATTGATACATCTTATGAAGAATCGGTAAAAAATAAAATGTATGCAAATAGTTTATAATATGACCAGTGTAGTTAGCAAACTCAAAGAAAATGATTAATGTAGAAGAAGTAATGATAACATTTGACACAAAGTAGTGTACCTACGTCTATGAACCTATGACGTATTTAAGTAGATAACTGTTTGATATGAAAGCTAAACGTATCCATTATCTTCTTTAAACGAACCTCGTAACAATACAATAACTTCACGTCCAATTTACCGTGAAAACCCGTTATTAGGCATTTCCACCACAGCGCGCACTCCGACCCAACGACACAATCACCCCGACCAAGAAACATAAATCTTTATCACCCCAGTCGACAATAACATCCAATTTAACTTGTAAATTAAACGCTCGTGGTAAAAGCGACAGAAACCGCGCGCTTTATTACGAATCCAGTAGTAACATCCGAAACACGAGCGTCGGAAGCCCATTTACAAGTATACACAGTATAACACTCTCCACACTTCGAAAGCCACATATACATATACATCCGAAAACCGAATTATCGTCCTCGCAATAACCCTTTCGCGCAGCGCACCACAGCTCGCGAGACACCGCAACAAAAGACTCTCTCTCTTTCGCGCGCGCGGCCGAGAGGTACTTAGCAGCAACGACCGACCGCGCCTTTGCAGCCAGCGTGCATAAAGACATTATCCCGGCGAACAAAAGAAGCCAAAGAGCGCAGCGGCGGTGACGCTGGTGTAAAGTTGCGCGAGAAAATTTCGTCAAACGACGACGACGAGCGTCTCGATATTCCCATGGCTGGACGCGCGACGAATCTCTTCTGCAAGTATAGGTATATACATATATATACAAGAGGGCAGAAAGTATATATATATATAGGGTCGCGCTCGGTATGATAAGGAAAAGAAAAGAAAGAAGTATAGCTGGAGCTGGAGCTTCAATATCGCCGTGTACATCACTGCAAAAGCGGCTGTGGCTCACAGCGAGCGGCAGCTCGCCCAGCATGAGAATCGCATTAAACAATCGAGCTGCGAGTATACCTACCAATATCTATATATATATATATATATAAAGGAAGTCGCGCAGCGGACGACCGATCGCGCGCGGTGTCCCGACCCGAGCTGACCCCGCGAGATCGCCAGCAGCGAGAGAGGTAGAAGAGAGAGAGAGAGGGGGAAGGAGTATAAGAAGAAGCGTGGTTAGGAGGAAACACGAGTGGTGAACTGTTAGGGGATTGCGAGGGAGAGGTTTTTTTTTGTGTGGGTAGAGAGGAGGAGGGAGTAACGGGAATATGGGTTGTCGGGGAGGGCGCGCTTCCGGGATGATGCTGAATTGGGAAAAATAATTGGAAAAAGCAGGGTTGGTGGATCGGTTTTGTGGTTGAATAGGGTTTTACTAGCAGAGATAAAATAAAACTGTTTTATGTATCTTACGGGAATGATTTTTTTAGTCCATTTCAGGTGAAGCTGCATACTTACTGATTTTAAACAGAATCTCACATTGTTGTATTATGATACATATTCTAAATAATTATAATTTAAAGTAAAATTTTAAGAACTGCATAACGTTGAAAATTTGATAAAACCCAGTTAGAGTAAATAAATAAAATGTAATTTACATTTCAATATAAAAATAAAAAATTAAACGCTTTTTTTCTTGGAAAAACATCCAAAATTCTCTTAAAATTATAGACTCATATTATGCTTACTCGATATTCAATAATAAAAATGTCAAAAATAACAATTTTAGTTCTAGCTGTAATTCCAGCTCTAGATACAAATTTTAAAATTAATTACAATCATGATTTGCAGCAAATTTTTGTAGAGAATAATAATTTGAGAAAAACTTATTAGCATTATTAGTCGATGGGTTGTTTTTTAATTATAAATAAAAAATGAAATCATTTTGTATAAAAAACAAACGTTAATAATTAAATATATTTTAAAAACGTTAGTATACAGCTTTGCAATTCTCAATTTTTAAATTTCAAAATTAGTATTCGAAATTATGAAACTCCAACCCTATTAAACAAATCTCTAACGTTCGCCAGAGAACATCTTCATTACTACAAGAGTTACACCAAGCCATACACTTCGCAAATAATATCACCACACTAAAAAACAAAGAAAAAAGCCCTACAACCTCAAAGTAAAACGATTCACTGTCACCATCCAATCATAATCCTACAAAACCTACCTACCTACCTACTCGCAAATTTTCCGTCTCCTCCTCTTCCTCTTATACCCATCTAGCTCCAATCTTCGATCTCCATCGTCCCTTCGCTCTCTCTCTCTCCTCTCCTATAACATACATTGTCTGCCCCGTGGCTCTGCCAGCTTCCTCTCTCGCAACAAAGTATTTCTCCCATTTTCGTGCTGTACTGCACTGCACTGCGCTCTGCTCGTGCCTCGCCGATCTCTGCATGATCCTCTTCTGTCCGCTCGCATCGCGCACGAGCAACGAAGATAGACGCTAATAGAAGAACGCTGCCAGAGCGCAGCACGGTAATAAGGAAGCGCGCGCGCGCGCGCGCGCGCGCACATGTGTAATGCGCGAATGATTTGAGAGAGTGGTGCTTTGTCTCGGTTGGAGGTTGTGTAGTTTTTTGTCGGGTGTGATGCCTATGGAGGTTGGAGTTTTTAGCGACTGCGGGTTTTATGGGTGACATGTTGTCGGGGAGTGGGGTGCTAACGAGGTGAGCAGATTTTTTTTGTCTGGATTTTAATGATTTAGTGATTTTTGGGATGGTCTGTGTATGTAAGTAGCTAATTTTTGTTAAATAGTGCGAATACAACATTTAAATCGTATAACATTTTTAAATTCAATATAGAGAAGTCGGTTTTGTAGAAGGCGAGATTTAATCAATTCTTAAGATGTCGTGTAATATATAAATAATAAAAAAGAAATGTGTGACACTTATAAATTATACTTTGATTTTTCACTAGTTATAAATTTCAATAGTTATGGACATTATTGGCCGACTACTAGAGCTATGCATGAGCTTCATGTCTACTAGAAATATTATTGTATATATTAGCACTTTCTTAGTGAAAAATTTTCAAACTAGAAGACATGAAAGAATTATCATTCATATTACGTTATATTAAAAAATTGTCAAACCAGTTTTCTCTGCAAAATGGAACGGAATCGGCTGAATTTTCAACCAAAGGCTTTTTAATGGCATCCAAGCGCTTTATTTTTTTTTTTTCAAAAGCTTTAATTGAAGAAAAATGTTTAAATAAAATGATAAATTGAATTCTAATTAAAATTTCAACCAGTTTCATTCATATTTATCCAAAAAAGACGAGTTCAAAAGATACCTTACCACATCCACCAAAACCCGCAATTATTAAATTTGATCCTTAAAAGTAAAGCGATATATAAAAAATTGTGTCACTTCCTTTCTTAATCATTGAAGTAAATTCCAAATAAATTGGCCGCGCTACACACACGAAACTCCGCACGTTCACGATCAATTACTCCCCCTCATAAATCATGAATTTTATCATCTCCGCATCCAAAATATTTATACCCCGATTTTTCGATTATACCCCGCGCCCAAAACCAAAAAAAACGCTCCCCTCACCACCGTCTTATAAAAAATCTTGCAGCGCACCCTTAGCAGCGACACTCGTCGCCGCTGCCTAAACGACGACGCTAAAGGGCTTAATCACGCTCGCGCTCGCGCACTTTTCGATACAGCATATTATTCCCCACAATCGCTCACCGCATAAATCTCCCGCTAAAGCGCGAAACGAGAGCTTCGAAAATAACAAACTAACCCTCCCTCTCTACCTCCCCTTGCGCCCTTAATAAAGTACACGCCCGGCTCGTAAAAGTTATGATTTACCGCGTCTATATCGCGTGTGTCTGTGTGTACTCCGCAAAAAAGTCGCACTGTCGTCGCGGGATGTGTACATATAAATGCACGAAAATCTCGACCGCGGCTGTAATTCATTACGCGTGTGTGTATGGAGGATATCGCGAAGGAAGGTAGCCCCGAGAAAGTTTAACGATCGGGGAGAGATTCACCCAGGAGAGGACGCGCGGTACGGGAGATAAAAGATGCGTGCGATGCGCGAATGGAGGTCTATAAAAAGCGTCTTAAAAGCTGCGGGGCGAGCGACAGTGCTATTTTTTTTAGAGATCGGTTATGATTTTTGGTTTCGACGGCTTTTTGTTGGTTTGGCTGAATGTAGCTTTGAAGTTTGGTGGTTGATTTTGAAACGGGCTGCTGCTGAAGCGAGGAATGATAAATTTTACGATTGCAGGGGATAAATAATAAATCCGAGGCGTACAAAGAAACTGATTGCTCGATAAATGCTGGGGATGCTCAAGTTTAACGGCGGAAATCAATTTATTCACTGACGTGGCATTGTGTGTTGGTAGATATCTAATGGCAAAATGTTACTTTACTAACAAAGAAAGAATAGTTTTTGGTAATAAAAGATATATTATAAATTAATTCAATATTAATATTCATCGTCAAACTATTAAGTAACCAATTATTTTATTAAGAAAATTCTAGCAATGAACGTTTATTTCGTGTCACGCAAGATCTTCTAGTATTAAACCTTTATTTTCTACAGAAAGAAAGCATTAAACAAAATTTATAAGAGAAACCTTTGCGTATTCAATCAATGAAAAATCATTGAGAATTTTTATTACCGTAGTGCGAAAAGACACTACATTTGCTGAAATGAAATTCAAAATATATTCTCTACTTTATAAAGCCATATATAATAATAATAATAATAATGTACACTGTATGGGCTGAGATAAAGTGTGAGGAAGATATATATAGATAGTTATAGAGCCAGTTTAAGAGAAATTGATTGATAGATTAGCCATAGTTATGCCACGGCGTCATACTAAAATATGATAATGCGATGTAACGAGAATTTATGCAATATAACTTACACGTGGCGTTTAGATGAATATTCAATTTCGACGCGCGATAATCTCTTCAACATCCATCCGTCAAAGATGAAACAATGACAAATGTTTTTTATTCACTTTGGCAGGAAAATTGCGAAACGTAATTCAATCTCTTCAATCAACTTCACGTCACCGATAGGAATCTGCATTTCTTTCCATATATAATTATTAAACGTTTTCCTTTTTCTTCTTCCTAATCTCATTGATATTATCCATTATTACTAGCTGTTTAAGGTTGTTTCTACATAATACTACAATTTTTATCTCTATTTTTATTTTCAATAAATTTTTAATTATTAATTCATTGTTTAAAATACTAGATATGTATTTTAAAGCTTATAGTGAATCCAAATACGTAAATAAAATATTAGGCCATTGAATGTTTTTAAAAGTTCTTACTATAAATATGCGTAAATATATAAGAATCTATTAAAAATTTAGGTTGCACACAATTCATTATAGAATGTTTTGTAGGTATTTCATTTTTAACTGCATTTTATCACAATCAAGGTTGTTACCCCTTCTTAAAACTGTTCAAACTACTACAATTTACGGCCCTTCAAACAGGAACTACCTTACAACTGATTCGAAGTAACAACCTCCCCAAAAAACCATCACCGAAACTACAAAACCGAAAATTCCCAACTCCGAAACTCCTCCCTCTCCCTCCCTCCACCCCTCGCAATCGCAAAAATCCTCCTTATGACGTCCTAATGCCTGAAATTCCTCGACCTCTCCTCCTCCCCTCCACCGCATTGTCAAGCTCCTCTCCTCTCTCCTCTCTCATCTCTCCCCTCCTCAAGGAATGCCAGTCCGATCATAGTTTGCTCTCTCGGGGGCCCGCGTCCTTTTGAGCCTCGGCCTCGCGGCCGACAGTCGCGGAATCCCTCCTCCTTCTTCTTCTTCTTCTTCTTCTTCTTCGTCTTCGTTCGCCGCGCACGTCAACCCTTCTCGCGCAGATTTTTTTGTCAGCGGCAGCCGAGGTTTTATAACTCCTAACTCCTGTGCAGGCGCGGCGCGTTCTTATGGATTTTGCGCGCGGGGCGAAACGTGGGAAGACGCGCGCGCGCTTGCGGGTGTTAAATGCTGCGGTGTAGGCCTTTTGCGTGGTATATAGGTGTACGAGGTGTCGGATTGGGTAGTGGAGGGGGATTGGAGGTGGGAGTGGTGAGCTTGTTATGGAGTTAGGGATCGATATGGGCAGTCATGGGTACAACATTTGCTTTAATATGAAAGACATAGATGCGAGTTTTTGAAGTATCTAAGATACTAGATAAAAGTATCTTTATAAAATATTGTAAATCCACTAATAGGTTGTAGGCAAGAGTTATTAGCGTAAAAAGGTATCGATTACACAACTTTTCAAAAAAAGATCGCCAATATCGATCTATATTTTAGATTTGTTCTGTGCTATATGTTGGTTATTTTTTAATTTTCATCAGCTGAATCAAAAGATTAAATTATATTATACGATAATAAAATATATTTAGTTAATTATAAAGTTTTTAATTGTATTTATTTATTTAATGTTGAACTAAATTTCAAACCGTATATTTTGTGTGCTACTTATTAAAAAGACATCAAGATTCATTTAGCTTAAGTAGTTGGTAATGTAATTAAGCTCTAATATACTTAATATATACTTATGAAGTTTTTAAGTCAATATTAAAAATTTTTTCTATACAATACAAATCTAATTTGATAATTGACATAAATATTCTACATATGTTATATAGTATACATTCATTGAACAATGATGTTGCATATTTGTTTTCGATCATTGCCCCCAAAATGAATTATTATTTATACAAAACAATTTTTTTCCGTTTGTTTTAAATTATTTGAAAAACTTTAATTGGTAACAAAAGAAATAAGATACTATAATTAAAGTGACAGAAAAAGTTTAATACTTTCGAGCACTCAACTTTTTTAGAACCGCATAATAATAATTTCTATGTCAGTCAGAAGAACATAAAGCATGTCATTTTTTACGTTCTTATGATAAACTACCAGAATATTCTTTTATTTTTATATATATGAAAAGGTCGCTAAATAGTGTAGAAAAAAATTCGCGTTATCTTCCTTTGATTTTTATTAATGGATTTCATTAATAAGATTCAAGGATTCACTCGCTAATACATTCGCTAATTCACGTTAAACCAAACATCCAACATGAAAAAGAAACACGTTTTTGACATTTTCTGACCAAGAAAAAATCGCGTGGCGAACTATCTTGTAACGACATCAATTAATTCCACGATAAACACGGCACTTCGAAGTTATAATGTCCCGCCGCGAAGTAAAACTTCAACCGCATTCACGCTCCCTTTCATTCTCCCGTCAATAATAACTTCAACAGAAGCAGTTATTCCTCAAAAGCGGCGTATATCCGATAAACGCAGCACGGAAAGAAACCACATTAATCTTCCGTCGATTCTTCAAATTTCGAAGATTCCCTGCGAACCGTTAACTTCGTGTAAAAGCCGGCCGAAGAATTCGCATGTCTTCCAAAACCATCGAAAAAAGAAATAAGAATCGAAGAAGCCAAAGCGAAAGTCAGAAGAGGGCAAAAAGAATACAAATTACGAAACACGCGTTGACAACGATTTTAACAGCTGCACGCCGCGCAACGTCTCAAGCAAACGAGCCTCTCCTCTCTCTGCCTTTCTCTCTCTCCTTCCCTTTAATAACTTCAGTCGAAGCTATTAGGAAATACCTGGGCGTCAATTTCCCAAAACTTAACGATACTCGCGGTACGAAAGAGAGAAAAAAAGGAGGGAAAGAGCGAAGAGCTCTTCAAAGGCCATTAGCTTCGCGAAGCACCGCGAACGTAACGTACGAGACAGACACGAAGAAGAAGAAAAATAAGAAGGAGAGGAGAGGAGGAACCAGCGCTCGGAACAGAAGTCCAACTTAGTCAACTTCGATTCGACCATTTCCTCCTCCTCGTTCTCGTCCGCTCCTCCCTCCTTGTATCCTTCTTCTCGCTGTTCCAGTTTTTACGAATATCTCTCTCTCTCTCTCTCTCTCTCTCTCTCTCTCGTCTTCTTCTTCTTCTGCTTCGGGAGCTGTGTGTGTGTGTGTGTGTGTGTGTATATATATATACGAATACCTGTTGTACACGTGCAGCGGCGAGAGCCTTTTAATTCGCGAGGATTTGAAGAGGAGAGAGAGATCGAGTTGGTTGTATATTGTGAGTCAAGTTTCGCGGAGCGCAGGAGGGGGGGTGATAGGGGTTTTATGGGATTGACGTGGACTTTTTTCGGGAATTTTGGGGGATTGAATGTTAACGACGCCGATGATGATACTGGTTAGGATGTGTTTTACTTGGGGCAAAGGCTCTTTTTCTTTGAGATGAAGATTGTTTGGTAATTGTTTGTTTGTTAAGTGCGTAAACGACCGGTGAATTCGTGTTATTGTGTAGCTTTAGTAGTTCGGCGGATTTATCCGTATTTATTATTTAATGTTATTGGATTTTTTTTATTCTGCTTTTTTATATATTATACTCAGAAAATGATCTTCTTATGTTAAGAAGAATCTTCATCATCACGAAGAATTATATAGTATACGTGATCTTATTATGTTATTTCACTCTCGTAAATTTATTTTTTATTCTTACACTTATAGAAAAAAGATCTTTATATTGGTAAATAATTAATCTATGACCAAATTCTTTCGTGACAAATAGATCATATAAAGAAATCTTATCCGTAACTTTACGTGCGTTTATATAGATAAAAGTAGAGTAATTCTCTTTGAAAATCAAAAATGAGATACACAATAAGAAAAACGAAACTGAATTTCTAAACGGATAAAAAGAGTTCGATTACTTAAAATATTATACGATAGGTAAATGAGTTTAGAGAACAAAAATGTACAGCAATAATATAAAAGGATTAAAATCCTCACTTACCTGATGTTTGTTTCCAAATTGTTTAATTAAGAAAATACTGGTGGTTATATGTCAGATATTACTCATATTACCCACCTTTAGAACATCTATTACCCACCTAGTAGTTATTGTTATTAATTCTTTACTCCCTGTGTAGCTTCCAAATACCGGTTGGTTAAACGATCAATAAGAAACTGATACTTCGATTTTCAAAGCTAAAATCGTAGCCCCTTATCCATCGTCTTGACGACTGTTGTCCTTTTATCAAAGTCGTGATAATTATTTCGGCTTTTATAGCAGGTTCACACATTTTCTTCTACCTATAAGGATTTCATTGACAATGTCTAGACCCACAATCGATCCAACATACCAACTCCTGTATCATCCAGGAAAAGCACTTCCGTCCCATATGCGTGATGATTTTTATATATCTCCCTCTACCTCAAACATTTTCAACAATTCACCCTAATTAATCGCATCGCTTCCTTCGTCTTTCCAGGTCACCGACACGAACGACAACGCGCCGACCTTCCAGTCGACTGCCTACTCCTTCGACGTGCTGGAGAACGTGCCGCGCGGCAGCCGGGTCGGCCAGGTCGTCGCCGCGGACGCCGACGCCGCCGGGCCCAACAGCCAGATCAGCTACGCGCTCATCTCCGACTGGGCGAACGACGTGTTCTCCCTGAATCCGAGCACCGGGGTGTTCACGCTTACCGCAAGCCTCGATTACGAACAGGTGGGTTTTCTTCATTTCTGGACTGCTCTCAACAAAATATCGTTGAGTTGGTGTAACAACATTTTACACGTGAAAGTGGAAGAAACGCAGCAATATTCTTTACTTATTATTATAGGAAAACTAGGTCATTTTGTCGAGAAATGAAACAAGAGAGTATTTGCAACAATGCTGATGTACTGTTTGGATTTTTGAATATTAGTATAAGTATAATAACTATCATAAACAGCTCAAATATGTTTAGAATCTAAAGATTGACAATAATTAAGAAATTTCCTAGAGCATAATATAAAATTCACAAAAATTTAACCTATAATTAAACATTGAAGGTAGGATTTGTAGATCTTAGAAATATTATTTTTTATTTGGCTGTCTATATAAAAGTAGTACACACAGATATTGTAAATCAATTAAGTAGTTATTGTCGAGATTGGTAAGACATACTAATGTATATTATATTATTTAGAACGTGAAACAGTATTCACATACTTATTCTCTCATCGTACGATTCTTAAACTTTATTACAATTTCTCACTTAAAAAATCGGTATACATTATAACTCATGCTCACAAAACATGATCTGCTTAACACTATCAAAACGAACAACCACAACCTCAACCTTCCATCCTTATCTCACTCAAAAGCAGCTACATACACTAAGCCTACTACACCTTCAGAAACTCCAACTCCAACTCTCGATCCCGATCCCGATATCTGCGCAGTCGAACCGAAAAATCCGCTACACGCCGCGCGCGACGCTTGTACACGATCCAGGCACTCCGAAAATGTCTACCTCTCCTCCTCTCTCGATATAACCCTTCTGACTTTCCGAATCCGAATTCCCTCACACGCGCGCGCGCGCGCACACACAAGAACTCTTTCTTTCGTGCGCGCCGCGGGAGATCAGCCCGGGAGAGCAGCGGGACGCGCGTGAGTGTACGAGAGTCGAAGAAATTCGTCGTCGAATATTGAGAGGAGAATCGGCGATGGAAGTTGTACGTACTTATTGGGTTGGAAGGTTGAGGTGGTTTTATATGTGGGATTGGCTGTGGGGGTTAGCGAGATGGTAATTTAGGCAGTTTATGTTTTAAAAAAGTTTTCAATAATTTTGTAGATAAATGGAGCTCTGCGATCGGTATGCAATATACTTATTAAATATACGATCGTAATATGTCCTTGAAAAAGTTTATGTAGTTTATTTATTCATTTATTTGTCTATGAATGGAGGAAAATACTCTACTGATCTTTGGTTATAGCTTTAAAAAATAAATAATCTACAGTGATTTTTAAGAAAATTAACCTTTGGTTTTCATAAAAGACTATATAAATTATCCCTTAGCTACAACGTAGTTATTAATAATAATTTGAATTATGATTTTAAAATTCTCTTCTTGTATAGTGGGAATTGCCCTACAATATATGTACAACTGTATTACGCATCTAAAACTTCTGCCCACTATGAGTAATTTGAATCTCGAAAAAACTACTGCTCCCGTGTGCCAACGAAAGCCTTAAATATAATTACGACACGATTTTTTTCACACTCTTTCGTACAAAGCATAAATTGCACGCGTACACCAATTAAGCACCGCCTCAGAATATCCAATCCAAAATCACGATTTTCAACTCGACTCCTCTACACAATCCCGCGCTATACCCGCGTGCGCTTTCGCACGGAAGTCTCATTGAAACGCCACCAGACTCCCTTACATCCCAGCATGACTCTCAAAACGCTCGAAACCCAGGCAAATCTCCACCTAATCCACGCTTGCGCTTCAACCTCTCTCTTAAAAATCCCGCGAAAAAAGGAAACCTAGAATCCGCGTGTAACCTTCCTAATTAACCCAAGCTCCTCCATTCTTCTTCTCTGCGCAACTCGCGCGTTACTCTCTCCCAACGGTGCCTCTTTCCCGCGCTACATCCCCGCAGTTATTTTAAACACCCACCTCCCCCATCCGTACAACAACTGTCTCCTCCTCGTCTCGAGTTTTTCCCCGCGTATTCGCATCGCAGCCTCGTCGCAGTGCTGCCTGCTGACAGCGACGACGACGACGAGGGACAAGAGACGAGCGCGCCCGCGCGCAAAAACGCACATTGACCGAGTCTCCCCCCCCCCCTGGATTATTTATTCGAGCGGCGGTGGCGAGCTTCCGCCGGGGAAAAAGACCGCGGCCAGAGGGATTCTGTCTTGCTCGCTCTCTCGCGATTAGACTCGCTGAGCTGGAGGAAGGAGATGAATGTGCTTTTCGGGGGGAGGGGGGAGAAGTGAAATTTTTTGGATTGTCAGGGGGGGGGGAGAGATTTATGGTTTAATTAAGCGCGATGAGATGTGCGGTATGAGTGTGTGTATGTGTGTGAGGAGAGTTTGACATCCGATGAATTTCTGCTCTGCCGCGGTTGGATTGCTCGATGCTCGCGAGCATGCCCGCGGGTTAAAGCATGTACTGTGCAGGGGGGGGGGGGGAAGCGATGGGATGTGTATTTGCTTAAGTAATTGTAGATCGTGTAGCTCCAGGTGATGTGGAGATTGGCATTGAGAACAGTAGGAGGGCATTGTGAAGATTTGTGTTAAGAAATAAAATGAGTAATCGAAGATTAGTTCATAGTGATTCTCGCTTGAATATATTTTTACTATTATAGTTGAAAATATTTTGAGCGTTATAGTTAAAAACTTTTAGCGTCAAAAATCTCTCGTAGTAGACCGTTGTCTTTGCGACTAATAGGTACTACTATTTAACTGTAGATTTACTGTTCTGAGTTTTGCTGAATTATAATTTTGTATTAAACGTGTTATTCGTGTTCTAAATGTTCACATTTTTTTATAAATTCACATTATTGTTGTAGAAGTACCTCTATGAGGACTGGAAAAAAGACTTAGTATTTTGGAGATTGTATCGCTTCTTCGTTTATGAATTAACTAAACTATATTGTTATTTAAACAGTACAAAGTAACTGAAACTACACATATACAGTCATACGAAACAAAGGAATGTGAGCAATAAAGCGCATTTTTCAAGTATAATACGTATTAGATCTAAATTGATTGATTGTATTATAGAACACAGTGAAACTAGATCCTTATTTTTTCTACGCAGAGTAGTTATTTAACGGGAGATCGTATATTGGTATAATGGTATTACCTATATTTAACATTTCTTTTAATGAATTCTCAAATCAGAAAGGAGAGAAATAACATAAAAAGTAACAGTTTTAGCTCATCAGTCCACCTATCCTACAAAGTCAGTTTCTTAAATCTGAGATTAAATTGTGAAAAATTATTATAGGACATACAACTATTGACTAAGACCTTGCTATAATAATTTTCTATATCATTCACATACTAATATCTAAAAAATCTGACTATGGCCATCTTGTCGTCACGATACTCCTCGATTTGATCAAAGTTAGGAATTTTTAACGCAAAACTCAAATTTACTATGAAAATATATAACTTAAAGCGCACGAAGCTCTGCCACGGACTCCTAGTAAGAAAAAAAACTCTCCTCCATCAATAATAAAACTTGCAAAAAAACCCATTTCGTTCATAATCATCCGCACGTAAGCAGAAGACAATCACCGATCGAAAAATCCACGCATCCCAAATTCCCCCCTAAAAATCCCGCTACAAAGCCTCTTTCCAATAAACAAAGAAATTATCCGCACACACACATCTCGCGATACAGACAGTTCGACAGGTGCTCCGGCATCGTCGGCAGCAGCACACCCATGACTCGAAAATTAATCCCCGGCATCACGCGCGCAGTTTCCTCGGAGAAAGCGAAACGCTCGCCGAGGGTGAAAAAAAGGAAGAGCGAGAGAGAGAGAGAGAGAGAGCGGAATAAATAAAAGAAAAGAGAAGGACGACGGGAGAAAGAGGGAGAAAAGAGTGGCGGGTTAAAAGGCAGAAAGCCGTTTATAGAACCCCTCATCAGCCTAAATGCCTTAACTTCTCTCTCTCTCTCTCTCTCTCTCTCTCTCTCTTCGTTGAGAGCTGCAACGGCAGCCAGCAGACGTATGGTATACGAGCGTCGTGAGCTATACCTACGCTGCGTCTCACTCGATTATTATATACGCGTGTGGATCTGGTTGGAGGTGTGTATGCGTGTAGAGGTAGACGCGCGGTGGCTAGGCTGCGCTGGGTTATACTGGGTGTTGGGGAAGAAACTTGTGGAAGATTCGGGGATAGGGGAGTGAAGGGCGCTGAAAGACGAGATTAGACAATTCTAATTGTTTGTTGAAAATTTCTGTTTAAAAATAAATGGGAATTAGTTTTTGAGCTTGAAAATTGTCTGCAGATACTATTTTCGGTGTATTATTGATAGCCATATTTGCATAGTATGATCGAAATTAGTATAGATTCTTTTTTTTTTCAATGAATCATAAAGCAATGGTGTAAAAATTTAATATAGTACAAAATTCGCTTATGACGAACTCGGTTAAATAGATACGTATAATAAAAAAAACTTTGATTTTAATGATAAATTGACAGATTGTCTGTGATGAACAGAATTTATAAATACAAGTTCGAATTCATCGAGTACAGTAAATAATACTCTTAGTACGTTCCATGTCTTCTAATCGTGTAGACTTGAACAGTTAATTTTAAAATGATAAGGGAGATAGTATTAGATAAGTAGAAGAAGGCAGATGTGATTGATGAAATTTGATCCAATTCAAATGTGTTCATTGTTCTTAATTTTTTTCATTCAGACGACAGAACAAGTAACAGTCTTTAATTTTTGCTTTTTAAAGAAATATAACTTAAATTGAGTTTGTATGCAATAAACTATAAGTTGGCATGTTTAAAAATTGAATAAATTATTTTTACTCATAAAATTTTTGTCGTTTATTATTACTCCGCTTATCGAAATTATAACGAGAATAAGAATTCGTCAATCCCTGGTAGTATGTAAGCAGATGACACTGTATTTCTTAAATTCTCTATTTCTAAATTCTGTAACAATATACATCTGTATTTCGAACATCTTAATTCAGATATGGAGTAAACCGTTTATCTAAAAAATTCTCAGTTTTCCAATTAAATTGGAATTACCACTTACCTTAAATAAGTCCAAAAAATCTCAAATAATTAATATTGTTTACCAACAGCTTTCATTAAAATCCTGTCCCGACTAAAAACATCTGCAGCACTACCTACTCCAACTCCTTCCCAAACACCCAGTATACACGCATCAGCTCAGGGCGATCGTTGACGCGCTCCAAACTCTCGACCCGCCAAGCGCATAGAGAACCAAACACACACATCACAGAATCCCCCAGACGCACTTCGCGCATAGAGAGAAAGAAAGAAAGAACCGAGAGCGAGAGCGAGAGAGAGCTCGAAAGTAAAAGGCCGAAATTTGCGGCGTGGCAGAATCAGAAACGCAGAAATAAATAACACGCTTCGGTCCGCGCGCCAGTGCTCGTTCCGCTGGACCTGAACCCCCTCTAAGTATAGACCACGTACCCATACACACATATATACACATATAATACGCACGAGAAAAAGTATAGAGTACCGCGTGGAGTACAAGCACAAGAGACGCGCCAGGCCGCGAAAACGATATCTCGCGCGTATAAGTCGTCCGCGAAAAACGCAGAGCTCTTCCGTACGCGCGCTGGCCGCTTGTAATTTATGCAAAATCGTAAATTAGAGAGGGTGGACTCTCTCTCTCTCTCTCTTTCTCCCTCTCTTTCTCTCTTGGCTTCATTTTATTTTCCTCTTCTCTTCTGTGTCTGCATCAGCGCGTTTATCGTTGACGACGAAAGAGAGTCAAAAGTGAGTTCGACGCACGCGGGGGTATTATTTTTCAAAGTAGGTAGTAGGTGTGTGCGGATTTTTATCGTTGCCGGGATTTTACGGATTTTCGGAGGAGTATAGGCGAGCGCGCGCGCGCGCGGGCGAGAAAGTTTTTAGGGGTACCAAATTACAGCGGGAGAAAAGCTCGCAAAGAATAGGAGAATATAGAATGCAAAGGGATTTTAGTGCGGGCTTTCGTGGGTTCTGATCACACGGTTAGCGAGGCTGCAACGCGTAAAAGTTGCAGAATGCGGAGAGATTTGTAAGTTTTTTGGGTGTGTACGTTTGTGTGTATTCGCTGATTGATAGGTTTGGGTTTATGGGTTTGCGGAAATTTCTAGGTGGGAATGTCGGAGTTGTCGGGGGGTTTTTTGCCAAATTTATTGATTTTAGGCGTGACGTTTAGGAATGGCTGCTTTGAATAATTGATTCGATTATGGGTAATATGCGTGCATTTTTCTGTAGAAATGAAACTTTCTAGTGCGAGGTTTAATTTTGGGTTATATCTTTTTATTGTCTGTGCAAAATTGTTTGCGTCATAACAATTTTTATGTTTAGTGGTTCTCGTGAGAATTCACTGGGATATTTTTATAAAAGGTATATCTCAAGAGATATCTCGTGAAATTTTTTGAATCATAGTATCCACGCATTTACTAAAATAAATTGTTTATACATACTTTTATTTTTAGCGTAGATTATGTGAATAGTATATATACTTACATAGTAAAAATACTTATATAGATAAAAGTGTATAATATTTATAGAGTAATTTTTCATAGGTACCAACAAACATGTTATCAATCGACAAAATGTTCAACTTTTATAAAGTATACTCCCTTGTATTTAAAACTAATCATTTTACAACTGCTTATACAAGTAGATGCGTATAGTTTATAAAAATATGTATTACCAAACTCGTCCTTCATCTACTTAAATATATTAGACATAATTATTTCAAAATACGCCTTTATCTCAAAATACTAAGAGACTCCTTTATCACACATCAGAACAAGACAGTGACAACTAAAAATTTGCTTAATTTGATTTTTATTTAGAAAATAGCTCACAGGAAAATAAAAGACCTTCATACATTTGAATAATTATAGTTAATAAAAATGTACGCTACTTGCTTGATGCCAGAAAAACATAAAATTGTCTAGCTACCATACTCTTATTCTAAGAAGACAATATTACCGACAACAACCAAACATCACCAGCAACTAACCTCACCACTCATCTCTCATTTCCCAGGTGCAGCACTACATCCTCGTGGTCCAGGCGACGGACGGCGGCCTGCCCGCTCTCTCCTCCACCGTCACCGTCTACTGCAACGTCGTCGACCTGAACGACAACGCGCCCGTCTTCGAGGCCGGGCCGCGCTCGGCCGAGCTCCTCGAGAACGCCACGGTCGGCAGCGTCGTCCTCGCGACGAGCGCCCAGGACCTGGACTCGGGCGAGAACGGCCACGTCGTCTACTCCATCGTCAGCGGGGACGAGAACGAGGACTTTGGAATTGCGAACAATGGGACGTTGTACACCAGGAGGCTGCTGGATAGGGAGTCGAAGGGGGTGTATAATCTGGTGCTGGAGGCCGCGGACAGTCCGAGGCCACCGGCCAAGGCGCTGAGTACAAATATACAGGTGTGTGTCTTTTTTTTGTATTGTTGATTGAAATTGTGGCTTTGTTTGGTTGCTGAAAAGCAGATGTAACTTGCGACTATCGCGTGGCAAGTGGATTCAAGTTTATGGGGAAATGATAATTAGAGGATGGTTTTGTTGTTATTTTCAGTGGGATTTGGAGTAATGAGGAATAATTTTGTATTGCTTTAGATTGTTTAGATCGACGCACGTTACGAAAAGCTGCAGGTTTAACATTTTTATATTAATAAGAATCGTAACTTTCGCATTTTTAAGCAAATTATTATTTATTTGAGTTATTTATATTTATATAATTCCTTGTTTTTGTATAATTAAGAACGTTAGATTGTGTTCTGGATCGAACCGAGCTACTTTTCGTAAAACAGTCGAAAAATGTAATTAGAAGTTTGAAATTTTGTCAAACTATTTTTAAATTTTATGTGAATTACTTTTAAAGATTTAAAACAAATTATTTTACATAACTAAGATAGAGCTGTCTTTGTTAATTCAACAATAGTTTAAAAGTGTGAAATAATTTTTAAAGTTCAATCTATGGATATTTAAATCTTTTTTTTGTGGCCGTGAAAAGAAAAAATAAGCATATAGATACATCAATTGTATTTTATTATTCTTACCTTACTTATAGCTCGATAATTCCATTACATCAAGTAAAAAATATTCAGGTAACTTGATAGATTTATGTTCAAAGAAATTATAGATAATAAAATATGCATAATATAATATATTTTATAGATTATTCCGTTAAATATTTTATCCTATAACACTCATTAAAAACTATATATATTTATAGTAACATTTTCACATCAAATCATTATGAGGATTCATTATTTGTAGTACTAAAACGATAGTGAAAATATGAGTTATTTTAATTTTTTATTCAATCGATTATTTCTTTTTTATAAACTTAATTATAAAAAATAAATGTCATTGTCGATCACTGCTTACATCATCTATTTTAAAGCTTAGATTCCGTTTGTCAATCATTTTATTGTAATGACCTACATATTTCAATTAGATTATAAAACATTTAAATAATCGCCATTGATGCAAGATTCTAATTAGTTCTGGTCGAGTTTGTCTTTCGAAAAATCGAATAATGGCATCAATTTCCGCAAATCGTTTCCATATAGTCGAGCATCTTAATAAACCAGTCAATCGATTTTGAAATATTCGAAAACCGACATATGTAAACCGGTTTTCGTTCGCACATAAATAATGAATTCTGCATTTCTCCTGAATAGTAGTCTCGTCTAAAAACATTTCCACTGCTCTGTCGCTATGCGCATTATTAATTGTACTATAACAAAATACATTTTTATAAAGTTGCTAATTAGATTATTTAAAATTCTACCATGCCAAACAAGATGTTAAAAAACTTGTTCAGAGTGGAATGAAGATTTTACCATCGTAAATTACACGCAAACTACAAAAGAATGCGATTAATTACATTCGAATAAAGAAACCTGAAGCTATTCGTACAGAAGATTATTGTTACAGCGATACACATTCAATCATAAATCTACAACGAAGTGTGCAATTTGTGTAGCAGACAAACGATTTGATACTTCGTTATTACAAAAGATCTGCCAATTATATACATAACGGAAAATTATACGAGGCAAAAATCTCGGCTCCGCAGTACACGAGGAAAAGTATATAATTGCACGGATTATTTTATTGTCGAGTTTGGCCGGCGGACGTTTTTATACACATGTATATATGCTCGTTTTTAGATCTCGCCGGTATTGTTCTTCGTGTCTCTCTCATAATTTTCTGCGTGTGGAAACGCCGCGTCTACGACAGAAAAATTACACGGTTACGAATCGTGAGAAGAGAGAAAAAAAGAGGCGCGCGAGTCGGTCGCCGGGGCTGAATATAAAGCCATTTCTTTTTGTGCCGTGAAGGATTAGAAGTTGAAGACAAGTGAAATTAGCGGTTATTAGTGCACTATAAAACGTTAGCGTTTCTTTTTGTAGCACAGTGTATATGTAACTGGCTGGGATTGTAGGTACCTTTCGCTAATTCTTATTATTTGCAAAAGTGCATTGTGTTGTGATTAACTGTTGAATTTTGCGTAATGGGGTCTTACTTCGTTTATTAACGTTTGACATGTGTATTATTTATGTCAATTTATATTTAGCTCATGAAGCTAAAATTAGAAATTTCGAAGAAAGAAAAACAATTTAATACTTTGAATGAAGTGTCATAACAGATAAAAAAGCATACAATGAGATTGGCGCTACTTTCCTTTATTCTGCAACGAACGCTTTTATTTTCGTTTTATCATTTTAGAAAGCTTAAGTACTTAGTTTTACAGATGTTTATTAATGACTCAATTTTATAGAGTAAGATGTACTAAAAGATAAAAAGATCCACTTGACACTGCAGAATACAATCATAAATATACAAAACTAATGAGAACTAGAACTGATTACTCAATTTTATAGAGACAAGGTACCAAAAGATGAAAAAATCTGTTAACCACTTGGAAATTGTAATCTTATAAATATACAAATTCTGCATCTGCAAAATTGCGTTACTGATTTTCACAGAATTGTTATATTTTTCACTCAAAATTGAAATAATAACCATACAATTTTTAAACTTTACATACTTTTTCCATTTTATGACATAAAGTTGAGGACAAATTTAATATACTAATTGCAAGAGTATACATTTTTTACAAAACGGTTAAAAAAGTATCAAAACATACAGTGTCCGAGATAGCTCCGTTGTCTCCTATAGCATTTACATAAACATTAATCGTATACAAATTCATACACTAATTGAACCATTCTACTTAACGTACATCTCTTTTTTCCTAATGCATAAGGTTGTATAAAATAAAATTTAGCAACATTAATATTTAAGGATATTATAAAGACGTAAGAAAATATATAATAATTAATTATAACCTACATGGAATCTACGACTACCAAGTATGATTATTTATTACAAAATGCATTCAGTAATGTAGAAAGTTTTGTTATAACCAAGTACCCTATATCCACCTATGATTCAACAAACTCCACAAATCAATCTAACGCATCTCTACCCCATCCTCTGCCTCCAGGTAACCGTGAGCCTCCTCGACGTGAACGACCAAGCGCCCGAGTTCGTCAGCAGCAATCAGACCTCGATCCCCGAGAACGCCGGGCCGAATTCCGTCGTCATGGCCGTGAAGGCCGTGGACCGGGACGAGGGTCGCAACGGCTACGTCGAGTACGGCCTGGAGTCCGAGCCCGGCCTCCCCGTGCCCTTCTCCCTCGGCGCCGTGGACGGTGTACTGCGAGTCGCCGGTGCTCTGGACCGCGAGCACAGGGCGAATTACACCCTCAGGCTCACGGCAAGGGACAGAGGAGAGCCCCCGAGGAGTACGGTGCAGACGGTGCAGGTGCTCGTGCTGGACGAGAACGATAACTCGCCGATTTTCGATCCGAGGCAGTATTCAGCCAGCGTGGCGGAGAACGCGAGCATTGGGGCTAGCGTCCTGCAGGTGAGGGTTCTTTTTGTTTCTTTGCTTTTTTTGGCTTTTTGGAGCGACTTGGATGGATATTGACCGGTGGTGTTGAATGTTTGCTAAGTATCGCTAAGTAGGCTAAATATTACCTGCATTTTGACTGATTTGATATTGAATAATTTCGCAAAATTTGGCTAACTGTGTCAAAATTTGGCATGAATAAACGTTGATTAGCAAAAAGATTTTTTCCAACAGTATTAATGAGTATAGTTCTTATGCTTTTGCATACCCTTTGTAAGTTTTATAAGGGAAGTTTTTAATTAGTTAAACATTTATGATTTATTCTGATTCAATGCACTTTTATATTCGAATCATTACCAAAACTAAGAATCATTATAATATTTATGGAACACAAATCATTTTAACAATTAGATGTTTCTTTATTGATCTAATATATAAACCAAATGAACAGTAACATTTTTAACTAAAAATATGCAATTTTGTAAGCCCCAACATTACTATAAACAATCAGTATCAATTTTTCTTTCCAATATTATAATCAGATCGCATACACGTCCACTCACATAACAGAAAAAAGTCCCCTTCACCAGTACACACTCGCCATAAATCACCGAATAAAATGAAATCTCTCGCATTCCCAGAGAGCGTGAACGCGCAAGAACCAGAATAAGCGCGCGTACAATACCGATAACCGCTGCACAATTCAACCGACGACTCCAAAAAAACGAGAAAAAAAATATCGTTGCTGCACATCCACCCTTCGAACAATCGTACAATCGCGTAAATCCACTCACCAACATCCTCTCCTATACCCATATCCCCCCAGAAAAAAAGGAAGCATTCCTACACTCTCTGCAACGAAGGCTCGCGTACTACTGCACATCTCGATGTTCTTCTCTCTCGCTTCTCTTATTTCTTTCACCCTCTAATGATCTGTGTATTTTATTTTATTTACTCTTTATCATAATCAATCTTGTGTCTGAAATGAGTATAATTATACTATTGCACTCACATAGCAAGACTATGACAATTCATACATGTACCCGGAAAATCAGTAAAAATAAGTCACAAAACTTTAATGGAAAAATTAAGTGGAATCATTTTAGCTGGTAGAAAACTGGATTTCTTAGTCAGTTTTCCGACAATCCAGAATTCTGAGTTGTCTATTTATTTACCGTGTTTGGTTAGAATGAATGGCGATCGCCGTGAATATTCATTTAACGAATGAACGAATGATATTGCGAGCATGCTTTTAATTTTATATTGAGTTCTTTCATCTTATACTTGACGAACTATAAAATACCTCCTTCAGTACCTCCTTCCCTATGTAAATATACTTTACTATATCACCTACTTACATTTTTACCTACAGAATTTTACCTATAAGACTGACGCTCGATATGTGATATTTAATGATTACTATCTGATAGATTGGTACATACCTATTTACCATGTATATAATTTTCTTATTTTTAAACCAGAAATAACTTTTTATCAATCTATCTACCTATATCTACTTTACCGATACACCAAATAAACCTTACACCCTCTTCTCTCTCCCTCTCCCACCAGGTATCGGCTCTGGACAGGGACGACGGCGCCAACGGCCGGGTGCGCTACAGCATAGTCGCGGGCGACGCCAATCGCGACTTCACCATCTCCGAGGACGGCGGTGTCATCCGGGTCGCCAAGAACCTGAACTTCGAGCGCGTCTCGCGATACAGGCTCCAGGTGCAGGCCGAGGACTGCGCCCCGGAACTCGGCGGCGAGTCGAGAGCCGACGCCGCCGAGGTCGTCATCGGCGTGCTGGACATCAACGACAATGCGCCGGTGTTCCTGGACTCGCCGTACCTAGCGCACGTCATGGAGAACATGTTGCCGCCCGCCGGAGGATTCGTCATGCAGGTACGTGGGGATGGAATTTGGAAGGTTGGTGGAGGAGTTACTCCGTGAGAGTTGATTTTTGCTTGTTGAACAGGGGAATTTTTATGAAATTGGTTAGCTCTTGGAGTGAAAGTCAGCTCTATGAGAGTAGAATAGTTACTCGATGAAAAGGTAGAATTTTGATGGAAGTATAATATAGTTAGTGTAAAAATACTTTTTTATCGAGTGAAATTTTGACTTGAACAGAGTCGCTTTCATCAAAATATAAAGACAAATTAGTATAAATATAAAGAAAAGAGTAATCACCTACTCTATGGACTTAAAAGAGCATAATAGAATTAATAGATGAAAACAAATTATATGTTAAGATTTATGATTTAATACAAAGTCATTTACTGCAATTTTGATTAATTACTGCTGCGGTAATACAAAGTATTATGTAATTTCCATAGATAGTGCTGTGCTAATTTTACAAGAATATTTGTCGAATTGACTAGAAAGTTTATCAAATCTTTTGGTTATTACAATTTTTCACCGATTATAAGGTTAAATCAATAAATATTATTCCTGTAAAACTAACAAATCACTATATGAAAACAACAAAGCACTATGTAAGTATTACCAAGAAATAATTAAAATACGATATCAGCATTATAAATAATAAATTATTTTGCCAATGTTTTAAACATTATTTTTGTTTCTTTTTTTGAGCATTTTATATTACATATTTAAAACAATAGTATACAAGTCCAATTTTTTTCGTTGGTATAAATTAAGTTGTAAATACTTTTATGCGCATGTTTAGAATCATTTCCATACGCGGTCGAACCAACCATATTTAGTCTTGTTTATTTTGAGTCTATCGATCGATCGAAAAGTCGGCCTTTCCCCTCCCGATTTTATTGGGTGTTCAAGGTGTGAGAATTGTCGTGTTTCCGCATGCCTAGTGGGTGACGGTTCGGGTGGGACTGCGCCATCGAGCGACAGTTTTTACGAGGATGATTAAGCCGACGACGACGAGACTGACGTGGATTATGTCGGATTGAGAGATTAATTCGGGGAATTTCGGGCATTATGCAAAAAACGGGCGTCTCAAAATGACATTCTCGCATTTTTAATTAAATTAGCTGTTCAATTATTATCCGTTATAATGACTGAAGTCTTGTGACAGACAGAAGTGAAGATATTATTTAAAACTATTTACGAATCAGTGACACAATTCTTTCTTATTATCTAAGATAATATACTTGAGAAAAGATATTAGATAAATAACGAAGAAAATTAATATGTATCATACAAATATTACTGGAATTGAAAATATAATTATTATTTTATTATTATAGATTTAATTTTGGCGAAGAAAAAGAATTTTATTGACAAAAATGTAATTTAAGTACTGTAATTTTAAAAAATGTTGTAAGATATAAATTAATATACATAATGTTTGAGCTTGAATATATATTATTCCAACATTATAACAGTTTTTAAGTGTATAAGATATAGAACCAGTAAAAGAAATTCAATCATTTAATCTACTTTTAAATGTATAGCATAAAGTCAACAAACAAACGCAAAAATTAAAGCCATTATAAAACACTTGTCGTCCTTTTAAAAAAAGATATTCTCATTACGTATACGGCGTCTCTAAAACGTGCTCTCGTGTTTAACACGCAAACAAACAGGTGAAGGCGTACGACGCGGACACGCCGCCCTACAACGATCAGGTTCGCTACTTCCTCAAGGAGGGTGACACCGACCTGTTTCGGATAAACGCCAGCACCGGCGACATATTCCTGCTGCGGACCCTCGACCGCGAGCTCATCTCCGAATACGTGCTCACTCTCGTCGCTATGGACACTGGTAAGACTAGCTTTTTTTTTTCAAATGAATATATTATTGTTATTTGAATTTTCGAGTATTTCTGTTATACTTTTGTGATGTGTGATAACCAGGAAAGAGAAATACGTCATGGGACTTTCTTTGAACTGTTATGTTATTAAGAACTTTAGGTATTATACTCCCTAAAATTTTAAATTGTAAATTTATTTTAATGTAAAGTTAAAATTTTTGTTTATAATTTTAATACTTAAAGACTTAATAGTGATTTCTTTTCATATATTATTTGATTTTTAGACCAATTTACATATATCACAAAAATAAAAATAAGTACTCTTTTAAACTTATTGATCGTTAACTGCCCTTAAATAACTTTTCGCAAGTTTTCTAGTTATCATAAAAGACCTTGAATAATTCTAATTATTTGATTGTAATAATCGCTATTTAACTTAACTTTTCAAATTCAAATCTAAAACTCTAATTAAAACTTTCCCATTTTATTTAAAGTAAAAATTACTTTTACATGTATGTACTCTTAAACGAACGTCAGCAAGTGAGGAACATTTAGTTAGTAATAATCTAGTAAATTTTGACCAGTATAGGCGTATAAAATATAAACACAATAAAAACTATACTAATAAATCTATCCTCGCAAACATTATCTCATTCGCACACATGCCCAGTCGCAACATACACAAATATTTGCATGCTCGGCAATATAAGGTAGCAACCGCGCCGGCGTCGGCTCTCTTTTTCGCTATTTCGTCACCACCACCACCGCAGTCGCCGCCACCGCCGCCGGCGCGCGCGCACGGACGCCAAAAGAAGGTTGACGCGGCCCGACAACTGACAAGCGATCAAGCGATCGAGCATTATATAGCCGAGAATATATATAAGCTGCTCGAGAGAGAAAAGACTCTGCTGCAGCTAACTGACTGACTTGCGGCAGATAAGAAGCGCTGATAAGAAAAGGCGCGGAGGAGTAAGCCACGTCTCGTTAGTCTTTTGTGCGATGCATTGTGCGCTGTCCCCGAGATTTTTCTCCCCCCTGCATAAAAGGAGGGGGAGAGCTTTTTGTCAATCGATCGCGATTTATTTCGTCTCGTCGCGGCTTTGACGCTATCGCGACTGCAGCCGCCCGCCACCTTCCGCGAAAGAGGCGCTTTTTTTAGTTTTTAAGTTTTGCCGCGGGAGAGACGGCTCCTGCTGCTTTGTAAAGAGCGCCCCGCGCGTCACTTTCTAAATTCGTGCGACGCTCGCTCGTTCGTTCATTGTGGTATGGGTATTAATCGGTGGGTTTTTTTCTTCTCTGCCGTGGGCTCGAGAAGTGGAATTTGTAGTTTGCGGTGGCGATGATTGCATCAGTGATGGAATGTTGTGTGATGGTAAAAGGTAGAAATTGTATAGCAGAATTTACTATTTCTTTATGTATAAGACATTGGAAACACAATTTTATTTTATTTTACTTAGGGCACTACTTTTTAATAATATAAAAGAATATTTACAAGTTTTGAATGCATCTGTTTTCTAATTTATTCACAAAAATTACATAAATATAGAAAAATCAGTCAGGAAGATTAATACATCTATCGGTAATAATAAATATATATTTTTCTCTCTACTATAATACAGTTATATTTCAAAACTTTTAATCATGCTGGCAACACATTTTGTTCGTGCAGTGAATGCTTCAAATGGTAAAATAATTTCTCGTTAATGAATACAACGAGACCGAGAAATATTCCAATTCCTAAAACTGTTAAGATCGGCGCAATACCTCCAAGGGTGACAGGATCATACTGGACATCCAAAGACGGGGTTCTGGTGTAAACCTTTTTTCTCACTCGTGTCATAATTCCACAATCTTTAAACTTTTGCAAGCTGTAAAAACAATTATCAAAATAGAGCAAAACTGAGCTCTTCGAGCGATACGATTTCATACTTACTGATAATCGATAACTCCAGTGTACGGACTCTCTTTAGTCAATATTAAACCAAGACTGTCGATCCTTCCCGAGTCGATGGAAACTACCTTACAAGGCAATCCAGTGTTAATTTGATTCTTGACTGCTTCGGTGGCGTAAAATGCAATTTTGTTTCCTGAACAAGCCTAATTCGATTCATTAACGTCGATGAATAATTTATCAGTATACAAGATGTGCTTGTAGATAAGCTACCTGTTTAAAGCCACCCATCATAGTAGTCGGTAGTTCCGTCTCGCTCTTCATTCGCTTCATCATTTTTCTGAGTGTGCGATCCTTCGAAGACTGCCCAAAAAGAAACATAGAATCGAAACTACACACCTTAAGAAACTTGAACAAGAGGTATAAATTTTAAGCTTACAGCAAACATGTCGTAATCCGCACTTTCTTGAAAAGCTACTAATTTGAATGAACCGTCGTTGACGAATCCTTCGAGATCCTTGAATGGTAAGCTCGGGATCGCGACAGTGAGATAACTGATTAATGAGGCCGAGTAGATGGCCAAAAAAAACAGGGATGATACGAATAATGAGAAGTATGCTATTCTCAGCGGTGAAGCTGATGGAAAATCTATAATCCAAACAGTATACATTTTAAAGCGATTTAAACTTGGAGATACGGCAATTTTCTTACCAGCTAAACCTTGCTGACAAAAGATTCCCCACACCCAAAGATAGTTTTCAGAAACATGTCCAGGTGAATTATTCTTCTTTCTTATTTTTATTCTCATTATTGTGATTACACACGATGACAAGATGTATACTACTATGAAAATCATCCATATGTCATTACTAAATGCCTAATACAATAAATAAAAGAAATACCGAATCAATACATACTCATATAATATACCACTTACACTGAGAAAACTATATCGTAACGTAAAATCAATGTAATATATAGCTTAACTACTACAACATCATATTGTCAAAATTTATTTGTCGATATTGTAATTATTTTTCGTTACATGCAATATCATATTATTAAATTAGCAATTTGAAATATACTGATTTGTACATTAAAAATACACTTTTAAATAGTTTAGTTTCTTTTAGTCGGCAAAATATTCTGGAGACCCCATGCCCACGTTTTTACGGCATTGGATCGAAACCAATTCGCTTTAAGATATATGAATCTAAATTTACGATCTAGCTTTCTCAATGTAATACCATTTATCACCGTACAACCTAAAATAAATTTTACCCGATAATAAGAGGACCACTGAACCGCAGTGCCATCGGGCTGACGCATGTAGAGTCGATTCCTCGAGAGTATGATAGGCAGCGTGAAATCCACCTCGTCCAGCCGTTGACCGTTCATCGTCAGTTCGGCCACCCCGATGTCGACTTCCTTCTTGACCAGTCGGCCCATGACACCCGTCCAACTTCGGGTAGTTTTATTCCACATGCCGTAGGCGCTCTCCTTGTAAGTGTAGTCGTAGCTGAAGTTCATGACGGACGCGAGTTCCTTCAGAATTTCGCCAAACGGGCCCATCATTCTTCCTGATTCCGACGTGATGAAAGGTGATTCCTAGGATAAAATATGAATGTGTGTTAAATGCGAATGATATAACCCTAGAACTGAAATTTTTGGAACACTAATTTTTTTCTTTCAATTGTAGAAAAAGTGTGTTTGTTTAAACAATTTTTAATTTAATTAAAACACTTTCTCTATGTGTGTACAATTGTAAACTAGAGACTGTGACAAGACTATTCTATTTCGGTTTGCTGAAATTCGTTCAGTTTTGAGAAAGTTAAAATTATTTGGAAGTTGCGTGGGTCATAGAACAAGTCTTTTAAAATGCACTACAACATAGTGTTACAATTTAAAAGGTCTGGGCTGTTATTAAGCTGAAGTATTCATCTTTGAAGTTTCAAGATTTACTGTACCAGGCTTGTATTAATAATACATTTTCACTTATATAAAATTCTATACAATTATATTAATATTTTGTGTTTTAAAAAACTGATATCACGTTACACAGAATAACTTTATGTTAAATAAAAGTTTTTCATGTGATTTTAATCATACAGCCATCGAAATTTGGTATTGTCGATATATCTATATACATGGTTCAATTCCATTTAAATTTTATGTCATGTTTCGGTTTCATCAACTATCAATGAGATTCCCACTATTTATCGATTTTACCCTGTACTATAGTATAGTTTACATTTCTCATCTCCCCTATCACTCAAACATCTCATCTACAAAATACCAAACAAAAACCCTCCAACTGCCACGCAATCCTTCAAAATATTCAAATCAACGTGTTCGAAGCTTACGTCGACCGCGGCGACGCGCAAGATCCTCCCGCCGATGCTGTGTCTCCGCTCGTACACGCTCTTATTGGTCTTCAGCTGAAAGTGACGTATGGGATCCCACGTGGCCAGGTCGTAAATCTCGGTCTCCCCACCGTGCACCGAGTACCACTCGCGCAGATTGACGTCGCCGTAGCACTTGACCAGCATCTTCGTGTCGAACTTCAGGCTGAACATGTTGCCCACTGGTGTCTTGCATGCCCGTATCCCCGAGTCCATGCATATGACGAGCCAGGTGGGATACGACATGTCGTAGATCTCGGTGGCACGCTGGAAGCTCCTGACCTCGTGCTCCGAGCTGATGAGGACGACGAACAGGGGGCGCACGATGCGCTTGTAGTAAATCCTGGAGTACTCGATTATGTCGGTGTAGTTGGCGGTGACGGTGAGGACTCGCTTGCGGGAGAACTCGCGGTGGAGGTGCAGCATCAGGGTCGTCGTGCGGAGGCCTGGAATGGAGGTTGGAGTATGAGAGGTGGCATTGTTCGATTGACATCCGAACTCGCTGGCGGAGATCGCAATCAAGGGGCTTGTCAATGAATACGCGCGGAGTTTGCCAAGGTTGTTAAGTGCTCGTCATAGTCGGGGGTATGAGGTCTGCTAATTAGCTGGGATGACTAGAAACTATATGCCCGGGGTTTGAATTAACAGTTCCTTGCTGTACTGGTTGTGGTCGGTTGTGTATGTTGGGCACGAAATAATTGGCCATCGAGACAACCAGTTCGAAAGGTATAACAGGAAATTATTCTATACTTGTAGAAATGGTCTCTTGAATCATAAAGAATGCTCTTGAATAAGTTGCTATGAAAGAAAAACATCTTTGTGAACTGTTTTTCTATTAGTCTAATTATTTGAATTCAAATTGAATCTTTGCTGACTATTTAGACAAGTTCATAATAATTTTTCTCTTAGCAAATTATTAAACATTCTTTTGCTTGGTCTGTGAGTGTACAAAACATAATTTCGCATCCCCAAAACAAGACTATGACAACTATAAATTATATGTTTTTATAAGAACAAGCAAGTAACGTCAATTTAATCTTTGTATTATATAGTTTCTCAGCCTTGCTTAACCAGTATTTAAAGGTTTCTATTTTCCTGTATTATATTGCATACAAAAATTGAGTTAAAAATATTTAGTATCACAGTCTTCTCCGTGGAATGCTATATCGTAAATCATTTACTTTCGTCGTTTCCCGCAAAAATGATGAAGACACTGGAAGCTCCGCTGTATTCCTGAACATCCGAAGCTAAAAGCACGTAATCGTCGTAGACCTCCAAGTTTATGGCGCTAATGTCACCTTTCCCACACTCCCCACTGCTCAACTGCTGGCCCACGAAGAAGAACGCCAGCAGCGAGGGCGTCATCATGATTCCCGCGCTGCACATCGTGAAATCCGCTCCGCTTCAATCCATCAAATCTACACCGAGCGAATTGCCGTTACTCCACATTCAAATTTATCCCTCGACTGAAGTGTGCTCGTCTAGACGCTTACGCGTATATTTGCTCTTCATGAATTGTAGATCAGCGTGCGTGTGTGTCCAGGCCAAAGATCGATTCGTCCATGGCCGAACGGAAAATATTTGGTGCGATACGAATCGTGATTTTTTTTCAATGAGAGAGCGCACACCGCTTTGTGTGTATACTGTGCACAGTGTGGTAGCGGGGTTCTTCTTTATTTTTTTGAGCACCGGAAAAAAAGCGTCTCGAGAGAAACAGGTTCATGAATATGAAAGAATGACTGAGATAAAATCATTGCGCGCGGCGCGGTGCGACATTTTATATTTCGCTGCGTAACGTTCGTCTCTGTCTGTCTGTGCGTGTGTATGTGTGTGTCTGTGTGTGTCTAATGTACAGAAATAAAAAGCTTGTAGCATTTTATACAGCTATCGGCTGTTGTTTTCGCAAAGTTATAGCTAGTGCGGTGTGGGCATGCTGAAAAAAGTTACGCAGTGGAATTGTTATGCAAATATTCGGATTATCGGGACCACCGCGGTTTTTAAAATATTCGCATAGCTCAAATAAGGCTTAACGTGAAATGACTTCATTAAGCAAATATCTTTATATAATCGTAGTGGATTGTTAAGTGTAGAATAAAATATGCATCGTGTTGTAATCTTAACTTTTTGATTACCAAATTTAAAACTTAAAAATTCTTTGTTCTTATAAAACGTCGATTAGGGGAGTATCAGAACTCCAAGTCATTAATACTTAAACATTGCGCAACATTTTGAAACTCTTGATAAAATGGAGAAAAGACAGGTCTTATAGTTTAACGCTCTTTTATATTGTAAATATCTATATAGTACTTTAAGATTATATCTACACTAAAGTGATGCAAATTTGAATCAGTTTTCAGTTGTTCAGGTTCATTTAAAATTTAAACAAAAATAATGGATATTTATGTACAAAATTAAAAGCGTAGACTCTAAAACATGTTTCTTCCTGCTTTTGTTAAGTGTCTCAAAGCATCTCTGAAATTTGTTAACAAAACCTTCGACCCAACCGACAATCCCAAAATCGCGGCAGCATCCCAAGTAAACACATCATCCAACTCTCCTCCCCAATAACAAAGTCAGCTGCGCACCTCGATACCAAGTCGTCAAAATAAAACTACCTTTCGAATCCCAGCGCTCCACAGCAGCAGCCAGCGTCAAAGTGATTGGCACTATTTTTCTGCTCCTCTCTCTCTCTCCTGCATTATATAAAAGCCCCTCATCTCCATCTCCCCAGAAAATCAGAAAATAATCGCCATCGCTCCATCTCATCCTCCCTTCCTCCCTTACTCTTTCTCTCTCTCTCTCCTTCCATTCCTCAATCAATCGAAGGCGTAATCCTCCAGGCGCTCTTCCCCTCTTCCTCTCTCTCCATTGATCGGTGCCGCAGCAGCAGCAGCAAGGCAGTTCTAGACCTTGGCTGCAGTGCAGCAGGCAGCAGCGGCAGAATTCCGCGAAGAATAATATGAGAACACGTATCGGTCGCCGGGCTACAGCTACACAGCCGCGAGGTTTGATGCACAGATAATCCTCCGCGTGTTCTTCCCTCTCTCTCTCTCTCTCTCTTTCGCTTGGTTGTGTATATCCTCCTTTTTCTCTCGCTCGGGCTGCTTGGAACTCGTGCAAGTCACTCTCTACTCTAGTGGAGACTCGGGAGGGAAGAAGAAGAGAGAGAAGGCGAGGAGAGGAGAGTTGCTGCCGTGAGCGTAGGGCATCCTGCGCGCGCACTCCTTATTTCTTTGAGCCTATAGGGTATACACCTTATAGAAGCTCTCTCTCTCTCTCTCTCTCTTTCTTTCGTTCGTTTGAGACTTGTTCTTTGATTCATTCGTTAAGGTAGGGTTCCATGATTTTCCTTGAGGTTTTAAAAGGTTTTGTTTGACTGTTGAATATAGTACTGGGTCTGAGATACCCGCGGAAAGTTTGATCGGTCATATCTCAGCTTGCGATGCATCAAATTGAAGTTCTCTTCTTTTAAACGATAGTAAAATGTATCAAATTGTACTTTTCTGCCTTGTCCTCTAGATCAAACTGGTAGTACCGCTACTAATCGTACAATCATCCACAGACTTTTAAATTAAATAAAAATAAAAAAAATTTGTAAATTATCACAAATTTTGATCCTTACATATATGGTTTTATCATGATCTCTTTGAAACCTTAAATTTGGTTTAAAATTGTACGTCCCTGTGGTGAGTTAATTGGTCAATTCAATTGGTTAATCTTCTTAGAACTGTACTAAAAAATACTTCTTTATAACTTTAAGACATAAAAGTTAGAATTTATTTAGGGTATATTTTTTACTTATAATTTTTAATTTAACAACTGAACAGTAAACTTAAAGTTACATTAAAACATTCAAATATGTTTTTAACATTTTAATCTTTTTTTCAATCTAGCATAGTTTTACGAGAATTCAGTTCAACGCAAAGACCACTATTCTTAACCAAAAATCAAATTTCGAAATCATCCGTCTCAGTATTTTTAACGCACAACCTCGTCATGAAACACATTCTTCAACCCACAAAGAAAACCCAAACCACTCCATATCTATAACAATATCCCTCTTAATTACAAAAAAAAACACAAAATCCAGTGTACCCTTACCTTAATTCCTCCTCTCCTATTCCACATTTATCCCTCCTTCCTCTCTCCCTTTCCTCTCTCGCACACGTACGCGTATATCTCCATCTCTCTTCTATCTCCGATCTCCTCTCACACTTCTCTCTCTTTCTCTCTCTCTCTCCCTCTGCTTTTCCGTTGCTCGCAGGGGCGCTCCTTCCATTCCTCCTCGCTTCTCTCTCTCTCTCCTCGCGTCCTCCGCGCCGAGAGCTATCCCGTGTCTCATACTTTATGCCTCGCCCATACTTTATGGCCGGGGCTCGCCTCGGTATTTTGCGCGCGGGCCCTTCGATCATGCGTGCCTGCGGATCTCCTCTGTCTCTTCTTTCTCTCGTTCGCGTGAATAGGAGGTTTAGGCTCGCTCTCTCGCTCTGCTCTGCGGTCCCCTTAATTTTTGGCGCCTCTGTCTCTCTTTCGCTCTTGGGACACAGCGAGTATACGTGTGCGTGTGCGCGTGTGTGTGTATGTGCGGCCCTTTTCTTTGGGCATGTGTGTAGCGTATACACGTGTATGTATATAATATGCGAATGCGCGTTTTTAGGAGGGACGCGCTTTTTAGTCTCGCTTGTCTTTGTATGTTATATGCGACGTGATTACTGCCAGCGCATAGTTGGCCGTCGTCTCTTGTGTGCGCTGCGATGTCGTGGGCGAGATTAATTTAGTGGAGTTTTGGCGGGTTTGTGTACGCGGCTGCCTGCTTGCCTGCCTTTTTGCGACGGGGGGAAGGGGGGAAGGAAGGCTTCGAAAGGCGATTGCCGCGCGACGCTGTAAATCGTCCGTGCGTGCCTGGCTTTTTCTACTTGATGGGAAGCTGCAATTGTCGTGTTTACTCGTGATTGTTGATGGATTTTTCTGTTGCGTACGATTTTGCTGTTGTGTATTTTTCTTGAGAATTTTGCTTTTTGAATTGAGCATTGAGGGGACTTTTTGGGTGAATTATGCGGAGGGTGTCATGGTCAATTTGAAATTCAAATATTCTGCATCAAATACGACCGACCGTGAAATGAATAATTGGTTGTAATTATGCTAAACCAGGGCAACATTGCTCCTTCCACTGTGTTATAAACTATCATCATGCAAAGTTTGAAGCTAATATTTCAATAATTAAATAAAAGAATGACATTCGCGATTAAACGATACCGTCGGAATCCTGGTGGATAAATTCCAAAGCTGTCTAAGATTAAATGTACAGTATATTATACATACCGAATTAATATGTATTTTTAAACAACTTCGACATTTCCCTACTGGGTGAAATGAACATAGATTTTTTGGCGCTGTTGTTAACGATTAATCGGGAATTTGCAGAAAGTCTCTAGACTCCCGTTTGAATATTTTATTCGAGTGGCATTCGTAGAAGTTTAAAATTTTCTATAATGGTGCATTGTTATATAAGGAAGAGCAATGATGTTTTGATTTAACATAACATTTTGTAATCTATACGTTTAATTACAACTGATTACTTATCGTTCAATCTTCAATAATCGAGGAGGTAAATTTGAATTTTTAATTGACTTTGACACTCCCTCTCAAAAATCTATAGTTACTATGTTATTGAACTTCAAGCAACCTTTTTACATCAATTAAGCTAAAAATAAAAATTTCTCAAAGTAACGAATAATCCCGCTATGAAACATGAATTTTAACGAATATTAAACCCTTTATGCAATTTAATAACCGACAAAAACAATTTTTTAACAACCAACCGACCAACCAACGCCGAAAATTCCCTCCATTCAAAAATTCGCAATTAAACGCTTAATTAACCCCGGCACCGCGCAACGTTACACCAAAAAGCCAATTCCCCCTCTCTCTCTCACCGTCCACGCGCTAAACTAAAACCCATACAATCCCTCGGTTCACCCTTCGACTGCTCGCAGCGCAGCAAAGAGCCCAAAAAGACCTCCTACACTCAATAATCCCGCGTCCAAGTCTCTCGCATACACAATAACAAACCCTTTCCATACTACAACACACCTCACTCTCACACATACACCTCTATACACACACCAAGCACGCACGCTTTAACCATTTCATTATTAACGCAATTCACGTTTTGCACAAATCATAAATCTCGCGCACTTAAAGACCAAGAGAGAAAGAGAGAGAGAAAGAGAGAGAGAGAGAGGCTTGAACCTGAACCTGCGACTGCGACTGCAACTGCGACTGCGGCGGCGATGCTTTTCGCGTAATCGTCACGATCCGTAGCGCAAAAAACGAGCGCGAGGAAGAAAGCCCCGGCGACGCGTATATATATAAGCGAACGAAGGCTCAAAGAGAGGAAGGAAGAATAAAAAGAAACTGAATGCACGTGTGGATGCGCGCGCGTGTGTGTGTGTGTGTATGTGTGTGAAAAGAGGCTCGCAGTTGCGTGAGAGTTGAGACTCTCAACGTGGGATGAAAGGACGTATACGTGTGTGTGTACGTGCGATGGTATGTGGGCATCTGAATTCTCGGGAGACAAAGTGGGCCCTATACGCGCCTTACCCCCACTCTCGCGCACGTTGATCCTTTTGCTGCAGCTTCTCCTCTCCTCATGTATGTATATATGTGTGTGTGAGAGGACCTTCTAATGGGCCACTCGTGCGACAAATCTCTCTCTCTCTCTCTCTCTCTGCTCGCGCTTTTCAAAGGCGCGCTTCTTAACCTTCGCTCTCTTTTTATAGTCTCTCTCTCTCTCTCGCTCGCTTCCTCCTTATTAATATTGTTATTGTTGTTATTAATGGGGCTCGACGCGTCGCGCGTTCGCTCGGGGAATGGGAGATTTATGGCAGCTCGAAATTAATTCTTTTTGCTTCCTTCCATCCCGTCGCGTCGCTATAAATTCGCGGGGTGCGACGATCGAGAAAACGCGAGTGCGTATATAGTTGAGATGTTTCGAGCTTTCTGTGCTTGTCTCTGTGGGCTGAGAGAAAATGTCTGAATTCGAGTGTATCTTTTTTTTTTTTCTTTTGAGCGAATGATTTCCTTGTGTGTTTGCTTATTGATATTGTTAGTGGGGATTATTAATGGGGTGACGGGGGATCGTAAATTTTACGCTGAATCGCGGGGATTTATTTGCGACAGAAAGAACGAGAGAGAGAGAGAGAGAGAGAGAGAGAGAGAGAGAGAGAGAGAGAGAGAGAGAGAGAGAGAGAGAGAGAGAGAGAGAGAGAGGCATGCTTGGTGCAGCTTATGTATGAGATTCTGCGTTTATTGTACGCTGAATTTATAATGCAGGTTTGCCCGTTTATGGTGAGTGTTAGCAAGATCTAATTGGTCAAACGCGGATTTGTCATCTTTTGCGAGCGTTCGATATCGTATTGATGTTGGGTATTAATTATTCTTAATTTCAATATTTTAAGCAATTATATGTTAGATAAAAATAATGATCGTCTTGCTTAGGTTATGTAGGATTCTAATAGTTTTAAATAGTGTTTCGATTAGAAAAATGGTTTTTCTAATCACGCAATACATGCATTTTATGCTATAGGGTATTTAATTTTCGTCAATTTTATCGTGTAAGGTGAACTTCGTTTAGTTGTCTAAAATAAATAAAATCATAAATGAGATTTTCACTGTGGTTTTTTGAATACTTTCTTGTATGGTTGCTTAATAATATCGATATGGTTCAGATACGTTTTCGCTGTGACTCAATATGTTTAACAGCAAGTAATAATTGCACTGGCGGTACGACGATTAATTAAAACAATGTCGCGTGTAAACTCGCTGACGGTATAACAGAATGTCGCCGTATAATTTTTGTAATTAATGACACCATTACGCATTTTACACCGTACTCGGCCGGACCCCATCATTCTACGCCACCGTAAACGCCAATTTCCTCCATCGCTCCGTCCCGTTATCTCAATCGCACAAACCTCAGCTCCTCTAAAGATGGCAGTCTCCAAACACCAAACATTCCTCAATCCAGCAATCGCAACAAAAAAAAAAGATCCGAGAAAAATCCGCAATTATAAGTCCCACGAGTGATTAATGCGCATTTTTTCCAAACATAATACCTCCTAAGCTCTCGCGATTAAAAACACGCCCCGATAAAAATCAAAACAACCACCACCAAAAAAAAACAACCTCGCCATCCACTCAGTCACGAGGAACGCAGCGACTAAAACCCGCTCCAATTTAAAGCACTCTCTCTCTCTCTCTCTCTCGCACACACACACACACACACACAAACACATACACCCGTCTCGCTCGATATTCAAATTCGCCCGGCGGATAAGACGCTTGATCCCGCGATTTTTTTGCGCTAATAAGTGCCTCTCTCTCTCCCCGGCCGAAGTTGAAGCCGATGCCGAAGAGCGGAGAACCGCCGCGAGCGCGTATATGAAATATATAAGGCGGAGAGCGAGAGAACGCGCCAAACGCTCTTCGCCTCGAGGACACAAAGTACGTACAAGAGAGAGAGAGAGAGAGAGAGAGAGAGAGAGAGAGAGAGAGAGAAAAGAGAGAAGAGAGAATTACAAGCTGCGCGATTATGATAATCGGCCGCGAGGTTTTTCTCTCCTCCTCCTTCTGCGTCTTCTTCTTCGCTGGGAGATTACGATTATTACGATTATCCGCCAAGATCGCGGATATATATTCGGATCTTTTCGTTATACGTGCACAAGAGCCGCGTGTCGGAATTCATAAAGGCTTTTTAATAGTTTTAAATTCGCGTAATTAGAGTATGTGCGCGCGCGCCGCGCCGAAGGTAATTGCGGAAGTGTGTGGTGTGTGTGTGTTAGAGGCAGAGGCGGCAGGCTGACTACGATCGTTGCGTGTCCTGGTTATGGGGATGCAGCATCACGGGTAAACCGGAAAATTGTGCGATTTTATGCGTGTGGGATTATAGAGTGTATGTGCGTGTGTTGCGTTGACACTTGGGTTAGATGTGTCGGTGTATGCGTGTGTGTGTGAGAGAGGGTTGATGGGAGTTGATACAGAGAATTAATCGGGAATCGATTAGAGTGGTTGGTAAAAATGGAGTCTGGGTGAGGTATATAATAGTGCGTTTCATCGGTGTACTGATTTATTGAGATTTAACATGGGGAATCTATAAACATTGATGTGCATGGGGCTCTTCTTATTTTGTAACTGGTCGAGTAACGGGATTGAAGTTGTTTGTCAATAAAATGTGTTGCGTAAGTATGGTATAAATGTACCGAAGTTTACTCTCTTCGTGTTTTTTTCTGCTATTTATAGATCTTTGGTATTAAAATGTATTACTTATATTAATAATTGAGACAGACGTAACTTTAAATATTAAAATTTTGTATAAATATTTGATCAGGTTATACTATTTTTTAGTACATAAAGTAAATTCCACTCAAATATATAGGGTCGTATGTAACTACTTTTAAAGTTTCATCCTTTTATTTATAAAAGCATGTAGTAGTGTTCAAACTCACCTCGGTCTTCCCTAAAATTAATGCTCTCTTTTTAATCAACTAACTGTTTTTAATTATAATTTTTTTTAAGTTACTCTTAAGCATTCTTATTTTTCATACATTTCGTTATTTGAGCCATTAGTAACGACTTCTTCGACAGATCTATTTCTTTTTTAAATAGTTGTCACTGTTATATAACACATTGCTGCTAAAAAATGAGTACACCATAGTACATTCACCTTATATCATAACAAATAAATACACTGCACGACTCGTTCATTATTACTCACACCGCCTTCATTAATAAAGATAGATTCAAAACGTCGCCGAGAGCCGCGAATAACAACAATCCCCCCGCACTCTCCTTAAGAAAACTAAATTAGCGATATTCCACGCACTCTCTCGCAACAATAATTTCTAACCCACAGCGCCATCCTTGAATACCACCGCTGATTAAGTTCGAAAGCATGTATACACGCAAAAAAGGAGTATAGAGAGGCGCGCGCGCGCGCACCGCACGAGAAGAAGAGAAGAGAAGAGAAGAGAAGAGAAGAGAAAAAAAAATTGTCGTAACCATTATTGAATGACACATCGTCGGATATAATCAATTCCAAAAGGAGCCTCTCCTTTCAATTTGTATCCTTCGCATATACACGAGCGCGCGCGCACTGGAGAGCATTAAAGGAGAGACGAAGAGGGGTAGGAGGAAAAAGGGAGAGAAAGAAATAAATACCTCTCGCGGTGTGCCGCCGCGCGCGCACGCGCGCGTGTGTGTGTGTATGTGTATCTATGGAGGAATTGGCACGGCTAGAGAAGAAGAAGATCTGAAGAGATCGCGTGGTGGACGGAGACTGAGGGGAATAGGAGAGAATGGACGAGGCGGGCGAAAAAAAAGAGGAGAGGAGAGGATGTTATGAGGGAGAGAGACAGCGGTGAAAGAGAGAAGAGTCATTTAAAGGAAGATTTTGTGAAAAAAAGTGGCGAGGAGCGAGACGAAAGGTTGAGAGAAGGATGTTATTTCAAATGGATACGGGCGAATCTTCAAGACATACCGTTTTTGAAAATTAAGCTTTTAGCGAGCGCAGCAATTGTGTACGAATTTAGGTAGCAATTGCATGTAATGTATTCAGACATGACTCATTTTTTTGTAAATGCTAAAAGTTCTCCATAAGATGAAAGTCGGGCAAATATATATGTAAATAAAATTTGTGAATATCGGAATTCAAACTTAGCGTTTGTCGAGCATGTTTTATGCATTAAAAGTTACTGTCTTTTAAGGAATTTTAACTTATGACAAACGTGTAAAAAATGACGTTTTTTTAAAACCAGCCACTCATACAGTATTTCTACTTATATGTCCATAGTTCACTTATTTTTTAAGGCACAACGTTTTAACAACCCATAACATATTTCTATTTGTGTAAAAGAAAAATATGCATTTCCTAGAAACACTAAAAAAGTTACCTATAATAGCATAAAATATATTATGTGTATATATTAGGATACGCGAAAATACTGAATTTTCATTTTCAAATGATTTTTAATTTTGCAACATAATACAAATAATATGTATGAATTTCTACTTTTCTCATTATTTTCTACTACATGATACTTAAATAATGAAATATCGCATCAAGTATTATTTGTATAAAGGATTTCGCATAGGATAATAAATCAAATATTCTATAAACATTTACCCACATAGTTTCAACAATGTATATATAATACATATTGTTCGTTTTAATACTAATAGATTTCTAAACAAATACACCATTTTTACAAAGTTAAACAATATACATTCTTTGCATTTTACGTTTCTACGTTTAACGGCTGAAAACTCTGCGAGGATTGGACTACCCATAAACTGCGGTTAGTTTCCATCGGTACAAAGGATATGGAAATAGTCATAAATGGCGATAGGGAGTAAAGAGGAGAAAATATGAAAAGTCGTATAAAGGCGGTAATAAAGAAAACGTCAAAGAAGAAGGAAATATTAAATATGGACAAAGTCGGAGATACCAGCAAAATTGCATAGTGTCTAGAAAAATCATATACGCTACATACTACACGATAAAGGAAGACAAGGGAGAAATAATGCGACAATAAATTAAATCTCACGAAAAATTAAGAAACTAAATGCATAATCTGATCGCGTACCAAGTAAAAAAGAAAGCAAAAAACTTCTAAAGCAACTAGCAAAAAAAGATTAAGGAATAGAGAATATTAAAAGCGCAGAGTACAAAAAAAGGAGAGCGCGAAGGAAGAGGAAGCATTAAAAGTCAGAACTAGCCCAAGATACCATCCCGAGAAAGCAGATACTAACAAAAGACGGAAGGGAGAAAATATCGAAGCAGACGACCGGCCAGCAACAAAACAAGAAAACAGGCAGAAAATAGAGAAAGACTAGTAATAAGAGAGACAGACCGAGCCCAGAGACGACTAGGACTCCTCAACCCCGCGGACAAAATAGACAAATAGAAAGACCCGGCGAACGAAGAAGCAGCAGCAGAAGAAGAAGAAGAAGACAGATAAAGGGCAGACTCTCGAATGGAACGCTCTTCTGCGAGATAACTTTTAAACCTCTTCTCCCCTCTCTCTCTCTCTCTCTCTCTCTTTCTCGTTCTCTCTCTCTCGGACACATCGCCGCGGACAATGGCGACGAGCCTGACAGGACAAGGTCGACGCCGACCTCCATCTCCATCTCTCTCTCTCACTCGCTCAAAGAAGAGAAGAGAAGAGAAGAGAAGAGAGAGACTCTCTCGAAGGCGATTACGAGCGGCTTCGCGCTCGCGCGCGAGGAACTGACCCCCGCCGCCAGTTTGCATATTTCAATTCGCGGAATGCTGATTTCTCGATGCCTTCGGCTCTCTCTCGGTACGGAGAGAGAGAGAGAGAGAGAGAGAGAGAGAGAGAGACAGAGAGACGCGATGTTGATTGATTGCCCCGGAATGAGTGCGAGGGAAAAACTCCTTTTTCTCGAGGAAGATAGTGCGTGTGTGTGTGTGTGTGTGTGTGTGTGTTTGTGTATGTGTGTGGATGTGGATATGTATCCTTGTGGTGTCTCGTGACTTTTGTTGCGCTGGGGATTTGCGAGATATGAGTGTGTGTGTGTGAGGATGAGAGTGTCGGATGCTATATGTGTTTGAGGCTTTGAATTAGGCGGTTATTTTGATGTTTGAGTTTTTTTGGGTGGTGCGAGTAGATGTTTATTGATCGTTGTATGATTTGAAGAAAAAAAAAAGTTTCAGAATTAATTCTTGTAGACAGGAATCTTCTAGTGAGGAGTACAACTATGCATTCCTGTGTTAAAGTTTCTGTATACAAAGTCTTTTTCGCTTACAACGTTTATTCTCCTCTGGAACTCAATTTTAAATAACTTTATAATACAGTACATTGGGGAAGTTAACATTTGGCATAATTAAAGTCAGATGTAAAAACTAGAATTTTAGCAAGATTTTCAAGCTCATGGATTCTTTAATGCATGAATTATTACGGGATCTTATAAATGGTGATTTATGGTGTATGAGAATAAGTGTGCCTCATGCTCACATTTATTAACTTACATGCATGCACATACGAATTTCTTTATTAATATTAATACAAAAAAGATTTTCGAACAGAGTGTTACAAACTTCATGATTTATTTTTTCGAACAGCAGGTTTAAAATCCAACCAGAAATGTTCTCACTTTCATCGCTATAAACTTTCTGTAGTAACATTTTGACAAATCCCTAAAAGGTATATACTAATTACTATATTCACTAGTTTAAAATAGCTAGTTACTCTTAAAACATCGTTTTATTTAACTTGGAAATAGTCACATTCCTACCAGGCTAATAATAATAACAATTATTATCAGCGTGATTCATGAAATATAAATTCCACGCACTACGTTTATAGTACAGCGCCAAATATAGCAATAAAATAGTACTAAAAGAGCAAAAACCGTACACCGAAAAGTAAAAATGGATATTTCGCATATTCGTACATTACGTTCAAAAGGAATAGAAAATGTTTGTAACCTTGTAACTGCGTGTAAACGAACATTAAAATAAAGACTTTAATGTCCGGTCATTACTAGCTTTATCTACTAATTATATAGCTGCGCTGGTATAAGCTCGATTTATGCCCTTTTACTGCAACATCCTTATATACGCGTAAAAGTATAATGATGATAAAATCTCTGCTCACATCGAGATGGTCAAATAAATTAATAAAATACTATACACGGAGTTAAGTATCCTGCATGGAATACATTATAGATCAATGAAAAATTCTTGTCCTTCGAAATAATGATTCTATCAACATTCAAGTTTCTTACTTTTAGGTCAAAACTCAGTGGACTTAAATAATAATTAAGTAATATCATTAATAATTAATTATCATAATTGTAGAGAATTAAATATTTAAGTGCAAACACTTGAATTTACTTTTCAACACGAAAAATGTATGTAAATTCATGAAAATATCAGTTACTATACTTGAATCACCAATTGCACCATACATTTGTACTGTGATGTGGTTGGAATAAACTATACAGTTGCATAACTGAAAAATCAACAAGAAATTTCTATAAAGATTAAAAATAGCACTATAAATTTAAAAGCAACGAAAATGTATCTAACAATAGACTATCACGTTACATCTTTTTAACTTTATCCACCACTACTCCGAAACACCACACAATCAAAAATTGTCATTTCTCCTCTCCCTCTCCTAAACCCAATAATATCAAATGCTCCTCCACCACCGCAAACAACCACGACACCATCGACACTTTCTTCGCTCCCATATACCGATTCCCATCTATACCTCAAAACAAACCAAACGAAAAACCCTCCAAAGCCTCCTAATCAAATTCCTAATCTTTTCGTGTTCCAGGCTCGCCACCGCTCACGGGCTCGGGCATCGTCCGCATCGTCGTGCTCGACGTGAACGACCACAGTCCGGAGTTCGGCCGCCAGGAGTACCGGGCCACGGTCACGGAGAACCTGCCGGCCGGCGCCTGGGTCGCCAATCCACGGGCCACCGACAAGGACGAGGGACTCAACGCCAGAATCCGGTAAGACGAGCTCCAAGTGTCCTAAGTCAGATTTTGTGCGCGAAAGCCGATTTTACGTTGGAGGACAGCGGAATTCGATATTGTTTTGGGGCGAGGGGGAGAGGGGATAGAATGTTAGATAAGGGGTGGTGACGGGTTTTTGGGAGACGGAGGATTAGAGAAGTGCGAGTTCTTGGAGTGATTTGGGTTGAATGGGGGATGAGACGTGAGAATGATTGAGGTAGGATTTGAAGCTTTTGGGAGAGGTTTGAGCGATATGAAGCTTAGGTGAAACAAGTTATTTGAGGACTGTTTGACAAAATAAATTATATTTACTGTTCTTAAATTTATTTGAATAGTTGTAGTCACTATAATATATATTTATTATCGAATAGATTATAGAAATTTATAATTTATACATTCAATAATTATGGCGAGGATTACAATAGAATTTGAAATTTATTTATTTATTTATTATATTATAGCCTAAATTTTGCTGTGTTTTTTGTATACGATTTACAAAAAAATTAGCATTTAATTTAAAGTTACCGTTAATAAAATGAACAACATTATACACTCTGAAACCACATACAGCATCGAAAACTTAATAGTAATAGCTCAATGCATTAAAATACACAAAAAAGTGTTTTTTTTTAACACTCTTATCAAAATTTCAATGTACTCTCCTCTAAATTTGTTATTTTCAAGTTTATAACTACGATTAATAATCGGATGAAGCTTAACAAAACGAATCGACTAGACATTCGGTTAGACATACACACGGATTTTATTAAACCGATCTCCTATTTACCTTGTAGATACAGTCTACTGGGCGACAAAGCCGAAAAATTCCACGTCAACTCGAGCACCGGCGAGATCGTCACCCTGGAGCGACTCGATCGCGAGCAGACCGCGGTCTACCACTTGACCCTCGTGGCGCAGGACTCGAGTCCCACGGAGCCGCGGGCCTCCGCCGTCAATCTGACGATATCGGTCAGCGACTTGAACGACAATGCGCCTAGATTCTCGAGCCCGAGGTACACCGCCTACGTTCCCGATTCCACCAGCAAAGGTACGCTTATTTTGTATTAATTTCTGTCAGTCGTAGTTTTCCTGGTAGAAAATTATCTAGGAGTTCCGGTTATAAGCAGAAAATCCAGATACAACTAGATAATTTTCTACCAAAGTTATTTTGTATTATTATGAGTAGCATTATTAAATATATATAAGAGTCTATGAAAACAATCTATGAAATTTTTTGCATTTCAAGTTAAAAAATAATCAATTGTTATTTGCATTAAATGTACATATAGATCCTCAATAGAAATTATAAAATATACCCAGAGAGATGACATCTTGAACCAAGAAGAAATAAATTTGAATAACAAGCTAAAATAAACATCTTGTGTAACACTATTATTCATCAAGGGTTAAAAGAAATAACTAATTAAAATGGAATCCTTTCTTAAAACAGCTATTTTGATGTCAGAGAATTCTTTTGTCTCAAGTGGAATCTTTTTGAGCAGCGAGAAATAATATAGCATCAACATCAAAAAGATATTTCTTTTGGCATATTATTCATGGTTGTTTCTTCTTCGTTCAAAATAGTATATATATTTCTTTGACTGCAGCATGTTATCTTACTATATAATTATACCATACCTCTTTGCAAGAATCACTTGCTCCTTTTATTTCTGTCTTCATTTAACACAAAGATATGATTTCTTGAACAATCAAGAATAACCATGCATATATTACTATCAAAACTCTTAATATTTAAAAAATATCTTTCTAATTCGACCTTCCCTTTAAAATAATAAATTCCCAACCACTTATCTCGTAACAACTTACATGCCACTCTTGATTAAAAAATCTATTTACCACAATGTGATAATCTACAATTATTGATACTCTCATCCCCTACCAAACAAAACTCACGTTTCGCTTCCCCTCCTTTCCAGGCGACTTTGTCTTCGGCGCCAAAGCGACGGACGACGACGACGCCGAGAACTCGCGCATCGTCTACCGTCTCCACGGCAAGGACTCGCATCGCTTCGTCGTCGACCCGCACAACGGGGTGATCCGCGCCCAGGAGAAGCTCGCCAGCGGCGGTCGCAGCATGTATCAGTTGCAAATCGAAGCCTCCGACTGCGGAGTCGAGCCACGCTCGATCTCCGCGGATCTGGTGGTGCATCTCTGGGAGAGACAGCTGTTCCCGAGCTTCAGACCGGCTACGGCGACGAGGTTTACACTGAGGGAGGACGTGACCGAGGGGAAGGTTATCACGACGCTGAGTGCGAGTACGCCGAAGGAGGGTCCGGCGAGTGATCTGGTGTTCGGGATGGCTGGGGGCAATGTCGGGGAGGCGCTGAGGATCGAGCCGCATACAGGAGAGGTGAGGGTTTGTTTCTTTTTTTGTTAGATATTTTGTGTTATTGTTTAAGAAGTTGGATGGGGTTTTGTGCAATATGTTTTGAAAAATAGATAATGCAGAATGTTAACCCGTTCACTTGAATTCATTTCACGAAATTCCGTTATAAAATCATTGTACAAACTGAACTTTTTTTAATTTAGAATCATTAAACCGTTACTTTTGCTATTATTTAATCATATTAAATAAAATTCACAATAGAATCTATGAAACACTTATACTAGTTTTAATGTACAAACAAGGTAAGATTTCTTTAATAATCAAAATTAGAAACTTATTAATGCATTTTATATTCTAAAGTGCATTAGAAAGGAATTTTACATATTACAAAAAAAGCGTACCAAATGCCATAGAAATACTAAAATCTCTAGTGATCCACAGTCTAAGTTCCTAAAAATCATAAAAACACCGCCAACCATAGAATACCTCACAAATTCCATCGATCCCGCCCTCTAGGTCGTCATCGCATCGGGCTTCGACTACGAAACCGCGCCGCACTACGAGGCCTGGGTCGAGGTGCGCGACTCCGGCGAGCCCTCGCTTCGCAGCGTCATCCAGCTCCTGGTCAACGTGACCGACGCGAACGACAACGCGCCCGTCATCGACTCGGCCGTCTACAACGCATCAGTGCCCGAGGAGGAGTATCCGCCCCAGTACGTCACCAAGATCACGGCCAAGGACGCGGACTCCGGGAGGAACGGCGAGGTCACGTTCTACCTGATGGACGACTTCGAGGAGACCTTCGTTATTGACGAGGCTACCGGGGAAATCAGTACTAACGCCAAATTGGACAGAGAAGAGGTAGGTTGACACTTTTTATTTATTTATCGTGTAAAAGGGTTAGCATACCTGTTTACTCAATAAAATTGGGTAATAAATAGAATATATTCTTGTATAAAATTTTACATGTTTATATTTACCTGAGAGTCATCGATCAAACTATTCATTATTCATTCCCATGGATCTCCTTATTTTTAATTAGATAAAAATTGTTTTAATGTTATTTTGAGGAATATCAATAAAATTCTATGCATGTTCTGAAGTTAATACGAATAGTAATAAAGGATATAGTAACAACAATTTTACGAAAATAAAAATTAAAGTACAGGCAATCAGCATCAATTTTAAATCTGTTACAGCTTAAAATCGTTAATCCTCGCTTAGTTTAGAAAGTCGAAAATTATACTGAAAAATTGCGGACTATTTCAGACAAACAGGCTGTTACAAACAACATTTTTATGATTTTCAGGCCTATATTTTATTCGATTTTTAGTGTACATAACTTTGTACATAACTTAATGAGGATTTAGGGTATTTAACTAGGGTTTATAACATATTTCAAACTAGAATTAATTTATAATAAATTATCTCTACTGTTATATTTACCTTTAGTAATCATTCACATTGATCAGAGGTCTTTTTATTATCCTAAGATAAAGCATAAGATTCTATTGATTTTTTTATTCAAAATCACACTAAAATACCTTCACAATTAGAATTCATGATTACAGATGTAGTTTATTTTATCACTGGGTGTCAAGTGTAAAATCACGCGCATACCTACTTAAAATATCATCGAAACCAATCACCCAATGATCTCTCCCCTTCCAGATATCATCCTACGAGCTGATCGTCGAAGCCCGCGACCTCGGCACGCCCCAGCTCACGGGGACGGCAACGGTGCTCGTCACGGTCCTCGACAAGAACGACAATCCGCCGCGCTTCACGCGACTCTTCAGCGTCAACGTCACGGAGAACTCGGAGATCGGCGCCTTCGTCATACGCATCACCAGCAGCGACCAGGACATTGGCGCCAACGCAAACGTCAGCTACAGCTTTACGGGCAACCCGAGTAACAAATTCGCCATCGATCCGCTGAGTGGGAATGTGACGGTGGCTGGGCATCTGGATCGGGAGGTCCAGGACGAGTATCTACTCAAGGTGAGTTATTGATTGATGCATTTTTATTGACTTAGGAGTATTGGTCGTTAGTGTGACAGCAGATCTACAATAATATCCCTCAACCAATAAACGCAATTTCACAAAAACTCTTCAATCTTCCGAAAAAACAGGTGACAGTGGTAGACGGTGCCTGGGGCGCGGAAACTCCCCTAACCATCACTATCCAGGACCAGAACGACAACCCGCCCGAATTCGAGGAGGAAACTTACCACTTCCACTTCCCCGAACTCCAGCGTCGCATGGCGCACGTGGGCCAGGTCGTTGCCACCGACCGCGACAAGCAAGGCCCCAACTCCGTCACCTCTTACAGTCTCCTCCAGCCCTCCGACCTCTTCAGCGTCGACCCGGCGACTGGCGACATCTTCAGCAAGCGAACCCTGCGCTACAAGCACACCAAGCGCCCGACCTCCCCCGAAAACGTATACTCTCTGTACGTGGTGGCAACTGACAACGGTAAACCACCGCTGTCTTCCAAGACGCTGGTCTACGTGAGCATCGTCGATGCCAACAATCACGCGCCCAAATTCGAGCAGCAAGCTTACCTGTCACCCGTACCCGAAGGTTATCCTAGTAACAAGAAGATAGCACAACTGACGGCTACTGATGATGAAGATTTCGGTGTGAATGCGGAGATCGAGTACTCCGTGGTGGCTGGAAATGGAAGTGATTACTTCTACGTGGAGCCGAAGAGCGGCTGGATGTACGTTAAGAAGAGTCTAGCCGAGTTCAGAATCAGCACTGTGTTCTCGATCAAGGTCAAGGCCACGGACAAGGGCGTGCCACCGCAAAGTGATGAAGTCTGGGCTAGCCTGGTTATCACTGGTGAGAACAGACACGCGCCGGCCTTTGCTGCGGTCAGTTATCAAGTGCGAGTACCCGAGAACGAACCTGTGAACACTACCATTTTAACGGTGAACGCCGTGGATTCGGATGACGGACCTAACGGCATGGTTCGATATGAAATCTCAGCTGGTAACGAGCGTCACGAATTTTCGATTCATCCGATCACCGGAGCGGTTACTATCCTAGAAGCTTTAGACTACGACACGATACAGGAGTACAGGTTGAACATCACCGCCAGAGATTTAGGATTCGACTCCAAACATGCCATAGCTACTCTGACCGTCAACGTGTCCGACATCAACGACAATCCACCTACGTTCAATCAGAGCCTGTACGAAGCTTACCTGCCCGAGAACTCACCATCCCAGCACTTCGTCTTCAAGGTCATAGCCAGGGACATCGATTCACCCAAGTACGCAGTCATCCAGTACAGGATCCTCGGTGGAACTGGGAAGGAACACTTTCAGATCGAGCAGGCCACCGGCATCATCAAATCCAAGATCAGCTTCGACTACGAGGAGGCTAATGAGTACACCCTCGACATCGTCGCTGCTAACCCTGATACCAATCCTCAGATGGTTGGGTTTACGACGGTTCTCGTGCATATCACCGGTGTGAACGAGTTCTATCCGAAGTTCATACAGCCGGTGTTTCACATGGATGTGTCCGAGAGTGCCGAGGTTGGGACCTCGGTGGGACTGGTGCAGGCTACCGATCAGGATGCCGGTGCCGATGGAAAGGTGTTCTATCTGTTTGTGGGCTCGTCGAATGATAGGGGATTCTCTATTGGACCTGAGACTGGAATCATCAGTGTGTCTAGGAGGTGAGTTTGCTGTTGTAAAAGAAAGTCTATTAATTTGCTTGAAAAAAATAAATAATTATTAAAATCTTCTGATATCTCATTTAGTCGCCTCATGCTAAATATTCAGAAAAGATGATTGAACAAGTGAATCATAAACTTTTACCATTTATGGCTTATAAAGAGAGAGTACCTTTTAATTTTGGGAACCATGACTAATTTTCTCTTTATTATAAAATTAATATCTCTACTCTTAAAAATTTTTTGTGAAACATAAGAATACTTTTAATAATATTCAGAAAAAATAATTTTTGACAATATTCATTATAACATTAGAATTTTTACCATATAATTAAACTTATTGATGTAACTCAACTTTAGTTAACTAAATGTACCTAGAATGTAATATCATTTGAATAGACTATTGTGATTAAAAATAAAAATAACAATTACTTTCAGCAATATTTACAAATGAGCAATCTGTTTCTATATATAATTTTACACTTATCATCAAAAAGATTATTTTATATACTACCTGTGAGGATGATTTTTAGATTTCCATTTCAATATTCAATATTCCATCTCCAAGCGTTAAAGCGTCAATGTGTATTTTAAATGTTCTTTCCTGTTCCAGACTGGACCGAGAAACTCAGAACCGCGCCATCCTCACCGTAATGGCAAAGAACGCGGGCGGCATCCGCGGCAACGACACTGACGAGGCCCAAGTAATCATCTCCATCCAGGACGGCAACGATCCGCCCGAATTCCTCCAGAGCCTCTACGAGTCCTCGGTCTCCGAGGGCGAGGCGATCGGCACGCGAATCCTCACTGTCCGCGCCATCGACAAGGACGTGCGCCCGCAGAACAATCAATTCTCCTACTCGCTGATCGGCGGCAACGTCGGCCAGGCGTTCAAGGTCGACCCGCAGTCAGGCGACGTCGAGACCGCCAAGATGCTGGACCGAGAAACCGTGCCCAGTTACGAGCTGATCATCGGGGCTATCGACACCGGAAGTCCACCGCAGACTGGCAGCGCTACCGTGAAGATTCAGTTGCTGGATGTGAACGACAACGGACCGGTGTTTGACGCGACGGATGTGACGGGCTACGTGAGTGAGAACGAACCGGCGGGCACGAGTATCATGAGCCTGAGTGCAACAGATCCGGATCTGCCGCCCAATGGGGCGCCGTTCACCTATAGATTGATCGGGGGTAAACAGATGGAGCTGGTTAGTTTGGAAAAACATTCCGGAGTGCTGAAGACCACGAGGAGCTTGGATAGGGAGATGGCGCCGCAGCTGGATCTTTTGGTGAGTTTGAAGTTTCATGTATTTTGCGCTTCTTATTGTTAATATTATTTAGATTTTATTTATTTTTATCGGACGATTGATGGCAGAAATTATTACTATAAAATATTTCAATAATGCAAATTTATAAAAATCTGTTAAAATAGTGTAAGAATATATAACATTCATATAAAACAATACGAATCAATGCATTTTGTTTGTTAAAAAGCTAAAATCTTTTATTGATCAATTATTTAGAATTAAAAATTATATACATTTAACAACTTTCCATAATTTTTTCATCTAGAGATATTAAGAAATAACGAAGATAAGTATGCAATCTCTGAGGGCTATTCTTTTTCTCAACGCACCTTGTACGAACTACTGTAGCATGAAACTCGATCAGCTGAAACCTAATATTCAAAATATTTTAATTAATACATTATAAATTTCGGTAAAAAGAATTGCTCGATTTTGACGTAAAAGATTAATACTATTTAATCGTACGGGTCGGCAATTTTATATCTAAAATGCGCGTCTAAAGTTTGAACAATGTTGATTTGCTGAATTTTAATTTAGTTGACTGCTCGTCTTTTATTGCTATTAGTTTTCAATTTCGGCATCTTTCTCAAAAGCCGAAAAGCGATGTTTTCAAGATTTTATCAAAACAGTACCTAAATATACCCCCTAAAAATGGTACAAAAATATAAATAAATATAAAATTGCTAAAGTAGATTTAAATTTAAATACTTTTTACACTCTTTTTACATAATTTTACATTTTTTAACATATCAAACCGCTACTTTACAGAGATAATTCTTGCCAACATAATAATGAAACCACAAAATTAACTGCTCAAAATATGTCCAAACAATTCCAACCCAATTAACTACTTAGCTCATCGCCTATAATTGCTCACACACAAACCCACCATTAAATTTACAAGAAAATAACCACCCTCCACCCATCTTTGTCATGTTAATCATCTCCTATCCCCAATATCCACCATCGAACGATTACCCTCGATCGCAACACTTTCTAACTCAAAACCCCCCTTTTCTCCTCAAATCCACAGGTCGAAGTGGAGGACTCTGGCACGCCGCGGCAATCCAGCGAGCACGCGATCACTGTCTACGTGCTCGACCAGAACGACAGCCCGTCGAGTTCGCGCTCCGTCCACGTCCTGGTCAACTCGTTCAACGGCCAGACGCCCCTGGGCAGGATCGCCGACGTACATCCCAACGATCCGGACACAAGCGGCGACTACACCTGCAGGATACTCCAGGGAAGTGGTGGAAGCAGTGGATCGGCCAGCAGCGGTGTGCTGAGCATACCCGTCGCCTGCGATTTGCATGCCGGCAAGATCACGCCAGGTTCGTGTGGTGTGCACGCATGCGTTACGGGGTCGTAAATATAATCCGGCCGAAAATTGAGGAGGAGAGGGATGGAGAGGAGAGATTAATAATTCATTCGCGTGCGGAGTGTGAGAGTGGGATTGAGGTGCAGGTTGTACAGTGAGTGGGGAAAGTTGGGGGGTATGGGATTGGGTGATGTTTTTTTTAGTGGTAGTTCGAGAGTCAGGGTTTAAGTTTGGGCATGACAGTATGAGGGGAAGTGTCGTTGCGCGATTTAATGCGGTTCTTTTTTTATATATTAATGTATACTTTTATTTCTATTCTTTGATTTTCTTATTAAAATATTGGTAAGTGTTTTTAAGAGTGTGAAAAAGGTTTTTGGTTGACTTATAAATTCTATTTGTTGATATATTTCTTAGCCGCTAAAAGGGATTATAGAATGAACACATGTTAAATTTAAATTAAATCTTAAGATTGTAAATATAAACAATGAAACTAACAGTAACGCCTCTTCTTATTCACAATGAAACTTATTGATTCAATTTACGTTTAGGTAAATATTCTTTAAAAATTCCCTAAGCTAAAAATGTCATACTAAACAATTACCAATTTTACGTAAAAAACTAACTTTTTACACTTAGTGTACAGCCTGTGCGCAAGCAGATGGTAGTGGGAAGCACACACACATGTGATCGCTTATAGGCTTCGCATTGTGGCCGGATGGATGGCGCGCGTGTCTCGTATTAAAAGAAAGGGGGGATCGCCCCCCCCTTCTCCTCCACCCTCCTTGATTTATCATAGTCGCTGCTCAAGGCGACGAGGCCTCTTGGTTCTTTTTTTTTCCCCGAGCGATTTTCGTATTTTATGCAGCGTTTTGCATAATTCGCCTGAATGTCGAGAGACGCGACTATTTAATTCGATAGTGCAGCAGACGCGCGCGCGCGCACGGATCATTCATAAACATGATCGCGGCTTTGGAAATTCAGAGTGGGTGCGCGTCGTTCGTTTTTCACGCCGAAAAAAATAGGGAATGGGGAACAGTGTCTAGGAGAAAAAGGGAACGTGAGAAAATGTTTAAATGTATAATTAAAACTGTAAGATATTGTGAGAAAGACTGATTTAAACTTGGCATATTTTTCACATTTTAATATTTTTACACATTTTAAAACAGAAGAAATGAAACTATTTATTCACTAATATAATTGGTATTCATCATTTTATTATTGTGTATATTCCGACATTTACACATTCTTATACGTTAATCCACTTATAAATGCACACATTTTCTCACATTTTTACACATTATCTTAAATTTTGATTCATTTTTGAATATTTTTGCACATTTTTAGTGTTCAAAAGTAATTTTTATTATATCTAACAAAATTTTAAAAATGAATAATGTTAAAGAAATATAAATGAATATGAAAGAATGTACAGAGATGTGAAAAAATATAAAATACATACAAATTAGACAAATTTACAAAGTTTACATTTTCTCACGCATATACACATTTCTAAGCATATCCTTAGAGTCTTACATTATATCACAGTTACCCAAACTTTATTTATTCTACTAGAAATGCATTTTACGCAAATAAATAGCCCTCGCCTCCTGAAAATACCCAAACACCTATAGAACTCGAAATTCACATTCTTTTCTATCTCTCTCGCCGAGCAGGTATCGGTTATTCACTGAGCGTCTCGGGCAACGACGGCCGGCATCCGGACGTCGTGTCCAAGGTCAGCGTGGAATTCGTCACCTTCTCCAACACCACGGTCGAGAACAGCGTGACCATGCAGATATCGCGCGTCAAGGCGGCCGACTTCCTCAGCAAGTACTACCGGGCGCTCCTCGAGCTCCTGCAGGAGGAGCTGGAGATCGGCGACACCCTGAGCATCTACAGCATCGACGAGAAGGAGGGTCACATCGAGATCTACATGGTGATATCCTCGCCTCAGGGTTATCGCAGCAAGCAGGAGGTGAAGGAGTTCCTGCAGAGGAGACGCAGACAGATCGAGACTCTGATCGAGGGATCGTATTTGACGATCGGCTACTCGCCGTGTAAGAACGATGCTTGCGACAACGGGGGAGTTTGCAGCGATCAGGTCGTGGTTTATGAGAATGCGAGGATCACGGACAGTCCGACGCTGATTTTGACCTCGCCGAAGGTGGTTCACGAGATGGTGTGCAAGTGTAGGGATGGATTCACGGGGGAGAGGTGCGAGAAGAAACAGGATCCTTGCGCACCGAATCCTTGCCAATCGGTAAGAGGATAATTCTTTTTATTACTCATTTATTCTTAATTCATTATTTTAGAACCGATTTATTTCTTAAGTAAAAATAGGTGTTAAGGTGAGACACGTGTGAAAATTGCTATTTTAGTCTTTGTATCAACACAAAAAATGCAATGCGATGTACCGCGAAGTTTTTTTTTAATTATTTTAAAATATTCAACATTGTAGATGAAAATAGATTTTTAAGGTATGATTTATTTCTATTTAAAAAAAGACTCCAAAACTATATATTTTCAATAGCAATTTTAAAAATTTTGGTTATAACTTTCGTACGAGTCACGGACGAAATACTCGTATATAGGTTAATCTAGGCAATTTAGGCAATTTTTGTTTTATACAAAGATTTAAGAAATTGGTTAAAATAACATTGTTCTATAACTGGCCTTAACTCGCATCAATAAAATTATTTCCAAAGATGTAACACTTACAGCTTCAGAATTCAAGGTCATATTTTACTGTAATTAAATATATCCGACAAAATAAAAAATCTTCTACCAATAATTATATCGATTACCCTTTTTGTATTTAAAAAACCAATCTCTACTTAAACAATCAAATAAGAAGTAACAAACCAAAAAACACCCCCTTACCCAACCACCAAATCTCACTGAAACGCCTCTATTCCGTGATTCCAGGGTGGACAGTGCCGTCGCATGGGCTTCGACTTCCACTGCAGCTGTCCGGCCGACCGCGAGGGCCGACTCTGCGAGCTCGAGCGGGGCGACGCCTGCGCCAGCAGTCCCTGTCGCAACGGCGGCAGCTGCAAGGAGAGCCCGGACGGCTCGAGCTTCTTCTGCCTGTGTCGCGCCGGCTACCGGGGCAATCACTGCGAGGTCCTCACCGACTCCTGCAGGCCGAATCCTTGCTTACACGGTGGACTCTGCGTTGGAGAGAAACCTGGGTAATTATAACTTCTACGTTTTTCAAATACTGTAATTACTTTTTCACGATTTGATTGGAAAAGTATACGGGTAGATTCATTATAATGTATAAGATTAAAATTTTTGTACATTTTTGTACATTTATACAGAAGAATAAGAATTAATAAGAATGAATTACGAGATGTTTCATTTTGAACAATTGGTTATTAGTTGCACTTTCATTACGAAACTATTAGTAACTGTTGTTAAGTAAATTTTCCTCTAATTCTGGGAACTATTATTATATCTTCTATAAACTAGACTACAATCAGAGATGAATGCTTTTTTAAAGATTTCTATTATTTTTCATTAGGTGCATTCACTATTAAAATTAAATCAGTTGCCTAGTGAAAATGAAGAAAAAAAAACGTAACATTCTTAGATCAAACAGTTTTACGTTTATTTGCTACGTATTGCTTCTTTCTTTTACGTTTTCTTACTATTAATAAATTTTACGAACAAAATGTAATGAAAAGTAAGAAAACGTAAATTTTGTAAATTCTTGCATATTCTTACATTTCCTTACATTTCCATAAAAATTCGCTTTATATATAAATGCATTTAAAATATTAACATTGATAGTCAAATTTAAGAAAAGGTAATAAAACGTAATTGAATTAAAAATGGTGAAAAATTCAACATAATTAACATTTAACATTAATAAACATTTCTTTCTGTTCTGTACGTATTCTTCTGTTTACTTACTCTTTTTATAAATTTTCTATCTTTTCATTGCGTTTTATCTTCTCAACTAGGTCTGCATTCGTTTCTTCCTTATAATCAATATCAGATATGAAAAAAACTAAATAACCAAAATCTCCTTTCCTTCAGCTATCGCTGCAGCTGTCCGGAGGGCCGCTACGGCCGTCACTGCGAGCGCTCGACCTTTGGCTTCGACGAGCTCTCCTACATGACCTTCCCCGCCCTCGACTCCAACACCAACGACATCAGCTTCGTCTTCGCCACGACCAAGCCCAACGCCCTCCTGCTCTACAACTATGGGCCCCAGAGCGGTGGACGCTCGGACTTTGTCGTGCTCGAGCTCGTCGAGGGTCGGCTCGTGTTCTCCTGCGGCGGCGCCAGGAGCGCCATCACCTCGTTGACGATCAAGTCGGAGAGATCGCTGGCCGACGGGGGATGGAGGAAGGTCACGGCAACGAGAAACGGAAGGGTCGTGTCGCTGAGCGTCTCGAGGTGCAAGGAGCACGGGGATGTGTGCGACGAGTGCAGGCCGGGGGATGCAAATTGTTATGTGGACGACGTCGGACCGATTGGGTAAGGATTTGGATTTATGGCTTAAAAATGAATTAGAATCTAATAAATTTAATATTGGCAGTTATGTGTGAAAATAAGGCGAGAACGCTGATTTAGAAAAATTCTTGTTTTATATAAGATAATAATCTTATTCATTACGATATAACAAAATTTTAACCGATTGGATACAGTCGAATTTCGATAATTCGGTTTGCAGTCTAATTTCGAATTGAATATTAACACTCATCAAAAATGAAATAATTTAAATTATTGAAAATCAAAAAAGGTCTTAAGTATCCATTTTTTTGAATATGAATCGCGATTCAAAAACCATTCTTCGACGATGTGTTTGTATTAGATCGGTTTCGTGTTAGCGTTACGATAGCAAAAGAGTTTGACACATTAGCTGATTATTAGTATTAAGGGAAGCTTTTTCGAACCATATTGTCTCCAACTAAGATGGCCAATCATTATTTACTATTATGCTTGTCGACTTTGAATGCTCTCTCGTAGAGAATATTCACACCATTTGAGTCAATTAAGACACATAGTGAATACATAATTTTTTACTAAAATACATAACTTACCTAGTAAATTTCATTTAGTATTTTTAATAAATAATTCACTCTTCACTGTGCGACTATTGGCTGAACGGGTAAAAATTATTCTTAAGAATTTCTCAATTCATTTAAGAGAAAATGACTTTTTGACTTCGCATGTAAGAGTAGGTATAAACAATTAAAATTGATGAGCAGCAATCGGCATGAGAGACTCGAAGAAAATTACTTCGAATCAATGACATCGACGCAATGAAAAGATATACCAACATTCATAACGCTTCTCTTTATTCCAGAACCCTGAACTTCAACAACAATCCGCTGATGCTCGGCGGCCTGGTCAACTCCGACCCGGTCCTCGAGCGTCCCGGCCAGATCCACTCGGACGACCTCGTTGGCTGCGTGCACTCGGTCTCCATCAACGGGCGCGCCCTCAATCTCACCAATCCCCTGTCCTCTCGCGGCGTCAAGCCCACCTGTCCGCGCACGGAGAACGGACCCTGCTCGCGATCCAGCGCCAGGGAGCGGGACAATTTATGCGGACACGGGACTTGCTACGACAAGTGGAACAGACAGGCGTGCCAGTGCGGAAGGATCACGGCGCCTAATTGCCAGGGCTCCCTGGAGTCGGTCAATCTCAGCGAGGGTGGTTACATCGAGTACAAGGTAATTGTATATGGTGTTTAGATTGTACATCTGAGATTTAAATGTGATTTGTTTTTGGTTTAAAGTATCTTTTAAAAAACTCATTATTTTGACGTTTTTAATAAGATTATCTGAGATATGATGTATTATATTGTATCACAGATTTTTTATTTTAAGCTTAAAGTCTTCCAACCATTGTTAAAATGTTAAATTCCTAATTATCCTTTATAGTATTCAAATACCTAATCCAATTCCGGGAAGAAAATACCCTATCGTTCCCCACCACGAATCAACATAATCTTGCCAATATTCCGAGAGTATTCGAGAACTATTTCCTTTTAACACGAATTTTCATATGATACTTAAACAGTTTAAAGGTCCGTTTTTCCATTTGAATTTGTGTAAATATGCATTATAAGGTTCGAAAGTAGAGTTTCTAAAATACTTTCCAAACAACATTATTCCGCTTCGTAAAGAACGATATAGTCCCTGCTTCCCTTCGACGTCCATTATAAAAAATAATCAACTGGCTCCTTAGATTGTATTGTTTATAAGTGAAAAATGATGCCAAATCGTTCAAAGTTTCTTAGTACTGGGCAGCAGGGTGATAAAACACTGTGTAATATTTGAACAAGCTCGCGAACCTTGTTAAAGAATAATTTCGGTTTTAATTTAACACGATTTTATACGATATTCCGCTATATTATCAACCAAATAAAAAAATAAAATAAAATTGACATTGTCCCACATACTAATCCAATTGAATTCTCTCCCACCAGATCTCCGAGAAGCACCGTCGCATGCAGCTGCTCGAGTACCTCTACGGCGGCACGACCCTCTGGCACGGCGGCCTGACCACCCACCACCACAACTCGCCCAACCAGAACGTACCGCTAATCCCCGACGGCAATCCAGCCAAGAGCATCCACCTGATGTTCCGCACGGTGAAGCCCGACGGCGTCCTCGTCTACGCCGCGAGCAACAAGCACTTCACCTCCGTCGAGCTGCGCAACGGTCAGATCAGCTACTCCTCCCTGCTCAGCTCACCGGTGAACATGAGCGGTGGCGGTGGTGCTGGCGGCGGCGGCTCGGAGGTGAATCTAGCGGACGGACGCTGGCACAATCTGACCCTACACGCGTATGCCAGAGGACTGAAGCTCTACGTGGACGGGGCGCTGATGGGCGATGAGCTGGACTCTGCTGGGGTTCATGACTTTTTGGATCCTTATCTGACGCTGCTCACGATCGGTGGCGTCAGGAGGGATCTTTACCTAGCGCATGATGGATTGCCCAAGTCGTTCGAGGGGTGTATGGCTAATTTCACGGTGAATGGGGAGGTTCAACCGTTCAATGGATCGGGATCGATCTTCCAGGATGTTCTTTATCATGGGAAGGTTCATCTGGGTTGTCGTGGTCCGATCGGTATCACCGCTGCCACTGCGGCTGATCCTTTGAGCGTTGGTATCACCCTTGTTATCGTGTTCTTCATCATTCTGTTGGTGGCCATTTTGGCGAGCTTTGTGATATTCCGTCTACGCCGGCAGAACAAGGAGAAGTCTGCGAGTACCGTGGTGGTTGGCAACAAGAATACCAATGCCATTATCACCGGTAACACTCTGGTGGGCGGTGGACAATCCGATAACTTAATGTCCCGTCATGAGAACACCTACATTTCTGATGGGTCTGATTTAAGAAACATCGGGCATCTAGGGCCGGAACTCATCTCTAAGAAATATAAAGAACGAGAGATGAATACCTCAGTAGCTGCTGCCGCTGCTGCAAGTGAACACCAAAGGCCACCTCAAAGGCCGGATATAATCGAGCGAGAGATTACCAAATCACCACCTATAAGGGACGAACACCCACCCCATCTACCACCTCCTACCCACTCTCACGAGCACAATCAAGAACCCGACATGCCCGAGCACTACGACCTGGAGAACGCCAGCTCCATCGCCCCCAGCGACATCGACATCGTCTACCACTACAAAGGCTACAGAGACGGAATGCGGAAGTACAAGGCCACCCCACCTCCCATCAACAGCTACGGCAACCACCACAAACACACGAATCAGCAGCACAGGCACGCTGCGGGATTCCCACCTCGAGCCATGCCACCTCCATCGGTAGGTCAACCAGCTGGATCCGCACCCAAGCTTCTCCAAAGCACTCCGCTGGCGAGATTGTCACCCAGTAGCGAATTGTCCGCCCAGCAGCCGAGGATCCTGACGCTGCACGACATCAGCGGCAAGCCACTGCAGAGCGCGCTCTTAGCTACGACGTCCTCCTCCGGTGGAGTGGGCAAAGACGCCATGAATTCCAACAGCGAGAGGAGCTTGAACTCACCGATCATGAGTCAGCTGTCGGGCTCCACCGCTAGCAGGAAGGTGCAGCAATCGAATAACGAGACTGTCAATAATGGAGTGTCTTCGGGACCCATGGGCCTGACTGCGGAGGAGATCGAGAGGCTGAATTCCAGACCCAGAACCTCGAGTCTGGTGTCTACGCTGGATGCGGTGAGCTCTTCGAGCGAGGCTAGAGGACCTACTCATGCTCCGCTGCATCTGCACAGGAGACACACTCCACCCCCCGAGAGACTGAAGAGGAGGAATTCTTCCACAACGGATGAGAGTGGGAATGATAGTTTTACATGCTCGGAGATAGAGTACGACAATAATTCATTGGTTGATAAGAGATCGGATGTTATTTATAGCAAGCCTGCGGATGAGGTTGCAGCTAGGAGCAGCGAGAGTCCACAGTCGAACAAACCTCCTCTACCACCGAATATCAATTACGATGGGTTTGACAGTTCATTTAGGGGTTCATTGAGTACTCTGGTGGCCTCTGATGATGATATGTCGACACACATGGGAGGATTGTACAGGCCGTCTAGTAATGAATCGCCCTCGACGAATACTGCCCTGAGTTGGGACTATTTGCTCAATTGGGGACCGAATTTTGAGAGTTTAGTGGGGGTGTTCATTGACATTGCTGAGCTGCCTGATGGTACCAGTCGAGTGCCGAGCACGCTCAGACTGCCCAACAATATTGCCAAACCCTCCGAGGAGTACGTTTGAATAAATTATGATTAGGAGATTGTTCAAAATTGTGTTCGTTTAAGTTTGAAATTTTATTATGTGCTAATCGAATAGTCTTGCCATATTACGTGAGTGAGGGAAAAATTATTGGAATTTTAGGTTGTCGATTTTATTATTATGTGTGTAATGCGTAGTATTTAAGAGAGTACGATTTTATAGTTTTAAAATTTCGCCGGACACCTTGTATCAGGGTGCTCTCCGAGCGAACGATGTACAGTCAATTATAATACGATTTCTAATAAGCCATGGTGCAATGTTCTTACACTCTTGTCTTTTGTCCCTAGTTGATAGATTTTAATAATGAAAACTAGACTCGAGCATTGGTTGTAAATTATTCAAATTCGGTGCAGTTCGACTTTTATATATATATTTATGTGTACTTATAAATAACGTGCCTTCCAATGTAATGTTAAAAGTCTGTTAATAACTTAGGAAAATCGAGCACAGCGTTTTTCTTTTTAATAATTTTATACGCGTCGTGAAAAGTAATTTATGAACTTTTGAAAAATTCAAGCCATATTTTGTACTTATATATATATATATATATATATATATATATATATATATATATATATATATATATATATATATATATACATATAGTATTGTAAAAGAACTTTCGTTCGAGATGCCAGACTGATCTTTTAAATATATAAATAATATGCCATTAGTCGTATTAATGGCTCACTTTCTCACACTACACCTTGTAAATTATTATAATTGTTATTTGTAAATAGTGAGTGACTGTGAGAAAGGATTCTTGTACAAAAATTATAAGTGCGAGAGACACAAAACTAATGTTGTAAGATTACTATTTACTATATTTGTAATAAAGAATAAAATGTAAAAAATTATGTTTCATGTGTATTTCTTACATCACCCTCTTATGCATACTATATGTAAATTATTTTAATAAATAAAACAAAAATTTAGATAAAATATATAACTACATAAACTTACTTTGTAAGGATAAAAAGGTTAAAAATAGTAAAGAAGCAAAAAAATGTTAAATGTTTATTAAAATTTTATTTCATATAAATATAATATGATATATTGATATAGCCATGTAGGTTATATTGTAGTATAAATGCATCAAAAAAAGTTTTTGTTTTTAAAAATGTTAGTAGTGTTTATACAATTTGGTCTGTGATAAGGATTACAGATATAAATTTGTACTATGCTTATACATTTGTTCATATACAACTGACGGAAGTCACATAGTTACAGTCTTAAATATAATGAGGATATATTGCAGTCTTTCTAACAGTTTTTGTCATATTCTTATTAGTAATCACTATATTTTTTCTATACAAATTATAAAATAAACTCACACATGCATATATACTAAATTAGTTATCCATTGTTTTATCAATGATATTTGTATGCAAAGTAGTTTTCAAGATTCACTTAAAAATGCTCGTAATACATGCAATATTTTGTGCATTTCTTAATACTCTATTCTTAAATAATTATTTATATTTATATTTCACACAATCATAAACTGGTCATGGTCATCTTTTATTACTTTGAAAGTAGCCTCTACAATTATTTATGTCATTTTTCATTGATACAAATTAAACTTTTAAAACTTTATCATTTTAAAAAGACTTATATACTTAATAGTCTAAAATTTTATATTTATATTGGAATTTTAAAAATCTTTTATAATTTTTCCTCAAGTTCAAAATATTTCTTATATTAATAAAAACATGACATGTAAACAATCAAAGAATACATTTCAATGTAATAAAAGATCTTTTATGCTATCCTAATCTAATTTTTATTTTAATACAAAATGGTATAAAATTATTACTTAAAATTTGTTCTTTTTTACGTAACACGTTACCAATTATCCAAAAATTCAAATCCGGTTTTTGGAATCTCAGGATCATGATTTAGCTGTGAAGATTGATAACTACTGTATGAACTTGGAGTATCAAGTAATGCAGTTGACTCAATGTCACTGGATTTCAGATGTCCTCCAAAATTGATATTCATCTGATTCTTATCATTGCCACTGACCTTAGGAGTAATCCTCAAGTTTTTCTGTGGCACCAAATTCTCCATATCATCATCAGAGCTATTTGGTTGAATCTTCAACAGAGAAGTTTTGTTAATCAATTTGGCGAATATGCCTTCAGAAGTTTCGCTGTCAATGCAACTGCTCCTAATTGTACTACAGTCTTCGGTAGAAAATATGGTATCCGAATAGTTTTCAGTTTGATAAAAGCTAATCTGACTCGACGGTGGACTGTAATTGTCCTCCAAAGAATCGTCATTATTTATTATATTACAAGTGTTTGTATAATGAGAAGTATCAGAAATATAGCTAGTTATATTCTTAGTATTTGTGTCGTTTGTTTGGTCCAAGCAATTAAGATTCATCTGCGATTGCGTCATGAAGGAGAATGGAGCTGAGTGTTCATCCTTCCAACGCAGTGTCTGTAAAATCAAATTAAAATTTATAATCAGCAAAATAAAACTACACAATCAAAGAAAATTTATTGCGATGTTTGCTTGAGATCAGCATCATTTACAACAAATTTGTTTATGCTTTAAATTTATTGCTCACCGATCCAGTCTCATCGATGATGTACTTCATTCCAGTCTGTATCCTGAGCTTAGGATAATAATCTGGTAACTCTTTGGAAGAAGGATCCAGTTTTTTAGATGCATACTTCAATGCAACCTCTGGCTGAATTATAGTTTCATCGACTGCTTGATTACGCTCCTCCAGACTCAGTGTATTCCACAATCCTTCATAAGCATCCTTCGTCGCAGCAACATCTTCACCAATTCTCTTTGCCAATGGATTAATATTATAAAAATAATCCTCAGCTATAGCACTCATCGTTTTCGCACTCATTTTACCCAATCAATCTCTACTACTATCCCTAAACAACTAGTCAATTGTTCATCAGAGCTCCATGGTACTTTATCGACGTTTCTTCTCCTTCAGACACTGCTTTTTAATCACTCGACGATTAACGCACGAGAATCACATTTGTTATTGCTCAGGAACCTGCTTGTCGACTGTTATTATTGGCACGTGTTATTGTTTAGCATTCTTTGCTGGCGCAATTAAACCATCGCGTTTTCGGATGATTGCGAATGACTGCGCTACCGAGAAGTGACAACACCCTCCACTCTACTCCTCCTCCCACATCCACAGCTGTGCACGGTTGATTCTGTATACCTATATGGTCGAAGGTTGATTCTCGTGCTGTCTCTTTTTTTTGTCGAGCGGACGACGCGCGCGATTCTCGCGAGGTATCGAATGTCGAATATGTGCTTAGTTTCAATTGTTTGAACGCAAAAGCGGGAAATGTGAAAAAATATGTTTTTTATAACTAGATGTTTGCAACAAAAGGAATTAATAAATCTCAATATTTATAATTCATTTTTATATTATTGAACATGTTTTTAAGTATAATTTACTATATAAGTATTTATAATATATAAAAATTTGCGTTCCATACAAAGAAACATGTTCTAATATACTTATCTTATTTTTGTGCTGCAATGTTTGCACGATTACGTTAATTATACCTTTTTAATAAATTTTGAAATAATTTTTGCGTTAAAAAGAAAGAAATGAATTTGTGGTCCTTTTTTTAAAAGAGGTTTGTTCAAATAGGTTTGCGACATGACATTTTTGATATTAGAAAAATAAGTTTACATAAAAAATAGTTAAAAGTTCTCATTTGATACGCTATCTAATTTAAATTGTACACGAATGTATATTATGTCGAATTTGTTTTAATTTTTATAAATCCTCCAAATAGGTTAGCGAAAACGAGCAATCTATCCATCGACGCTCCTTACGAAAAGTAGCAGCACTGACTTTGCTGCCACGAAAAGTAACACATTTCCTAACCTCGCCACGAAAACTAACACTTTTGACAATCTCGATAGCAAAAGCAACTCGTCGGTATCGATCTTATCAACTGCACCAAAACCAACTACCTAAATTAGGACTTTGCATGATTTCAAATATGCATAAATGACTTAGAAAATAGTTCGTTATTGACAGTAAAGTATTATTCAGAATTTATCTAACTCGATTGTTTGTTTCGATTCAATATTGGCCCGTCGATTTGTGACGTCACGATGGTATAATTTTGGAAATTTAATACGGGAAAATCATTAAATGCTCAAATATCTCATGAAAAATATTTATAAACAAAATAATGTGGCACTTATTCTTTATAATTTTCTACCAGGAATTCAATGGTAATATTAGATTTTGGGCCTAATATATTTGTAAGGCCCATTTAAGGCCCAACTTCATTTTATCCAATGAGATCATATCTTTGTTATTATATATTTGAATTCCTCGTCTCAAACTACATAAGGATACATATTTAATTTATTGATTATTGCTTCCTCATAGAAGAAGGTTTGTAATGGTAAAAAAAGCTATTATTTCAAATACTTTATAAAGTATAGATATAATATCTCGAATAAATGGTCTCATTGGCACAAACAACAGGTACTAATCTTCATTTATTTTAAATACTGCAATTTCATTAGGTCTCATTGGATCGAACGCACGTTTTCGCTAAACTCATTGGAGGATTTCAAACGCATTCGACCAGAAATATTCCACGTCGAGTGTACAGTAAAACCTCCCGGCACTGTGTCTCACGGTACTCTGAATCTCTCGACACTGTGAATGCGGAGATCCCGGCACTGTGATTTTCCTAGGGCCGGCTTTATGTGACCCAACTTTGCAGAAAAAGTTTTATGAAAAGGTTTAAACCAAAAAAATGTGATACAAAAAGTTTCATACAAAGGTACTATAAATAACGTTGTTTATAAGTATAATTTTACGTGCTATTATTCACGGCAACCGATTGAAAGTGCTAGTTTTCATGGCAAAAGATCAAAAGTGCTATTTTTCACAGCGAATTAATTAAAAGTGTTAGTTTTCGCGTCAAAGAGCGCATAATGCTACTTTTCGTGGCAAAAAGCGAATAGTGTTACTTTTCGTAGCAAATACCAAATAGTGTTACTTTTCACGGTTAACATCAAAACGTATCAAAATGGCAAATTTTAAACGTGCTACTTTTCGTAGCAAGCGTTGCCACGAAGTTGCAGTATTAAAAAGAAATTCAAATAAATTCGACCAGATATTTTTTGTATATTTTGATTTCATTTATGAAAATTATTAATTTGTATCATACTGTAAACATTAACCCTTTCATAGCTATCAAGTTTATGGTTTAAACAGTCTATACAGACATTTTTAGACCTTATTTATTTATGGATTTATTTACGATATTTGTTTATGCTAGTTTGAAAGTCTTCTTTTACGAATCAGGTCCAGGCTCGGAGTTGATTCGTAAATTATATGATGTATTTTAAATTGAGAAAGATCAATTTTTTAGTTTTCTTCCATTAAAAAATAATGTCAGGAATATATTGCTTCAAACTTTCGGAGTAATTACACAATTACTATATGCACAAAGGCTCCTTATTCATTCAATACTAGCTATCTAAGTTTCTCCAATTCTTTCTCTATTAACTATATATAACATTGGATGTTGACTACCTGTAAAAACGTGATGAAAAATGCAGCTAAGTTCAAAGATTTTAACTCTTTTAAGTACAGTGATTTTTAGTGTAATATTCATCGCTTTCTTTGAACGAAATAAAAAAACAGTTTTAGCAAATATCGTTTTCATAACCTCCGACATTCTCCTATTTAGGCAACATATGCCCTAGTTTTATCATTGCCGTTTACCCTTTGCTGCCACCTCAATAAGACGATAGGCTTCAACGTACGCCACACCTGGAAGGGAGAATATTCAATGCCTGTGGATCACAGGGAAATTTACCTAGAACGGACATGTGAACATTTTAGGGGATATTTACCCCCACTCAAGAACAGACTCGTTATGTAGAACGAGGAAGGAGGAGAAGAGTCGAACCGCTCCGATCTCCGTATAATATGTTTTTTTATAGTTTTCTATTTCAAGGTTTTAGAACGTATTTGATTAAAATTATTCCACACTTTACTTCTTATATTAGCGATTATTTTAGAAACTCCTTTCTCCTCTTTTCTCATAATCTTCATTTTATGAGATACAAACGGTAGCCATTGTTAATCTTCCTTATTTATTTAAGGCGCACACGAAATTATTTTTCCCGTTGGATATTTGACGTTTCTTGACTTGTACTCAAAATGATGTATAAAGTACTTCTTCGGTAAATTTATTTTTTAATTATTTTTAAAAAATTTGTATTAATAATTTTCAAAAATATTTTTAAAAAAGTAAAAAAAATTAAAAAAAGTCGATTAACGGGACTCTCCGGTGACAAATAAAACTTCCGCAGCTTTAAGGCTAACAAAATAATATTTACATGGCATGTTTATAATAATGTTATCAATTGATCAATGACCCACACATTTTTAAAAAAATTATCAAATAATATTAAAGTTATTGAGAATAAGAGGTTTATTTTAAGTAAGATTAGGCTGTACGGTAAAAATTGTTGGCGCACATCACAATGACATTTATGAACCAAAATATTTGATAGGGTTTTGACAGTGAAATAAAAATAAGTTAGCTGAAACTACCATTTTTTATTCAACTATGTATTTTTGAAAAATAATAATAATTGTTGTTTAAAAATTGTTAATAGCAGTGTAAATTTGTTAATAGAATTATTTAACATGAGCTTTGTCATGGATATTTACAAAATATTTCATCTAACTAATGTTGAGGATACTTCAAAGAACGTATCCTAAAAGTTGCATCAAGTTTGATTATTTTGGTATGCGCCAACAATATTTTGAGGATTGAAAACTTTAATAAGAACACAGCAATAGATAAAAAATAATGAAAAACGTAGCTTTATTTTATAATACGTTAATATAAATTTACTAAACTTTATTGTATTTATAAAAATAAATAAAAAGCTTTTAAAAGAATGTATGGATCATTTTTAATCTAAAAAAATAATAAAATATTTCCTTTTATTTAATTTTTACAGCCTTTAAACGATCGAAATTAGGCAAAATAACGTGAATTTGCAATAAATAGCTTTGACCAAACTATCAAATTTTTTAGCTTAAAATGTAAAATATCATTATATTGCTGTTTCTACTTGTTAAGGTAGAGTTAAACCAACTTTTAAAACATTAAAGACATTTTCGAAATTTTTCGAAAAAATCACCAGAGAGTCACCTTAATAAAACTATAGTTTCTTTCAAATTATAAACAAATTGTTTATAATATTATGATATCATTTAAAATAAATTATATAGATAAAAAATTATGTGGGTACTTTAATGATTATGTCATAGATTATTTTTTATTTTTCATTTTCTTTACACCATGGATTATGTTCTATAAATTATATATTTAAAAATTCTTATAATTTATTATAATTATATTGAACTCTAATATTATATTACAATATATCTAATTTTTTACTAAAAATCAATAAAATATGTTTCCCTTAAAATTATAACTTTTAACCTGAACTTTATATTTATTCAACTTATTTGTTCTTACTCGATGTGATTGATTTTTGTAAAATAAAGAATTGTATTGTTTAACTTAAGGTGGGATTATGGTGGAAAGGCAAATTTTCTTATCCTTCAATTTATAGCGAGCTAAAATTGTAAGGGCTTATAGAGGGTGATATTAATAAGTTAGGTGCCAATTTTTAACTCAAGAAATCGATTATTTATAGAGTTACTAAGAATAGAACTTTGAGAAAAAGCTCTGAAAATATGTGTCACTTCCTTGTTTCCTTAAAATATCACATTTTTTAAATATTACTTATGAATAAAATTAAATAAGAAGACAAACATTGAAATGTAATCAACAGCTTTATTATGTTCTACATATACTTATACTCATGTATATTTTCTGAAACTTTATTCAAAAAGATATCATAAGAACCTCATGCGCGCTAGCTACTTTTTAGAGTTAGGAAAATTAGTTTCGAGAAAAACGCGTTTAAAGTTTCAAATTTGTACGTTATTCAATGTAAATTGTTTTACTTAAATACGTATAACTTTGTTAAAACATCGAGTTTTTATATCTGATAGATTTTAAAACATTCTTACAATATTGCAAAGATTAAGAAAATTCAATTAAAAATTATGTTATATTTTGGCCAAAAACACCAGAGTCCTACCTTAAAAATGATTTTTGTCTTTAATGAATAGAATCGTCTCACTCTCAGTTTCGCAATAAGTCAATTCGACGTTTCCACACTTCCTTATATTATTCATGTTTACGGTATTTCATCCTTAATTCTCAAAATTCATGCAAATGGAACATAGACGGATGTACTTTTAAATACTTAGAAGAAAAATTCAAGCTATTTAAAATGTAAATTCTAATAATTAACTATTTAATAAATATTTATTAGTATCATGTTTTTAATAAAGAAAATTAAAGATAATTTTTTGTTTTAAATCAATAAATTAATTTTTTTTACTGAAATGTGAAATGATTATGATTATATTATGTGCACGTGTATAGCATTTTTTCACAATCACATTTTGTAACATGCAACAAAAACGGAGTAAAGGAAGTCCCAAAGTTTTTTATAATATATATCTATATATAGAATATAATATATAGAAATAATAATATATAAAATATATTCAAAATCAATTTTTCATTTCCGAATTATTCAACTTTCTTTCAAGGAAGTAAAAGTATTTTTCATAATCCTATCTCAATAATGAGCGTGACATCGCCAAGAAAATGTTTCTAATTTAAATGTGACACATATAATAAATCAGAATTTCTATATGAAGGCTCATTATACATTTCTGTATATATACAATCAATTACTAATGTTTCCATCTATGAAATGAGTTTCTATGTATTCTATATCAAATGTTACAGCTAACTGAAATGTGCCATAAAAACTACAATTTTGACAATAGTTAACGTGACTCATTCGTATTAACGAAATATTTAGATTTTTTAAATAATAGGAGAACCTTTTATATCATGAATTATAACAATCTAAGACAATTTTAGTTTTGTTATTTGTTAACTCTAATGAACATTTAAGTGTGACACATAATTTTCAACCTTTTTAGTAGTTGCCTATATGTTGTACATCTAAAATTTAATTTAAATGTTTGGCTATTATAATATTATATAGCAACGTCTGTAAAAAAAATTATAATTCATTATTTCCCAAAAAAATTCTATGCGGAACATAAACACGAAACATCACCGCAAGCCGCAAATGTCGCTCATCCCAAACGAGATAACAGCAGTAGATCCATTTTGAAAGATGTACCGAAACTCAGGTTAGTCGTTGAAGATGAAAAATATAATAATCAGTAAAATTTGTTGGTGGTTTATTTTCAAATCAACAGTTTTAGATGGTTTCAGATATATTTAGATGTATTATGTTCGTGCACGTAAAAGCAAGCTTATAATAAATGAAAAAGTGTCCATCAAATAAATTACCTTAACAAAAAATTTAAGTTTATTGTCTGATCGTATTAAAAAACCTTCCAAAAATATCTGTTCGTTAATCACCTGATTCCTTATCATTTCTATCATAATATAAAGGAACAATAAAAATCATGCAGTTCTTAAGCAAGATCAGAAAGAACACAAGGTAAAAAGCGAATCCATACAACTTTTCTACATTCAGTCTGAATAATAAAAAAATCACTAAAAGCGTCCTCTAGGTATTTAAACTTTTTGTATACAGTAAATACACGCATGCACTATAAATATTTTTAAAGATTACGATATTTGATATAATATAATATAATATAATTTATTAAAATTAAAATAATAATAATAATAATAATAATAATAATAATAATATATATTTAATAATGATACTCTTAAAATTATTCTATTCTTTCATTTACTAATTTATATAAACTAGGCAAGTCAGGCGCGCATATGAAATACAGGAAATAGATATTAATATATATTTTGTATGCACAATATTTGTATACGCATTTCTTATAATATAAAGCAGATGATGCTAATTATGTTATATAGATTTAACTTAAGTATTAAACAATATGCTTAAAAAGAAAAGATTAAATGATGATTTTATAGCCAAATATGTGAATTAAAGGGTCCTTACTTAAAAAATATACATGATTTTCAGTTGTAAAATAATGTAAAAAATCGTATGTAATTTTAACACATTTTCTCACTTGATTTATTATTTAGTACACATGTTTAAATGCATAATTATGTGTTTGTATGTTTAGTTACTATGCTTGATTATGCTTTTTTCTAATTTCACACTTTTCAGATTTATTGCGTTACACGACTTTTTCGATAGAGGTAAAAATCTAGCATAATAACTACAAATACAAACACATAATTATGCATTTAAACACGTGTACTATACATAAGCGCCGCCTACTTTAATTTTATCACCTCAATCCACCTCCCCCTCCTAAATTCCCCTTTTTTTCTTATTTTGTACTTTTCCGATTTATTACGTTACAAACAGCCATCACTTTTTTATATAGGATATTAATTTTGATTTATATATACTGAATATTACAAGTGCCTCTTGTTATAATTCCGGCATTATAGTGGTGATGGGTCACTATATTTCCATTCCACCTTGAGATAAATATATCGGTTCTGTTTTCTTTTATAGTATAATAGATGAATCTACACACAATATATATAATTTGAAATGTTGATCAAAAAGTGAAAAATGAACTCCCAGTATGTCCACCCATGGCTATTGGGCACATACCATAAAGATGGCAGTTCTTTATATGCTGGATTAGATGCATGTTATAGTTCTATTTTAAATATTATATGAGGTTCTTCTTCTTAAATCACAACTCCGTAGATTCTCGCGAGAATAACAAAAGAGCCGTTAATTTCCGTGTCGAACGTTATTTTCCGAGTGTTAAATACGTGCCCAGTATATAAGCTAATTAAATAATACTAATTATTTCATATAATGATATGATTTAAATCAAAATAGATTTAAACAACATAGTATTTTATAACTTTTACCTATCTTTGTAGCACAATTTTTAAGCATAATTTAGAGCAAAAATACTCTGCCATAAAACGTTAACTGTTACTAACACCGTTGAAACAATGTGTTAGTGACTGTCAGTGACTGTTTCAACATGCAACGTTGAAGCAGTCACTAACACCACAAACACAACACGTTTCCACAACGTTTCTTCTTAACACGCAAAGCGAGTACTTCGAACCTTCCTGTATCATTTCGTACTTACATTGATAAATTTCCAGAAACACGTAGAAGAAACATTTCTACAACATTTTTTGCTATTAAGGCTTCCTACAGAAGCGCAAGAACAATATCGAAAAATCCGATCCCATCGAGTTGTTCCGAAGCCATACATGCACGATTACCTCACACCGTGTGTCGCGCATTCATCGCTACTCAATCCACCTCAGAACTCAGAGATCCCAACAAACAGCAGCAGCCCCGAGGCATCACAGAGCAGCACTTCGCCTTCCACATAACACCCGTCCTTTTAATAATAAGACCCGCGCGCGCAGTCTCTCTAATAGCGAAGAGCGGCGCGGCAAAAACCCCACCTTCAAGTATAAGTAAATGCCTCCTTTTCTCGGAGAATCTCTCTCGCCGAGTGTGCGCGTGCTATATACACCTGTCTCTTTCTCCCTTACGCTCGTTCGCGCGAGCCGAGCCGGGCCGAACTGATAAAAACGCCGCGGAACCGAGGATTCCGCGTGTAGTCTGCGCTCGGCAATCCTCGGGTCAACAGGTGAATCCTTCCGTGCGCGCGTGAATATAGGTATATAGAATTGTATACGCGGTTCGGTCGTTTCGAGAGGATCATTGGATTGCACAGAGTTGCAGTCATGGTGTCGGCGCAAACTCGCTGGGTCGCGAGATCCGCGCTTATCTGCCTCGTCGTTTGCTCCTGTAAGTGTTTTGTGACTTTTGATTTTTTAATAAGGAGTTTTGTGGGGAATTTATGTATGGATTGTTTTTTGATAATAAGAGGTTTGGTCTATTCCTAATTCGGATTTTCATCTTAAGATTATTTGGATTACCATATAATTTTATTAAGGGGAGGTTCTGGGAATAAAAAAAAGTTCTTTAGCTTTCTGTAAAACGCAATAAAAATTTGATGTTGTCTTTAACATGAAACTTTCAGCAAGTTTCAGCCCAATCCATCGAATCTAAACAGAGTTATTTAAAAAAGTCAATTTATTTCTGTTAAAATATACACATCTGATACGAAATGTAGCTTGCGCGCGCCATTTTGAGATATGGTAGTACATAAGTTTCTATATAGATTCAGTATCTCAAAATGATAAAGTTGATTTCGTAGCTGTAATTAAAACTTCTTGGTGAATAATTAAAAATCAATAATAACAGTTGACTGAAAAAAGGTGAAACAAACTACATTTTTATGTCATTTTATGAAAAATTTGTGAAACATTTATAAAACATATAGTAAATGTCAAAAGCCAACTTCGTTTTGAAATGCTTCAAAGAATGTAGCCCCCAAGTTTCAGAAAGATTTATCACAATGGCATGCGCATACAACAAATTGAATTTTATAAAAGCAGATGTTGAGAAAATGAGGTTTAAAAAAAAGAATAACGTTAGTTGCATATCTAAACTTATACTTAGAAGGTTTAATTTCGAATAAAAGGAGTTTTAGAACGTCAAAATAATACTTGTTCTAGTAAGATATACATAGAAATCATACTTTGATGCAAAAAAATTTTTAATAATTTTTTATTCATCAAAGATGAATGAAATATTAAATGGCAATACTTTTTTTTAAGATTGACGATGAAAGTGGTCTTTCAAAATTTGATTTTTTGATGAACTAGATTCCTATAACTTATTTATTTTATTATATATATAGGTATTCATTTATTTTATTAATAAATTACTTATTTACTTTATTAATAATTTATTTATTTATTTATTTATTTAATAACACAAACTATATGATACATTTTTACAATATAATATAAATGTGTAATTCTGAAATATTTTTAATTTCATTAGTCAACTGATAGTTTTGTAATCTACTAAAGAGTTAAGAGATGTATTTAATTTTTTTAGTGACTTAAGATTATGACATTATAGTATATTTACTTTTAAACGTGAGTGAAAGTCCCATCTTTAAACTTCTTAACATCATCTTTGGCATTTAGAAATAAAAGGAAAACATTAAAAAATACCTAGTGCTAACTTGAAATTAAAGCGCATCCATAAAAATTTTAAATGAAAGTAGCTAACGGCAACTCTTGAAAATTGTGTAATTATAATAACACAGATGATAAATCTTTTCTACTGAAAGAAATTAAAGTTGAAACAAAGTGCCAACTTACAAAGTTCAAAGTTAAATCGATTTACTAGAATACTTTAGATACCTTAATAAATTTATTGGTTTTCATTAATAATAATTGCACGATTCGCGCTTCTCTACTTGTTCATCGATACGTGCAAGTGTTACAGATACGTACTGAAAATTTACGTTCGATAAAGATATTCTGTGCTCCTGGAATTTTATAGTTTTCTTAAACTTAATTAAATTTTCTCTCGTCATAATAACATATGAGTAATAATTTTTATTGAAAATATTTCCATTACAATTTTTGCATTGTAAACAATATTTACATATTCTTTATTTAAAATATACAACTATACAATAAAATTACATCATAAGATTAGTAAATTAGTAAATCATGATTTTCACTCTCGCGTACGCAATTTTAACTCAGCCATCAATTTTTCAACTACATATATACATCCTTATAAGAGTTTGTTTTTGTGAATGTGTGAAACCGCAGAAAGTCGCCGCGAGTATTAAAATTTCACGATATCAGGATATTGTGGTTTTGAGATTGTGATGTCATCATTACATGATTGTCATATAAATCTGCGTTCACCCGGCTTTTACATCTTCACAGGGAAATGCAAATGTGTGTACCGAAATGTATTTATTCAATGAGCACAAGTAAATAACGACTTGCTTTTTACATCGACTTTATAAATAACTTTTTCATTATTTATCACACGCGATAAGATCGTTATTCTAGTTACCTTATGTAGCATGGTGGTTTTTTTAAGTATTAATTTATACAGAAACAAAATACGCAGTTACCGCACTTGATACATTAAACATAACTAAAAACAACGCGCTGGGGTCGTGAGTTGAATGAACAACGTAACAATTAATTTTTGTAGCTCCCAAAAAGAACTGCTGTATTGTCTTCTACAATAGTCATAATAAATACTTATAGTGTATAGTTAAATATGAATAGAAGGTCATGCTATTTTATTTTTGTAAACGTAACAGCTATTGTTCAATCTAATAGTGAAGGTAATATAAGTTTATCATAAAACTTACCTTGTGACATATTTAAATATTCGTATAAAATTTAATTAAATTTATTTCTTATTCTCAAACTAAAAAGAAAATGTTATAAATTCAAATTAATGTCCATTTCAATCCTGCTTCAATACTGAAAATCATTTGCTTAGAATTAATAAACATTCAATAGATTTAAGCAATTATTTTTGTTTATTCAAATAAATATTTACTAAAATGAAATGAATATTTTTCGTTTTAAATAAATGTTTTTTCAGACATTATTTATAAATAAATGTTTATTTGAAATGCTTTAAAGAATGTAGCCCTGAAGTTTCAGAAAGATTTATCACAATGTCATGCGCATACAACAAATTGAATTTTATAAAAGCAAATGTTGAGAAAATGAGGTTTAAAGAAAAGAATAACATTAGTTCCATATCTAAACTTATACTTTGAAGGTTTAATTTCGAATAAAAGGAGTTTTAGAACGTCAAAATAATACTTGTTCTCGTAAGATATACATATTTACTAATAATTTATAAATACTAATTTATAAATAAATGTTTATTTGAATATACTCCTTTTTAGATTTAATTGCATCTGTCCATCATCATCATATAAAGTAACGTGTAAAAAGTTTACAGTCTGCACTTAGTTTACAGTCAAAATCTACTCTCAGGCAACCGAACTAAAAACCTTCTACCTAATTGACTCAATCATTAATGAGATTGATTTTTACCAGTGTTATAAAAATTAAAATGAAAGCATTAAATTTAACATCATAACATTTACTTTGTGACTATGTATCTTCAACTACTCGTGTAGTACGTTTATCGTTTTATAATTACAAATCATTCGTTTATAGATAGTTACTCTTAGATGACGAAAAACATGAAAATTTTGATATTTGATTCAATTGCATTTATTAGTAATCGCATACAATTAATTGTAATTCAAAAATTCATAAACTGAACAGATATTTATTAAATATCAAAAGTATCAATTTACAATCAAATTGTAAAAAATGCTTTTTTCTCAAGCAACCACACTAAAGAAGCAAAAAAAACATAAAAACACCACTCGACTTCAAAATACATAAAACACAAAACGCACCTGCGACAGCCCCAATTAATCCTCTTAAACCTTCACCCCCCCACCCAAAAAAAAACCATCCCACCTCAAGAATTTTTTAACCCTCCCCGATAAACCTTTAAATCACTCACACGCACACACACTCTTCTGGCATATAATACGCGCGATACATAATCCATAACCGAACTCGCTCGGGGCCATTCATTCGCTCATCCTCGATTTTTACTCCTCTCGCATTATACTTATTCGGCGTGTGCGGCCCCGCGCGTGTCGCGCATCAATTGCATAAGCGAAATGGTATAATGCTAAAACGAAAGCCTCGTTCGCGCCGCCGAGTTTCGAGGTCGCGCGGGGATAAGACGCGATGCGCGCGTCTTCGAAAGCCTTTCCTCTCTCGAGACGAGATGTATCTTTTTTTTCTTCTTTTTTTTTCTTCGTGATGCGGCTTTGGAAACTCGTTGATGAAGAAGAAGCAGCAACAGCAGCCCTCGAGAGCTGCGTTGCACAACACTGGGAATTTGGTGATGTATAGTGGACGATGGGTTTAATGGACGGAGAATTTTTCGGGTTGATCGGTTTTTAGTTGCGAAATGCGCGCGTGCGCGTTTGATAATGCGCTGGCCGATCATGTAACGCACGCGTGTCGCGACTGTGTAATATCGATGATGATGGGACATTTTTTTTATTTGGAGGTGATGGGATCGGAGTATACTTAGTTAATAGTGGGGTTTTCCTGGTATGTTTAAGGAGAATGGATCGCGGTGTAGATAAAATGAATAAGGAGGTTCTTTTTGTACGCGTTCGTCGGTTTTTTGGCTAAAATTTGAGGTAGATGCTAAAGAGATTTTATCTCAGATTTTATCACGAAAATTACGTGGAAGCGGGCATAAAGTATGATACACGCGATAAAACCTGTTCCGAAAATTATGCGAAAATATAAGAAAAAAGCGCGTTGTCGTGAATGCAAATTAGTGTGTTCACGTTACAGACGTTATTGATGTTCAATATTTTTTAAGGAAGCGTGTAATCTTTTTTTCTGTAAACTTTTGTAATGTATGTTTGTAATAAAAAAATAAAGAATATAAGAATTTAGTGTCCCGCTGTAAAAATAAATTTTCCGTGCATCCAATACGTTTCTATTATTATAGTAACCTAATCTTTAGTTATATTTTTCTATACTAATAATTATAACTAGCATAGTAAAGTTTACAGAAAGAATTGAAAATAAAATATGCAGAACAGTAAATTTTTAATAGTAACAGGAGAGTCTTGTTTAATTCATACTGTTTCTACTGATTTGGATGCATGTCGAGATACTATATCATTCATTTTATTTTAAAAAATCATATTAGTTAACTTTTTGTAAATCGAAAACATACAATTTACTTATTTAGATTAGATAATTCGAATACAGATAAAAATAGAAAATGTAGACCTCATCTTTAAACACCCACCGATCAATCAAATGAAGTTTCTAATCTTCAAAGTCTATTAGTAATTATATTTACAAAATGAAAAACTTTCTATCCATTACGAGGTTCACTCACTTATGCTATGCACATAACTTTTTTGAATAAGTCTTAAGAGCACTAAACCAACGTTAATTTTTGAAACATCAAATTTTTTGTGCCTCTTATCACTAAAGTTTATTGAAACAAACCTAAATTTAATTTACCAAAATCATTGAAAGTGATTTTCATGACAGAAATGACAAATAGACATTTTTTACATTAAAATACCTGGAAAATCTTAACTTTATATGGGTCTCCTGAAAAATCATATTCTTGTATCTAACTCAGGATACGTCAGGATAAGTAAATAAATTTCAAAACATATATATTTTTTTCTGATAGTATTATCATTTGAATATATATTCATTGAATACCTAAATTATTTTACAAGTTATATCAATTATAATGTATCATAAGTATTGTGTATATTTCATACTTCTTCAATGATGCTAATTTTATTATCCAACATATTGTGAAGCAGTAATTGTGTGATAGTTGAGGTTTCTATTGAACTCGAACCATTATTTTTTGGAAGAAATTTGATATAGTTCTGCATTGAGATTTTTCGATTTTCCGATATCTAGAACGTTAGTCATAATTGGGCTATCACTAGCATAATTCATCAAAATCCGGTCTTTTGCGGGTAACAACTTATTAAACAATTGTGATACTTTTTTCTTTGGTGACATTGCACTTGTTATCAAGTCCGATGGGCTTTCTAACTCAAATTTATATCCATCTCGTTTCACCCTGTAAGTAAAAAGAATAATATTAAATGCATCTCCCAATATCCTTGTAAAATACAAAGGGGTATCATACTTTTCATAATTTAGTTAATTCATATTTTAGTTAATATACTACTTCATACTTTTCATATTTTAGTTAATATACTACTTCATACTTTTCATATTTTAGTTAATTCTTTTTATTTTATAATTGTATTTTTCACAAAAAAATTATTTTATTATTTATTATTCTAGTTTATGTAATATAATACAAAATTGGAATAGGAATTTCTTTCGATCTTTGCAGCTACTGATTCATTCTGTGTAATCATTTTTTGCTTACAATATATTAGTCATAAATACTACACACTAATATGACGCGAATCATAATTTTCGATGCGTGGACGAGTATTTCTTGTAATGAATTAGTTAATGTTTGTGGTTCAGTAAGAACACATTTCACGATTATCGTGTAATTTTCTCAGCTTATACTACCACATAATTTTATACGGACTTATTTTTAATTACACTACTGTTTAAGAAGAAAGGTTTCCTAAATTGGCTTCATGCGTATTTTCTTTACCTTGTGTACGGAGATATCCAACTATTTCTATCCGTATCAAAAGTTTCTTGTGGCTTTTGGTCAACATTTCTGGGAGTCGGCACACGGATATTAGCAAATTAAAAAGGTGACATCGTTGGAATGTATATGCTTTTTAGCATTTCTTTATTTCGTTGCTGGTGGTACGCACGAGCAATGCCGCCTCCCACCACCGTGAGAATTATTACTGATATACGCAGCCAACACGGAACACCCTTCGAGCAGCATACTTTCCCTTCATTACTTGCCGGTCTCACTTCGGTTAGGTTATCTACTAAGACACCTCCATTATTGTTTCCCGGGATTCCAGGATGTTGTCCAGGTTGCGCCATTGTAGTTACTTACCAATATAGATTACCAGTATAAACTCGCGAATTATTTAATTTTTTAAGCCGTTAAATTAGAAGCATTGATTTATTGGGTGCACAAGTATATTGTATAAATACGACTGCCTATAAAATGAATGTACTACTGATAGTACAGCAAATGCGTATAGCTCAGGAAATGCGTATGTTGTTTTATCTTCTTTTGTGATGATAAAGAATTAATATAAATTTTGCCGCTCGGTAGAAGAACATCCTATTTTCCGTATAAATACACGCAAAGCAGAATCTGTGGCAAGTAAAAAATCTCTGCTAACTGCACATTAGCAGAATGTTTTCTCAAAGAGGAGTTAACTCAGAATTTATTTATTGAAAATTAGCACTACTGTATCAGTTAGAAAACATGCATTATATCAAACAAAATGATAAAAGACTACTTAACAGTATACGAAAAACTTGATTTGTTTCTCTAAATTAGATTTAAAATATATATTTAATATAAGAGTCAATAGCAAATTATATCAACTTTGGAAAGCTATACATAATTTTCATACATCTATTTTAAAAATTACATAAAAATTTTCTATTTTATTTTTAATTTTTCAAAATTTTGTATTTTTATCAAAATAGTATAGGTATAGTTAACTTTCTGATCTGATTTTCTGTCTGATCATATAAGCTAGGTTCTACCTATAAAACTTTATCTAAACCGAATTCTTTGCAGAGTTCTTTTGGCAAACACTTATTAGAATTTATAAAAAATGCTAAAAGTCGTATTATTTCTTGAATACTTTATATAAAATATCTTTTATATATTACTCAAATGAAAATTACGTCCACTTTACTAATGTATGCACATTTTTACTAAACACCTAACGTATACAATAACAATAAATTTATTTCGTTTATTATGCATTTTTTTAATTTTTGATTTTTTAAATATATTTATTAAATATTAAAAAAATTGGTCTAAAAATCTATAGAAGTCTTTGTTAGGTTATATCTTATTTGCCTGTAAAATTTCAGCAAAACAAACAAATGCCTACGAGTGTTATGGTGGTCGCAAAATTTAGTCATCACACAAACACGCACGCGCATACACACACAAACACACTCACACATACATATACACATGCACAAACGCACACACGCACGCACAAGATAGTGAATAAACACGAAAGAATGACTCAATTTCATAATTTATCATTTTTGACTATATTTCCGTCTTTGTTCATTAACTTTGATCATTCATAACTTTTGATATTGTTAATGTTTTTTCATACAACACGTCTAAAACCAGAACTCTTTTGTATGACAAATGTTTTGCACCTTTAGCTGCCAAGTAATTGTTATATCACTAATGACCATTTTTAGTTCTTAAATGCCATGTCGAATTCCCATAAGAGAAATTGATATACATGTAAAGCAGTGTCACGAAGTCTTTCTCGCATGTTAAAATTTTTTATCGCACATTGTGCGGCCTAATAATACAGTTGCAGAGATGCACCCCTATGTATCTTTTATTTTTTCGTAACATTGGAACCAAATTTTGGCAGAACTTTTGTAAAATTTCTCATACGTCATCATATAAAATCATTGTGACTGAGGCAGACTACAAAATAAACTAAGGTCTACTTTTTCAAAAAACAAAACTTCCTGCTAAATGCATCGGTAGATCCAACGCCCATCATTGACCTCTACCTTCTCTCGCTATATCTCACTTTTTCCATTCCCCGTGCAGGCTACGCGCAGTTCCAGCGCCAGGAGCCGCAGCCTCAGCGCCGGGTAAACCCCTTCTTCCAGGAGCGCCAGAATCAGCCGCCCTTCAACCAGTTTGGCCAGCAGCAGCAGAAGAACCACAACCAATTCTCCCAGCAGCAACCACAGCAGCACAACCAGTTCCAGCATCAACAGCCGAGAAGCGGCGGCGCCTCGTGCCCGGAGCCGAACGGCAGATTCCCTGTGGCCTCGCAGTGCGACGCTTACATCGAGTGTACCGACGGCGTTGGCGAGCAGAAACTGTGCCCCGAGGGATTGCTGTTTAACCCGGAGGCGAGGTTCAACTATCCCTGCGGCTATCCGATCGACGTGCAATGCCTCGGACGATCCAGCCTGCGTGAGTATATTATTGCTTTTTGTCTTTGGTTTGGGTGGTGTGTAATTGCTCGAATAGATAGCTATGTAGAGGAATTCCAGTTGTGGGGAATGGAGTCATCTCGCGAGATGAGAATTCATTTTTTAAGCAAAATTGATTTGTCTGTGACTAGAGGATAACGAGAGGATTCTGACTCTTCATAAATGGGATTCTTCGGACTTTGAGAATATAATTCTCTTGCGATAAAATATTAATTTTCTGACTGTGGGATTTGAGAGGGTTTGCAAACGAGGAGGGATGTTTATTTTTCTTTTTTCTTTTGAATACTGTATTTTTATGATGAGGTGTATTAAAGAGATGTCTTACTATACTTGGAATGAATCTACTTATCTGCATAGGGCGGATAAATTATGGACAAGCCTGTAGACTTTTTGATTTTAATGTCTTGTATAAATTTCTTTATAATCTAATTATGTAAATTATATTTAACGCGATATTTGAAGGTTCTATACTAGTTAAGAATAGTAGAGCATGTTGATGCTAATTGTAAAAAAATGTAACAGATACTTGAATTATAAACTTTTTTCATTTAAATTTTAAATGATTGCTTCTAACAGCAAATTTTAGACGGAATTGTTTTAATTTATATGAATATGTTGACAACGTTTTGGGTGTCTCTTACACCCTTCTTCAGGTCAAAGAAGAATTAATTCTATAATAAGCTTAAATCTAGGTAATTTATCTAGACTGCTCGCTGCATCCCACACAACGCGGTTGAAAATTCCGTTGAACGTGCCATCGAGTATCGGTGAACGATCAGGTTGATTTTTTCCCTCTCACAATTAGGCACTAACACTTTATAAAATAGAATGCTTTTATATTACACTTATTCACTATTGCTTAAGAACATGCTATTAGATACTGAGAAATGATGTTAGTTTAGCTCTATATTGGATTACGTCGTTACTGTTAATTTGAGTATAAGGAGGAAAATAGTTTAATATTACTTTAAAAAAGTTTGAGTAGTCTTGTTCCGGGAGTGCGATATTTTCTTTACACAAAGAAACATATCTACATAAAGTTGTTAAAGTTATGTGCCTTTAAACATTAAAGTATACGCGTGATTAGTTTTAAAAAACGCTAATTTTTCAAGACTCATTTGTATCATAAGTGGAAAAATCTTTTAAAATATCGCGTGATCGATAAATTTTAATGTAGAAAATCCTAATTTTGAATACCGTTTTATGACAAGTTTATGTAGATACATTTGTTCAATTTCCGTTAGACAAATTTGAGCGATTTAAAAAAAAAAGATTTGACTGTATAGGTACTCTCTCTATTAATATTATCTAAGGAAATTAGAAAATGTTTCCTGAAATCAAAAGTGCTTTTCTACTCAATCGAAAAATAAATCGATTAGTCAGTAGAAAATAATATGCTAGGTTGTATGAATTCGACAACTTGTCATGTTACTACTGAATTTATGTTGATATCCGTCTGTTACTACTTATTGTATATTATTAATTACCTTGATTTAATATACGATCTCTTTCAATAACTGCTAAATCGAACAGTGAGGTTTAATTATGAAAATGATCTTTTTATTTTCATTCATTTTTAATACATATTATACATAATTTCTAAATAATTATGTACTACAAATAATTTTTGTAGTAACATACATAGCCTTACGCGTTTAATCCATTCTTATTTTATAAAACCAATCATTTTTCATTATAAATACACATTGATCTGTACACATTATTCACACGAAATTCTTGTATAAATGAAAAACATTTTCAAATCTCATGAAAATTTCAGAGAGCAATTAATATAAATTCGCACACGTATGTTATTAACAGAGCCAGCTAACCCTACTGAAGACTGCCCCCATCAATATGGATACTTCAAAATGGGAGACAGGCAGAACTGTGGCAAATTCATGAATTGCGTTGAAGGCAGGTCCTACGTTTTCAACTGCCCCGAAGGCTTGGCCTACAATCCCGACAGTTATCGTTGCGACTGGCCCGATCAAGTTGCCGACTGCGATGCTGAAGGTAAAATCTTTTCTTCGAATGTTCAAACTTTTCTCATAATTTTTTCACTCGCTATAAAGCTATTATGTACACTTGTAACTTTGTGTTTGAATTAGAATAATAAGACAAATATTTCTTTGATACAGCTTTCCTTGGATTCACTTGTCCCACTGCAAATCAAAACGGATTCTTGAACTTGGAGACAAAATTCTACAGAAGTCCAAGTGACTGTCAGCATTATTATGTTTGCGTGGAAAACAGGCCGCGTCTTCAAAACTGCGGAGCAGGTCATGCCTTCAACGAACTCATCAATGCCTGTGACGCTGCTGAGAATGTTACAGGATGGTGAGTGATATACTGACTAATTTTAAATGGTTAAATAAGTTTTTATAAATTGTTACACAAAATTCAGGGCATATTTTTATATCAAGGCTGTATTCAAATGATATATTGAAACCATTTCTATTAATAGTTATTTTTTTACATTAAATAAAAACTTATACATATTTTGAGTGTACTAAACTAATTTGCATGATTAAATCTAAATGAACATAAGTTATTACCATATTCATTACCTACAAAACATTTCAATATGTAAATTTTATTCTAAATATGACTTAATATAAAAAAATAATTAAAATAAGAGTATTAAATATATAAATAGATCTTCTTTAAAAATGTCTTAATAATCAATTTCGTCAATCTTTTTCTTTTTTTAGTGAGCCTCCTATATCCTTCAATCAAGATTTGCAACCACTACGATTGGATCAACCTCAACAAAATCTCAGATCATTCCATCAAAACACAGTACATCAACCACAAAACGCGTTTAACCAACAACAAAACACATTTGACCAACAGCAAACCTTTGGAGCTTTAAATCAACCACAAAATGCTAGAAGAACTCAACAAAGGTCAAGAAGTAACCAACAAAATAATCAATACTCAAGACAGCAATTTTCTGGCTTTTAAAAATCTGAGAACAAGTTAAAAAGACTCATTAAAATAAATTTGTTAAAAAATCGTTGTTGATGTGTAACACCTTTTATATAATCAAGCCAAATTGTAAAATAGAATTTGTACAAAATACTCATAAATATTTTGATAAAACACTGTATTTGTTAAACTTATATTATATGTACCTATTTTATATCTTACTAGTTATTATATATGGACGAGTTTTATGCACCAAACTCATGGTCCCATAGTCGTATTCACGGCTAATTACAAATTTTAGACAAAGTAGATAACTTCAAAAAAACAAAATAAATACTTGTCTAAGAGGATGGCGAAATTATTGCTTTATACTATTCTTTGAGGAATTCATCATAATCAGCGGAATCTGAATCAAGGACTATTTCCTCTAAGCTCAGCCCTTTTTGTGTGTTTATAGGCGTTTCTGTAATGACATATAAAGAATACCATGTTCATTTCTTTGTTAAGAATATACATTTTTTAAAAAACAAATAAAAATCTTATATTTACTTGGAATAGAACCAGTCTTTTTATATTCGTTTAATTCTTCTTTAAAAGCTTCTTCAAAAGTTTCTTGCCTTTCTTTAAGTAATTTTTCCTGCTCCCTTTCATGTCTTAAAACTTTCTCTGCATGCTCACTTGCTAATTTTTCTATAAAATCAAAAAATATTTTCAAAACTGTATAGAAAAAATAAAAGATAATTTGTTGCATTTACCTCTAATCATTTTTAATTCTGATAGTTTTTTTTCTTTGAACAAAGCCAATTGAAACCTATGATCTAGCTGACTACTTTGTAAATCTAAGATCTCTTGTAAATCTTCCAACTCAAAAACTGCTGTATCAACTTCTTCAAATAGTTCTTGTAAGGAACCTAAACCAAATTTACGTATTTAAACATTGTGAAATTAATGTTACAATATATTTTTTAATATTGAAAGACAACATTTTACCTATTTGATCCATTAACTCTTGAATAGTACTATTAATTTTTGGAATTGAGGCCAAACTACTGTTTAAGATTGAAATGCTATTCCACTGAAGCTCTAATTTCTCATGAATCGTAGCTATCAAAGCATCTGCCTCCTGAGCTTTCTGTGCATTCTCCTCAGCCAGTTCGTGCAAGGTGTTCCACTCCATTTGGAAGTGGTGTAACATGTCGGCACCAGCATCGTAATTAACGTTTCTAACATTACCTAGCTTTTTTGGTTTTGCAGAAGCTTCAGCAAGTGTCAATCCACGAATACTGAAAAGTTTGAAAATTACAATATAACCGTTTTTTGGTAAAATTAAATTAATTAAAGATACATGTTTTGTTTATATCATATTATTTTTAGTTTATATACACCGAGGACAAAAAAATAGACAAATAAACATATTTATTTAGAGCAAAAATAACAAAATAAACATCAGTTACCTCGCAGAAAGACCCTCTTGCATAGACTGGAATTTGTCACGTATTGTTCCAAACATCTTTTATTCTTTTACTTATAATTTACTAAACTGTTACAATAATTACATGTTTAAACATTTTTTTATTGTTTATTTACTCGTGGGAGTACGGATAGATTATTTTGTTTTTCACATATACATTTTTTTATGTATAGGTTAGGTGATATTTTGGAACTAAATTACAGGTTAGGTTAGATTAGTTAGCCATTTTTAAATTGACTAAACGCGCTATATTCAAAATCAAAAATTCAAATTTAAAATTAGAAAATTAGTCTAAAATGAAAAGTATTTTTTTCAATACAGGCATGAAATGGGCCTTTTTCTATGCCTGCAAATTGGATGGAAAATTACGCATTTCGAGCGTGCCTGATGAACCTGGTGAAAAAGTCATTTCTACCCTCTTTAGGGACCATCCAGATAGGGTTAGGTTATATAGGTAGCGCGTCAACCGAGAGCGATTTATTTAAATAAATTAGAAATTAATAAACGAATAAAAATATAATAAACGCGGATTGAAATAAGGATGTTTTGATTAACAACGACACTTTCTCTCTGTGTCTAATCTGGGCTTGAAGCCGGCTGCGGCCGCATTAAAAGTGTTTAAAACGTGAAATAATAAGGAGAATGAATAAACTGAATATCGCGAGGAAACTCGTGGGTCCTTTAGCACATCTACACTCTGACTGACTTTACTCGTGGTCTACAATTTCATTGTAGCCCTGTTGAATCCCTCTCCTCCTCCGGTCCCTTTTTGTATATGAAGTCTAGAGGGTGTTTCCAGCCACATTTTGTTGTCGTGCAAGCGATACGCTTTTCTTCCCGAAAAAACACTTGAACTCGGACCCCCCAATATCGCGTAGAACAGAGGTTCTTTGTTTTTTAGTGACGGTGTTTTCTTTGCCTTTCAGACACAGTTTGTAAAATTGAATATTTTGTATCTGAGTCTGTTCGAGAATCGAATGTTATATCTTTTTGAATATTTTCTAAATAATGCGTATTATTTTATTTGAATTTTTGCGCGTATAAATGGCGAATAACACGTGATGTATGTGATTCAGGCGACTTCCATTCCGCGTTTCGCGAATTCATACTTATTACGCGCTAATATCAAAATACAAATAAACGTTATATTCGTTCTCTCTCATTTCGTTAGTCTTCCCCGAAAACAGTTATACATTTTAATATATTCTGTAGTGCCTAAAACGTAGCAAATAAGCGTATAAATTATTTTAATGGTCACTCGAGAAAGCGCTTATAAAATGCGAGGCGAACACCTAATAAAGTATAATTTATGATTGTTTTTCTCCTGCCAGAGGAAACCCCGAGAAGAACCATAAATAATGTGCTCGGCGAAGAAACCCCAAGAAGAACCAAGCAAAAACTGCGTACGTACCCAGCTCCCCTTTCACTCGGGACGCATTTTAAGGGTTCCTCATGGAAACGAACAAGCCGAAACAATGAGCTCCTTGTTTTATGCATACACATGCTTACAGCGTGGCGTTTTCGGAGGAAGGAAAGGACCCCACTCTAACTCTCTCCCACGCCAGTACGGGCCCAGCAGCCTTTCGCGGGGAAAAGCTCGTGGAAACTCACTCCCATTCGCCAAGAAGAACCAGGGGTGAAGACACTCATACCGCTTCTTCACTTCTGCACCCTCAACATTACCACCCTCACGGAGAGGATAGCTGAATCAGTCAGAGTTCGACAGCCGATGGCGACACTCTTTTATTCTTGTACTTTTATATTGTTTTACCTTGTAACTTCAAATAGTAGAACCTTCTTATACCTTTCCGCGTGTTGAGAGAGCATTGTAATGCTCGCTTGACAATTTAAAATACCCTCGTGTCATGTTCGCGTTAATAACATATTCTTGGTCAAAATACGTAAATGGGGAATTTCGCGACGTCACATGTATTATTACATTATAGTGCCATGCGCTTTGCGCTCGTTCCACTATGTTCCAGTATTTCATACTGATTTGAAGAAGTTGAAGACTATCTGACAATGTTATTTCATGGATGCACATGGTAATAATAATTTATGGAGTAACTCCATGAATTTAATATTCTTGAATTTAATTGCATGAGCACCTTCAATACATTTTCGAGAAATAACCAAAATATCAAATTGATGGAGTTACTCTATAAATTATTATTACATTTACAATTATAAAATAACAGAGTGTCAGATAGTCTTCAAATCAATATGAAATACTGGAACGTAGTGGATCGGCGTGGAATGAGCGCAAAGCGCATGGCACTCGCATTATCTGGATAGTTCCTAAAGAAAACAATGTTCAACACGGGATAGGGGGGACGCATTTTCAAGCTACAAATAGCGGCAATAGCCTATTTCCCACTCTTGTTGCACAATATACTATTTAGCTATTATTTACATGCTCGAATAAACTATAGGTACTAAGATAATGAGGATATTAAAAATAAAAGAAAACAAGAAACTGTTTTTGGATAATTTGTTTTTATTATCTCTTTTAGTCGCTTGGCGTGTATTAATAACGAGTTTTCTAATTATAATTAATATATTTAAAAATCACAGTCTTAGTTGAAGAATTGACAGCAGAAAATACTATCTGTACTCTATTCTCGTCGCAGTATTTTGAATTTCATTAATTGCATATTTATATTACAGCATGGCTTTTTATCGTCATTATCAATCTCTGCCTAGTTTTTTTTTTTACTTCCTTCCATACATACAATATACTCTACTATCATTTACTTGTTTCGTACAATTTGTGTGTGTGTGTGTGAATTGTTATTTCCTATTTACAATTATCATTAAAGATACGACGGTATGTGCGTAATTCGTAGCCCAAATTTCTATTTAACAATAAACTGGCTGTACGTCGCTTCGAACGACTCTTTGCTACTACATTGTATTATACATTAAAAAAAATCTATCCGGCACCGATCGATCAATGAAAAATAGGGCTAACACATTTTTCGTCGACACTTTTACACTTCACATTTTTTTTATTCCCTATATGGCATAATTCGTGGTCGACGGCAACTACGTCAATCGGATTCAACAAAAAGCTAATTAAACTTTTCGCTTAAAAGAAAAAACGTTCTGTCCAACTTAAAATATAAGTGTCCAGCACATGAATTTAGCTAAATAGATCATCGTTTCCTAATTTATCTCCTTCACATTTTTCTACGGTTTTTATTTAAAGAACTTCGATATACATACTACAGATTATAACAAAATTTAAAATTTAAAGATTTCATTTCCAATAGCTGGACATTAAAACTTAGCTTAAAGCGTTTTTCTTTAACTAATTCACAATTGTGCAGTATTCATTTTCTATATATCTTCTTTGCGCATCAAAATTTCACTCCACACTTTTTATGAGCTATCGAGTTCGTATTTCGTCATCAAGTATCACCACATAATATTTACACTTAAGTCTTCTATTTACACAGGTAAATGACAATACATACAACGATTCACCACGAAGCTCATTCGCGAATCCGCTAAATCGACAATATGAAAAAGCAAACAAGTTAGGAGTACCTATAAGAACACTTTTCACGTTTTTCATATGCGTTTTTTTAAGGGGATTACGCTTAAAAAATACACTAAAGATGTCTATACATTAATTTCACTTGATTAGGCAAGGCAAGTACCTTTTCAGGGGAACATTTGTGATTATGGTAGTTGTGCAAAAATTTAATCTAAGAACAATATTTTTCTTTTCAAAGCATAATTACTAACAAGTTTCTACTTCTTCGTCAACAAATGGAGAAATTCCTACAACAGTCATTTTCAGTGTACAAATCAATTAAAATTCGCTACATTAAATTAGTGTAAATCGCAACTTAAATCTTCATTTAAATTGTGATTTTTAACAATTAGTATTTTTACCTAAAGTCGACAAATTTTTTTTATCATATAAATGGAAAATTTTTCTTTTCAAAGACAGTGCTTCTTTTACATCTTTGGTTCCGCATGCCAAGTTAATTTCATCCTTGGAATACGAGTAACAGGTATTCGATTCCAATAGCTCGATATTTATTTACAATTAGAAAAACTAAGGTCCTTAAATGGTGATGATTGCAAGGATAGAATAATGATAGACACCCTTGCAGGTAAAAAGGGAATGCTCATTTACATCCTTTGGTTTGATAAGAAATCTTCAATCTAACCAAATGAAATCAATCCTTTGTAAAAGAAACCACAAACCAGATATGCAGTTTTATAATCGAATTAACACAACCTACACAACACTTAAAACGAACGTACATTATTCTTGGCAAAATTTTTGATCGTACGTAAACAATAACTTTAAAACGTTTTATTTTTAAAACATTCACGTTCATCGCAGTAACAATCGAGGTCTCAATTCCTTTTGTCTAAGACTGATTTTTAGAAAATTAAAATAAAATTTAAAATTAAAAAGAATAAATTTGATAAAATAGGTGAATAAACCAGCCAATAAAAATAACATAACAATTAATAACAGATTATCTATTCACTGAAGAATTAAAATAAAATCAAATCGTAAATTTTGCATGAATTTACGAAGACCTCAAAGTCACCTTGTCAAATTTCATCAACAGTCTTTAAAAACCCTTCAATGCCATCCTCCAAAAAGGAAATAACGAAAGAGAAACACCCTTTAAAAACTTGTTTTCAATTTGTTTTTCCAAAGAAAGCAACTTTCAAAGACTAATAAAGGTACTCGAAGTCAACTTTCTCGGGATGCGCGCGTTATTTAAGATTCAGCATGCAATAACAGCAATACTGCGTGCAAATGGGGCCACGAGGCGAACGCCGCGCTCGTTGGCACCGTTTTCCTTTGCTTTTTTTTCTTCTAGGAATGTAAAATTCAAAGTAATAAAAAGAATAAACACGACGAATCGACGCACTTTTTTCTCTATTATATAAAAAAGAGGATACGAAGATAAACAGATACACGGAGAAGAAAAAACGAATTTACGACTCAGGTTAGGAAATCCCATTGAAAACAATATGAAAATTGTTTTCTTGGTCTACGGTATGAAGCCCGATTAAATACGATCGATTAATCATTCAAATAGAATGAATTCAGAATTCATGAGATCTAATGATAAAATATACAGCGACCCTACTAGTTAATAAACATATTTCGATTAATATCTGATCATATTTATAGTATCAGTTGAAACTGTGAAATAACTGATATAACTTGTTTTTAATAAGTAGGACATATTAACATTGTAATTTTTATAAATCGATTCGTAAAAATTCTGAATTCCCCAATTCAAATAGTTTTCTCAAGACTTACCAGTCTCGAGATCGTGATTAGAAGAACTGTTCAGTACAATTTCAAGTGTCAAACTACGTAGAAAAAGTCGAGTGAAATCTGTTTGAATCAAGGTAAGACAACTCAATCTTCTTTGAAAGAAAATAATAAATTTAAATTACAGTTTAATACTTTCAGTGCGGCATGACTCATGTATGTATTAGATATATTCAAAGAATTTCTGTTTTTAGACAACCAAAAATATGTTAACATGTAAAAATTCAATTGTAGTTTTTAAATTTTCACCTATTAAACCGTTAACGGGTAATTAATAAATTTAATAATTTTGAACAAATGAACTCGATTCAAACTTCCTCCCCTCGACCCAACTCAATCCGTTCGACCTTCCTGAATCGCACTCCACCCTCAGCAAGTCACGAGCCCCGTCGACCTCCCGGGCGCATTCCAACAGCTCCTACCCAAGCTGCCCAGCCTCCTCAGCCTCTCAACATCGCTCAACCCGCCAACGACAACAACAACAACAGCAACAAGAACCACAGCTACCACCAGCACAGTCTGCCGTCAAACGGTGATGCAGGAGATCAACTGCTGGCAGAGCTGGCTGTACTGCAGCTGGTCGCCGCTGATCCTGCGCATCTTGATCCCCTTGGCCTCCTTCTCCTCGCTCTCGCACACCCTCAGCTCGATCTGCACGCCCCCCGGATACTCCAGGCTCAGTCCGCTTCCGTCGATCTCCTGCCTCGAGAAGATAAAGCCCTTGGGCGGCGCGTGCGCGTCGATGATCTGCTTGACCCTGCCGAGGATCGTCTCGGAGTTGAGACGGCTCGACTCGTCGGACAGCGTGACCTCGACCTCGGTCGGTATGGGCGTGCCACCGCCGCCGCCAAGGGGCGTGCGACCTATGCCACGGGTTATGCTCGGCCTGAGCGGGTCGCAGGGCTCGGAGATGATGAAGGACGGCAGAGGACTGTACTGAGGCAGCAGGTCCTCCAGGGAGTCCGGCGAGGGGGACGGAGACGGAGAGCAGCCGACGAGGGTTATCTGGCCGCCCAGGACGTCCGTCACGGAGATCTGAGGCGGTGGCGGGATCTGCGTGAAGAACAGGGGGATCTACTTTACGTATTGAGATTTTCAGACTGAGTGTTTCGCCTGGGGGTGGAATACATTGCTTTTTTGGCTTGTATCCATTTTCAGATGAGTTATTTGAATTTGGAAAATTTTCATTCTTGCATACATTGCGATTAGGCTAATAGAATAAATGTGTTTAAAATGTCAGTTTCAATGATTACAGGGGAACGGTATTTTATCAAATCTTTATATTAGCAGTTAAAAGCACAGATGAGCAACACTTTCGAGGTGATATATTGAGAATTTTACAGAAAAGTACCTGGAAAAGTACTATAGTACTTTTTTCAAGTGCAGAAATACTTTAAAAAGTACTTGTGTCCTTATGTACTTTGTTTAAATACTTATGCACTTAAATACAAGTACTTCGGTATGACGACCTTCAATAAGTTTGTTAAGTACATACACTTGTACTTTAAATTAAAAAGTACAATTTTGCCCATCTGTGTTCAAAGAAGCACATATCTTAAATTATGTTTCATTCAAACTTGACGTTAACATTTGAAGCTAAAAAGTAATATTTATTTTTTGTTTAATTTGGGAGGATCGATATCTCAATTGTTCTTTAACTAATTCCTTTGAAATTTTATTAAAATATAATATTTTATAAGATGTATATGCTCAACAGGTTAGTCTTGTGTTTTTTTTTTAAAGTGCCAACATCAAATTCAAAATAATTAAAATTGTTTATAATAATAAATTTCTTGTGTTATATTATGACACTAATAATAAAAATATTTACAAACACACCGCAAACCCCCGTCGTCGATTATTAGCACCATATGGGAGCACAAATATGGCGACGTTAAAAAAAGAAAAAGAATAAAAAAAAATATTTAAACAGAAATATTTTAGAGCAATCAATAATATTATTACAGCAAGAACTAAACAAATAAAAATTTGTGAATATTGACTTCAAACTCTAATGTATTATTAACGCTGAACTTGTTAATTGAAGGAATTGTACCATACTTTGAGAAACCGTTTGAATATTTGATGTCAAAGTTTCCTGTGAAGAGTATAAATGTATGCTTCTTACATCTTTCTTTTAGTAAATCTACGCCACAAAAAGCTGTGGGTTCCAATATTAATATTTTTATAAAGAACAGTTCAAGATATTGTGCTTCAAAGTATCGATAAAAAGATTAAAAGACAAAAAACTTTTCAATAGTCAATGTACCGATCCCCTTCTTAATTAACTCAAGCAATAAAACTCTCGATACACAAAAACATTTTGACTCTTTCGTCCGCGGTACAGCGCGTTGCAAATATTTACCCTTAGTACGTCGACGGGATGCTCCTCTTGGATCATGTCCAGCGCGGGACTGTTACTGGGCGAGTAGCTGACGGGCGTCGTGGCCGGCGAGCGGTGATGCCTCAGCGGACTCAGGTCCAGAGGCGTGGTGGGCTGCTGCGTCGGGGTGCCGTGGACTATGCTGCCCTGCACGGGGGCCGTCGTCAGACCACTCAGACCTGGAAGAACGACGAATTGACATTGTTTGAAGATTAGAGTTAAGAAAAGATATTGATGGCGGCTTTGATGTAAATTGATGTATCGATGGATACTAATAAGAAACGGGCATCTCTCGCGAGCTATTTTATTTTTACAAAGATGTGGATTTGTTAAGGTTGTTATTAATATTAACTTTCATTAACTTATTGACACTGATTGATAGGCGGTTATTATTTTTATGATATTGATAGTAAGATTTTTATGAATGTTATAACGTTTTGTCTTCTAGATTACAGAGGCTTCAAAATAATTTGAAGAATCTTGAGATATTTGCGATAATATGTGGATAAATCATTCAGTTCTTATATAGTAAGTGGATAAATTATTGGAAACACTTATCAATTGCAGGAATATACAAATTGGATTCATGTTAAACCGGATGTAGTTTATCAGATGATTTTATCAGAATTTGTTATCAATACTTTTCAGTTTATAGCATGGAAATAATTGTATCCGCACCTAACATTCATTATAGGAGTATCTACAGAATTGAATTACATTTCGTTTTACATTAAACATAGAATTTGACATAGCATTCAAAGTTTTTTTTCTACTAGCATTTAAAGAATTCAATATTATCATCTGGAAACATTTTCCAACAATTCATTAAATTCTTAAAAAAGTTAAAAGAAAATTTATTTCGTTAAAATATTTAAAATATATATTAGGCTCTATATTATTACACAAATCCATTTATTTTGATACTTAGAAGATAAACATTTTTTTTAATCTGACAAGATAATCTGGTAAATATGGGTCGTTATTAAGTATCTCTAATAATTTTACAAGTGTTTTTACATAATAAAATGTTATTTTTTTTATTTATATAATAGGTCTTTCATGAAATCTAAACGTATCCTATATGATTTTATAAAAGTTTCATGATCTGAAATTATTAAAAACCTGGGGACAAAGTCTATATTTATTTACTAGTCTTACACTTATGTGGATTTTCGATTCAATAGGTGGGTTAGAAAGATAAAGACTAGTAAATAAATATAGACTTTGCCCCCAGGTGGTACTATATAGTGAAATCCAATAAAATCGAACAAGGAAACGAGTCACAACCCAACTTTAATGTGCCCTCAAACGAAAAAAAATTCTGTGCAAATATGTGTACAGAATAGTACTATCATATATATTCGCGTTAAACGTCGTTCGAACGTTCGTTCGTTCAATCTCGAAATTCAAAACCAGTATAAAAACTGTATAATTTAAATAAAGGTCCTAACAACTACACCGAGAGAAATAGTATAATAAAATTTTCTATGTTATTCGTAAGTTAGGGACATACTCGTCTTATCATACAGATTACTATAGTAAATTTTGCTATATAATATAGTATATTCTTTTACGATAAGACGAGTACGTCCCCAACTTAACCCTACAATCAAATACCTAGAATAAATCAGGATTTCTCTCAGTGCAGCCGTATACAAACAACATCCAACGTGAGACTCACCCTGAGTGATAGCGGCGACGCCCCGCTCGTGCACCGGCGAGCCGGGTATGCTCGCGGGACTGTGCAGGGGCGAGGCGAGCTTCTGCAGCTGCTGGTACTCCTGCTGGAGCGCCTGGATGCCCGGGCCCTGCATGCCCGAGCCCTCCGAGGCACGGCGCACAGGGGAGTAGCGCTCGGCCGTCGTCACGTGCACGCTCGGCTCCTTGTACGAGTCCCGTGGCCCGGCTGTTAATTACATTCGCGTGCTCGATTAGATTGCTGATTGACGCTTGCTGGGGGGTGGGAGGGTTCCTTATGATTGGAATAATGGGGGATGGAGTTTTGGAGAAGGAGGAGAGTGTATCGAGAGAAAAGAGTATAGTGTCCTTTGACTTTTGCATATGTTGTCACTTGAAATTAAAATTTTAGAGTATTTTCAGATGTTTGTATTCTTTTTTGTTTTAAATGTATTTGACTTGATTTTTGGAATAACTAGGATCATTTTTTCTCGACTAATTGCAGTGTTATCGACTTTTATTTTCATTTTTCATGGTTTGTAATTAACAAAATGAACGATTTCTTAACAGTTTTTAACTTGTTTTTTAAATACGTACTAATATTTAAATATAGAAAATTATATATAGGGCGAGTGCACTAAAGATAGATTATTTAAATTTTTAATATCAAGGTCAGCAGGTTGTTATATCTCAGAATTATAGAAAATAATTCATTCATTAATGAGTGTTCGCGCACTTTACAGTTACCCTAATTTTCGTCAATTATTAAAATTAATTGCTAAAGATAAATAAATTTTAAAAATAGTCGTTTTTTATGAAAATCGTGCTTCAAAAAGTTAAAACGAAACAGATCGCTTTGACATACAAAATAATTTTACGCAAAGTCTGTACATTTTTGTAAATTATAGTAGAAACAGACGTGTCTAGTCAGGCGGTGCGACATTTAGATACATTATGTACTTTTCGCACGTGCTCGATATCACGAAACTTTTGGATTTTTCATATAAAACTGAAAATAATAACTTGTACATAATTATACAATCTGATAATTTTCTTAAAATGTTATACTACGTCTAGTTGAGTTACTTTAGATAAAGTTAAATTCTTAACAGTAGTATGTTGATTACTTTATTTTATGAAGGTGCAGAGCTGTAGAGCTGACTATTTTACCATCAAGCTAGGTTTCATTAACGTTTACACATATATTTGTCGACATATTAGAATATTATAAACTGATAAAATAGTCAAATTCTATTTAAACTTTCATTTTGAAAAGCATTCTTAGTCGATTCTCTAAGTTAGAAGCAACGATGTAAAATAAAAACGATACTACGGAACTGACATTTGCAATACTTAATGCCTCATTGATGTCAAGTAATTATTAATAATTTTATTGTTTTTTATTTATCACGATTTTAATAAAAATAATTTTTAGTAATTGTTTTGTATATAATTATTGTAAACGCGCGGTCGTAAACTCGATCAGTTTCGTGAAAATAAACCATATCATTTTTTTGATTATAAACATTTTTTTCATTATTACTGAACAATTTTACATGTTTCTCAAAATTCGCAAAAAAATAAAAAGAATTGTAAAATCTTATCATATCTATAGATTTTATATACAATGTGTTAAGTTTGAAGAAGAAGGAAGTTTACATGTTAAATAACACGTTATCTGTCGATTAGACTAGATAAACAGAAGAAAAACATTTTTATTTTAAGACAACTATCGATCTCTTCTCGGTAGTTACAAGCTGTTCTTCTATTTATCTGTATAACTATATCTTAGATAACATATACGCATTACTTAAAAAAAAATTAACTGGTTTATTGCAACTATAAAATTATTTTATTGGAATATTAAAACGCGCTTATTGCTTAAATAACTAAAGGCTTTAAATTTTTTTCAAGTTTTAAGAGCTTTATTTAAAAGTTCTAAACTGTTAAGGCCTTCAACAACATCATTTGTATGACTTAACAAACATTTTTTTTCAAAGTGTATATTCTTTTCTCAAGTACGTATGTAAATAGGGTCAGGTGTGTGAGTGAAGAACATATATGTAGTCACATGTAGATAATTTAGATACATTTTGCAAATACATACATACACTCAACAGTTTATTCACCTCGTAATTATTGGAAAGCACGACTCGACTAATTAAGGACTCGAATTCAGTTGAGGACATTGGTTTACGATTATAAGTTAAAACTTGGATTATAATTAGCTGATTCTTGAATTATTTGCACTTTAGTAGAATTAAATAAATGCAGACGTTCAAAAATCTACCACGTCACAGTGCATATATACGTTGCAGCAATGACGTCATTAGCAGTTCTCTAAACGTCGATAAATTGATTTAATTTCTTTTTGTTTGTTAGCTTGCAATGAAATATATTTCACAAAAATGTGAAAATCAACGGAGACGTAAATTACATGATAGAAAAAAAAGAAAGATTCTCTGTCATAATAATTTGTTTAATGGTTTTATTACACTATTGATTAATAGATTTTTCTCTTTCTGTAGTATGAACTTTAGATTAGTAATTTTCTCGATTCAATTATTCCATTGTCAAGAAATTATAAAATATTTGAATATGCAACTATTTATATTACAATAACATACTTTTGCTGCAAAATAAGAACATTTTTTATCTATAAAATCAATATGTATAACACTATAAAATGCTCCACTAGCAACTTTCACGACTAATTACAAGTATAAAATCACATTTAATTAATAACTATTACAACTTCTCAAATAAAGAAAAAAAAATAATCCAACAAAAAAATTTACACAAGACTTTCACAACATATAAGCGCGCACGCGCACACACATATAATAGCAAAGCAAGCAAACAACAAACGAACAAATAAACAACAAATAAACAACAAACAAACAACAATATAAATTACAACAAATGATAGGTAAATATTATAAGGCATAACGGTACCCTGGTCGAAAATCAAACGGGCTTTTAGAGCAGTTTTTGGCCATTTCTGTTTATATACTCTCTTACACAGAACATAATTTTTAATTAATACTATAACAACTTACGTAAATTAAAAAAATACATGAGAAACGTTCATATCAGCTTATTTTTTTATAAAATAGCTTATTACTTACAAGAAGAACATTAAGCCTTCAAAATTTAAATCTTAATGGAACATTTAGAGCAGTTTTCTAGTAGTCAATAATGAAGTAAAACGCATATAAGCCATTTTAATGAGCCTTTCTGTTTCGAAACACTCACCAGTTTATTGAAATATATTAAGGAACATACCTTAAATCTTACAAAATTAGATGAGATTTTAAATCACCCATAACTTTTTAAGGTATTAATCATTCGAATTTCACAAACTCTCAAATTGAAAGTATGTATGGATGCTTAAATTTGTTTTTTAAATATATATTTCAATAAATTCGTAAATATTTTAGAAGTAAGGCTCATTTACAATGGGTTTTGCTTCACTGATTTCATACTAGAACTCTGCCATCCAAATCCATCCAATTACCACTGGACACAAGATGTTCCTCTTATCAGATAGTTACAGTAGAAAACTCACGCGTCGGATGCTGCATAATATCAAGATAATTAACTAATTATTTCAAGCAAATGCATACGCTTTACCAAGTCTCTTGACATCCGACTACTCTTATTCACCGGCAAAATAAAATTACCAACAAAAACGCTCAAAAACTACGCCCCCCAGAAAACTCCGTTTCACTTTCGCTGCCCAGCGGTATACGAAAGGTGCGAGACTATATACATGCGGCAAAAGTAAAAAAACAATAGAGGCCGAATTACCGGTACTTGTGGGGTAAATGGAGGTTTTCCGGTGATGGGGCAGGGCCGAGCCTCCGCCGGCTGCCTTCAGATGGCTCGGCAGCAGCCTCGACGGCAGGTAACACCGGTTCATCCTCTTTTCCACCTCCACGACCACCTCGGGGTTCAAGACTAGGTTTCATGCACGCGCGTGGAGTGTCGAGAGACAGGCGTGTGCGCGGGTGGACGGGTGTGGGTGTTTTTTTTTTGTTTTTTTTTTGTGTGCGCAGTGGACACAAAATGAAAAATCCATGCAAAACCAAACGAAAGAGAAACAACGAAAAAAATCTTTGGTGAGAACAAAATTAAAAATTGAGGGGGTTGGGGGTGATTGTTTGGAGGGCACTGAGACACTTTGAGGAGTTGAGTAAAGTATAATAATGTGAAAAAAGGACTGACTATTTTTTTGGGGAATGCTTACAAAGTATTGTATTCTTTTCACATAGTGGTTTATTAACTTGACAAGTGTTTTAGTAATTAACTACTATATGGAAACTAAATGATACTTTGTAAAAAAATAGTTAGGCCCATATTTTATCAAATAACTTATCAATGTTTTTTATCCAATCATATTTTCCGTGTAATAGATTTTCAAACTATTCAAAGTGTATTAGTACTCTAAATTATATGCAGGGTACCCTGGTGGAAATTTCGTAGCTAGAATAGATTCCCAAATCCACGTGATGCTTAGAAAGAAGCTTTTGTTAAATATATTAAAAAATTTGTATTAAAAATCATGATTTTTTTAGAAAAACGTGAAAATGAGTGAAACTTGAAAAATTGAAAAGGTACCGTGAAATATCGAACATGAATAAACGAAATTTAATATGAAATAATAAACATAAGAAGTAGCAGAAAATAAATACACAAATGAAAGTACACACATATATATATATAATAATCTAATAAATATAAAATCAAGCTTACGATTATACATCAATAGCAACTTGTTCGAATCACTGTACATCTAAACATCGATCTGTACATACTCTTTTACATTAACGAACCTACCCACTCGAATTTCTACTAGAGTACTCCGTGCAATATACAGTAAAAAATAAACGGCTAAGGGGGGGACAGAAAACCAATGTATATCGTAGCCAAAAAATAACAAAAAAATCATCATTCGTCAATAATAATAAACTGTTAGCTAAAATACATATACAGTGATCTAAGAGAGAGAGAAAAAAACGATATACATATAGCGTACTATTTTTGTTTTGTCTACCAGGCAAAAATACGTAAACGTATAAATATGTATATAGTAAAAAGAAGTAAACGCAGTGAGCGTTTGTTTTTTTTTTTGATAAAAAGTAAGAGAAGAAAGAAGGAGAAAAGACGGTACCTGGACGCTGCATGACGGTGGTAAGGCCGGAGCGTCGGCGCCGATCGCTGCCGCTGCTCGAGGAGCTGCCCGCGCTGCTGTCGCCGCCGTTCGTCCCGCTGCTCAGCGACGGTGAGCACGGCGAAAGCGCCGGACTGCCGGGCTGTCGAGAAGAAAGATTAAATTTATTGTTAATTTTTTCAGAGCGCGCAGATGTATAAATGAATTTTGGTATTTAATGAAATTATTTTACATGAATCGTTACGTATTTCGTAGTCTTAGATTATTATAAAACTGTGATAGGTACTTTCTGTTATTAAATTGTTAAACAAAGAATCCATAGGAATCTTTTTTGAAAGATAGTAGTTATTTCAGTAACTTTTATCATAATATTCAATAAAAACAGAGGTTCACGTAAATTTCAATTAGAATAACAACCTTTGATTTGAAAGATGCGTGATAAAAAACCTATCGATTCGCTACAAAGTTTAATGTTGTTGAAAGTCAAAGGAAAAGTGTGACTAAAAATCAAGAAGGTTATCTTACTTTTTGTCCTATATTTTTAGATCTATTATTTACTACAAATCGATATTTTTGTATCAAATTAAAGTTAGTTTTCTCTACTTTTATTCCATTTTTGAAAAGTTTAATGGACTTTCCAGTTGAAATATTAAAGTTAACTTTAAATCAACGTCAATTTTGATTGAGTATTGTTTTAAACATCAGTCAGATAGATGCTACCTACTCAATAAGAACCAATAACAGTAAACTACGTGTGGTTTGTTTTAGCAGTTAGTATCAGTAAACACAGATGAGAGTTCTATTGAAATCCATGACCCGGAAACGTAACATTCTCCATGTGTTACTTTCTTATAAGGAAAGTTTTTGAAAAATCTTTTTTTTAAATGTTTATATAAGAAACCGTGATAATGATTGAAATGATTGAGCAAGTTTTGCGATGTTATATTTAATAAACAAATGAAAGAGTAAATGTTGAAGGTGCGTGAAGCACGCTTAATTTTGTTAGTTGAATTGTAATATAAATGTGCAGGAAAACGGTAAAAATAAAAAAGATAACTCACAGGCTGCAAATGTTCTCTGCTACCAGGTTGACTCCAGCTACCTTCCTCTCCACTACTGCTACCGTGCTGTTGCTGATAAAAAACGTGTAAATTCGCTCCACCGTCCGAAGCTCTTCGTCCGAAACTGCTTGCTAAAATACAAAAATCATACATTCAATCGTATAATTTCAACTGTAAGTTACAACCGTATAATTTCAAGCACACACATAGAAGTAATTTGCTAGAACAACAAAAATATTTACACCCGGTGCAAAACAACTTTGGTAAAGTTTGAAGCAAAATATTTTGCTAGCTAAACGAAAGATTTTGCTATTAGAGTTGGCAGTATTCAATTTTTAAAAAGTTGAAAAGTGGCTCGGTTTTCGAAAAAAAAGTTTTAGTCGAATTTTTTCAAGTTTGACCACGACGCATTTGGTTTTTGAAACATTCGAATTACGAAAATTGATTTCAAATGTTTCAAAAATAATTCTGAAAGTTTGAACTAAAACAGTGGCACTTTTTTTGGTTAAAATCATTTTTTAACTTTGATCAAAGCCGATTTTTGAACTATTCGAAAGTCGACTACAGTAAAATCGACTTTTCGACCAAACTGAGAATTCTTTTCAAATAGTCGCAAAAGAATTTTCGAGAACTTTTGAAACACTTGAAAAAAAACTACTATCTCTATTTACTATCATAGTAAAAGTATTGTTATTGCAACTAAATCTTTTATGAAAGATTTGGCTACTGCAGCAAAACTTTAGGCTATGGTAGTTAAAGAGTTCTAGTTATAGTTATCTTGCAAAAAAATCTTTAGTAGATTTACTTATTCTTATGCAGCCCAGTAAATTTTACTGAATCCTATTAATTAAATCCAATTTAACCCACAGCTTTCAACCTATTAAGTGAATTCTATAACTGATAAGCTATATTTACTAAAGATTCTTTTTTTATATCCCTGATTGAAAAAACAACTTCTGAAACCGGATCGTTGTAAAACGAACCTATAAGGTAAATGTGCTAAGGAGGATGTCTACAGATTAATAATATTTAACACTCTAAAGGAAGAACGTACAAAACCTATACCATTGTTAAAACGTCATCGAAATATGAATTTAAAATAATATTAAGTACCAAGTACACTTATGTGCGAGGAAAGTTCAGAAAAACGAGATTGAAAGAAAATCAATCGCGTAAATAAGTATAAAACACCAAGAATGGTTAGACCAAATACAATGCGTTAAATGGGGAATATTCACAGATAATATCTTTTATAACTTCCCCTGTACTTTAGGTACTTAATATTTTTTTTAATTCACGTTTTAATGAGCTCTAAACGATGATGGTGGTTTCACAGGTTTTACTTCTCTATTTCTACTCACTTCGTATATTCTATATTATTGTGAATATTAAATTTATTTCTGGGCTAGCACAAAACTCGCGGATATACTCGAACGATTAAAAATTACATTTTTTATGATAATTAGATAATTCTAATACTTATTGCAGCAAAAATATTGATTGAGCACTAAGAAATGGGTACCAAATGAGTAAAAATTGAGATTTAGCCTGTTTTATGCGGCCTCATCCGAATCCACAAAAAACCACTTAACTTCGTCTGTAACCAATCATCCTAACCCATCCGAATCAATCCAAACTTCTACCCACGTTCATCAACACCATTTCCCCACCTCCCCCAAACAAACTCCCATCCAGCCCAACTCCCCAAAAAAAACCCGCATCAACTCACTGGCACCCATTGCTGACGGCGGCTTGAGCAAGTGCTGGTCCTTGATCTGGAAATTCTGAGGCGGCTGGTTCTGCACGAGGGGCAGATTTAGCGCGAGATTCGTGTGGGGCAGCAGCTGCTGCTGGGGATCGGCGTTCTGCAGCTGGAGATTGGCCGGCAGGAGGTTGCCGAGGGCCGGGTAGCCACCGACCGCGTAGCAGCAGGGATAGACGGCGTTGGCTGGTTGGTGGGCCGTGTCGCCGGGACCGACGGTGTGACGTCGCGTCGCGTGGTACGGCGTGCCCATGGGCAGCTGGAGGCCGCTGCGCTCCTCGAGCTCCAGGCCCTCCGTCTCGCCGAACTGGAGAGACAGAGTGGTTGTTATTGTAACATTATTATTGTTACGTTAAAAACAATGTAATTCGTGCTAATCCGTCAACCAACATTTTCGTTCAATATTTTTAATAACCTTAACAGATTTATTTTCCATACTTTGTTGTTTTTGAAACAAAAGTGTAGCTTCGTTTACTTCAAATTAGAATAAAAAAACAAAACGTAATTAATTTATTGTTTATTTCGTTCGTTCTTTTTCGGCAACTAAACAAAATTTTTTTTATTTAATTAGTTTTTGTCACTTTTAAAAAAACATAAATTAAAGTTTTACTCTCTTAGAAAAAATATATTTTTCTTTATTTTTGCTTTTTAAGTTGTAAAGAAACGTCAGTTAATTTTGTTCGTTATTTTAGAGATTGCTAAATGGATGTTATCAAAGAATTAGAAACTATGATTTTTGAGATTAGATAACGTTTTAAATTGATAAAGGTGAAGGTCGGTTATCGACAAGTCAAATTCTAGTTTATTGACACTAATGGTCCAGTTCTATCTTTCTTCTATCTATTCATATTTGATATTTCTATATAGAACTATTAATATTATAATATAGCAAATGTAAGTTTATAAAAGATGTATTATAGATTTGAAAGGGATTTATATTTGATTTATGCAATACATCTTAGAACCATCTACTGAATAATTATTTAAAATCGGTATAAAAAGTTATGAAAAATAAAATAAGAAATAGTTAAAACTTTAGTAGTTATATATTTATAATTTTTGAGTTATATTCTTATACAACACAATATTGTGAAACCCAATGAATTATTTTATAATTTAATATGAAGAATGAAAAGAAGCTTCTAACTAAAACATTTTGTTATGAACCCAGTTTCTGATCAGCTCCTCCTTCCATAAAAGTAAATCTCACTCAAATCTCTAAACTCTAAATCCATTATAGAGTATCCATGCATATTATCCATATTATAGACACTTAACAATCACATCTCAAATCTCGCAACAATTCTCCCCAACAACAAAGCTTAAAAAGAAAAACAAATCAATCAGTCCTCTCATCTACATCCATCACGTAACACAATTACCACACTCAAGCACATCCCACCTCCCCAATCACCGTCAATGTCAACTCCCCCCCTCCCACTCCCCTCGTCAAACCTCCAGAAAATCAGCATCATCATCCTCATCATCATTACCTTCTCGAGCTGATGCGCGTCGTCGGGCACGTATCCCCCGGGCGGCAGGGTCTGTATGCTGGGCACGCCCTCACTGGCGGCGACCGTCGACGTCGTCTCCAACTGGTCGCACAGCAGATTGTAAATCGCCGAGACGTGGTTGAAGGCGTTGCCCTGGACCGCCTGGAGGAGGGTCTCGACGTCGAGGCCCGGCAGGGACAGCATGCTCTCGATCACGAGTTGATTCAGCTGTTGCTGCTGGTCGGCGCTGTTGGCGGAGCCGAGGATGGGACTGCGACTGCCGTCCATTGCTCCTCCGGGCTCGGGTTCCGGGGAGCGCTGGCCATCGCCGCCCATCCACTGGTGCGCCATGATCTGGGAGATGCTGAGACGACGCTCGGGCTCCACCACCAGCATGTGCCTTATCAGCTTCTCGCATTCTGGGGAAGAGAGAGAGAGAGGGGAGTTTTTGAAAAGTATTGCTTGCTGCGGGTGGGTTAAAGGGATTGATTTTTGGGTGAATGATTTTTCTTTCATTGTTAGATAATGATGCTGAAGATAGATGACGCGCGTTGCTTTTTATAAAGAGTAAGGATACTTTTCTTTTCTATGAAGGGGGTGTGAATTATGCAATCGGCGTTTTAGGAGTGATTGGTTTTTACTTTTAATTTACCGGCTTGGAATTTATATTAATCTGTTACATATTATTACCGACCCATAATTTAAAACTTTGTAGATGTCATATTCCTTGTCCTTTAACATTTATGTAAACTCGTCGAATATCATTACAATTATTGTGTGAAAGTTTAATGTTACAAAATTAATTAATTAAACAGTTATAAATAATTTAAGCACGAAGAAAATAGAAAAATTAAAATAAAAATCTGAAGAAATAAAGAAAATTTCTGCAAAAATTGTATAATTCTCAAGATTTACATGTCAAATGAATATTAGAATAGCTCCCAGTAAAATTTGTTCATACGTTTTAATGTCATTCATTATATAAATATATCACCCTTTTTTAACGCGCTTAAACAAATGTTGATTTGATCAATTAATTATAGTATTGTCTCTTACTAATAAAACCTTTTTATAAAGCAAATATTTCGTATACCCATTAATAGTAGCAGAATATCAGACAGACTCCACGTCGCTAGTTACGAGTTTAAATTTCAGATTGGTAGTAAAGGGTTATTAACTTTTATTACGCTTTAAAAATCTTAAAAACAAAGCTTGCTTTAGTCGAAGACTCTATCACTCGTAATTAGATATAATTATTGAAATAAAGAGGTTATCGTTCTCCAAGAGTAATAAAACTGAATTTTATTCTAAAAACCAACGTATCGGGCATATTTTTTAATGCCTCCTTTAAAGGCTATAAAGAAGCATTAAAAAAAATAATGCCCGAAACGTTGGTTTTTTAGAATAAAATTAAGTTTTATTACTCATGGAGAACGATAACTTCTTCATTTCAATAACAAAGCTTGATTTTTGAAAATATACATTTTTTATCATAACTGTTGAGCCCTTGATAAGTTTGATAATTTTCACAAAGAGTAGATTAAAACAGACTTTACAAGCTTTAAAATGAACTAAAGTTTGTTCGAATATATTCAAATGTTCAAATATATACGCCTATTTGTAAATGGCTAGAACGTTTCAAACGTTTTAATTAAATATTATGATCATAATGATAAATTTTCAATTTTATACAAGACGAAAATAAATACAATACCTAAAACAATTACAAAATATCAACACTAAAAGAAATGCCAGAAATTTTTCTTAGGTCGTCGGGAGACCCTCGTACGTGTTCTAGAAGTAACGGCTTTTAAGTGATATCAATATTAAAATCAGTCAAAAAGATGATTTATAATTTTATGAATTTATATGTATGGGTATCAGAATGTGTATATTGCAATTTTGGTTTTAACGTGATTTTTTTTACCATATTTTGACATATTACAGCATTACTTTCTTTGTGAACTGTTCGAATTTTTTCCAAATATTCAAAATTAAAGAAGATACCTAGAGCACTTCGAAAATCCTCGTGACGTCAGAACGTAGATGAGGCACCTTTGGAGTAACTACGGTCTAACGTCATTCAAAAGAACGTAAATAAGCTATAACTTTTTTGAATTAAGCTTTTTTGAAGAAATTCAAATAGAATTGCAAATCGGCTTCGATTCACTACCCGTATTGTAGATACCACCGAATAAAGAAAATTTATGTTACAACCCAATTGTTGAATTTATACAATTTTTAGTATAATCTAAAAATATGGTTATAATAGAACACTTAGATACTATTTTTTTGAACAATTAGAACGATATATTGTTTTCACTCGAAATCGACCTCGAAAGAAAAAATGTAATGTTTGTGCTGTATTCAGAAAAACGCTCAGTCAGCGATTTTGGTCGACCGAAACTATTAGCTTCTTACTTTTAGACAATTTTTTAGATTCTATAAAAAATATTATTTTATTAGCGGTAAAGCTTCGAAAAATTGTGTTATTTTTGGCATTTTTTTCTTCGGAAATAAAATATCTAACGTAACTAAAGCTTTGGTATTAGTTAATTACATATTATATTATTTAACACTATACTTTTATAGCAATGTGTGACCAAAGTCCGCACTTATGTCACGCCTATCCGTGACATAAGTAGTCCATTAATGCACCGTGCCTATCGCCCTCGCTACGCTCGGGCACTACCGCACGATGCGATACCGCAAGGCGTGACAGCGGACTTAGCGCAAACAGTGCTATAAAATAGTATACGATACTTGTGTCATAAGTCGTCCTTTATAGCACGGCGTTTAGTGCAATCGCTACGCTCGGGCGCTAATACACGCCATGCTGTAAAGGACTACTTAGGTCACATGAATCGTAATGTACTATTTTGTATTATTTAACTGTTTTTTATGCATCTTTGAAAATGCTAGCTCAGGTAATATCACAAAAATTATTTGACGGATCTGTTGGAAATTTCAAAATATTTTTGTTCTGAACATGAATTAAAGTAAGAAAATTTCAATTTACTTGCTTATTTTTTTGCATAAGGAAAATTTTTAATTTGTAATGTTTTCAGTCACACTTGAAAACCTCCTAAAGAATAGATTTATTTCATAAAATTTTCACAATTAATTTTTGTCCATACTAAAAATATAAATAAATAAATAGACTTAGTTATTTTGGCATAGCGCGTATCTTACACATAAGAATTATACACGTAATTATTGTACACAATTTAGCATTGGTCAAATTATATATAGATATATTTGACCAATGCTAAATTGTGCACAATAATTACGTGTACAATTCTTATGTGTAAGAAACGCACTATGCCGTTATTTTAAATAAATGTTGAAGATCATTCTGGAATCGAAAAACATAATAAATACTTGGAATCCAGAAAATATTTCAAAGACTTGTTTAAAAGAAAGTTTCTGAATCCATAATAGAGGATACAATACTATCTGATTCTGCATTCATTGTATTCCTCTATGGCTGAAAGACGTCACTGGTCTTTTGACAAGATTTATTTTCCTTTTGAAAAATGAATAATAAATTGAAGTAAAATATTTTTACGTGACTTTGCAAAGCTCTATATTATATAAAAAAACCATAAAAATTTTTTTACGTTACTATCTATAAAAAAATTATTAAAAAAATGTCGATAATTTAATATTTATTTTATATGACTATTCACGTATTAATTTACACGCGAGCAAAAAAAAATTGTACCCCTGGTGGGACTCGAACCCACAATCCCCGGTTTAGGAGACCGATGCCTTATCCATTAGGCCACAGGGGCGCATACTGATAACTAGTTTCTTCACATCTAAATGCCGATAGGCGACGTCGGCGCGTTGTTTTCGTGCCGTTCGCTCTTCATCACTAATCGAACGAGGCGCTTACTTTACATAGTCACACAAACTTTCTGTTAACTGAGACACTCGGAATTTCTGACGTTTCTTACATTAAAACTTAATTTGCACCCATACGAGTACGTGTTTTCTCTCTTAATATTATTATTAATATTACTTAATATATTTAATACTCGATTCAGTTTATTGTTGATCTTTATGAACGACGATTGTTTTAATGAGTCATAAGAATGAAAATGTGTTAATTTGACGACGTTTCGGGGACTATTTTGTCCTCCTTTTCAAGTTTTTATTATTATTATATTGTATATATTTATACAATCTTTGGATTCCTGTGACATTTAGTATGTCGTTTCTCATACTTTATCCTTTTCTCTTGTTCATAACTATTATATATATTTTTTTTATAAACTCATAATATATCAAAATTAAATTGACACTTTAAGTCAATTTTGTTTCAAGTTCTAGACATAGAAATCGTTGTATAAAAATTTTTAAAACATTCAAGGATGATTTTTGGACAATATGCAATAATTTCTTTATTCTTTTAGATTTCGCGGCTTCTTTACGGTAAATAATAGTTTAGGCCCCCCATTATGAGATCGGAAATAGTCCACTTCAACCTAATGGACATATTTATTTTGCATAATTTAAAATTTATCCTATGAAAATTTAAGAAAATTGAAAAAATATATATGGGACCTATCGGGACTTACAGGATTAAATGTTTTATTATTCGTTGTCCTTATACACTTTTTTTTAATTGTACATAGATAAATATAAGTTTTAAATATAAATTTAATTGTACATAGATATAATAAGTTTTAAAGTTTGAAAAGGAGAAAAGAAATAAGTATGTTTTTTTTAAATTCTGGACATACCTGCAGACATAAAGAAAGGTATCCTAAATTTTCCGGAGATCACCACAGATCTGAGTGACTGCATGGTAGGACCATCAAACGGTAAAACTCCACAAACTAACACATATAGTACAACTCCCAGACTCTGTAAATCACATATTTAATAACATTAAAATACATTACAGAGAGTAAGAATGAACGGTAAGAATCGATTTGTATATTTCTTACCCAAACGTCTGCACGTGGACCATCGTATTGCCTTCCTTCAAAGATTTCTGGTGCTGCGTAAGGTGGTGAGCCACACCAAGTGCTCAAAGGTACACCTGGCTTAAACTCATTGCTGAATCCAAAATCAGCCAATTTTATGTTATTGTCCGCATCCAGCAACAGATTCTCAGCCTGAAAACGTACAAGGTACACCGAATTTCCACAAAAAATATTCATAAAAATATCTTTTTAATTATTGTAAAATTTAATAATAATATATTGTACATGCTCCAACTTTATTAAACCAATTTATTTTATTGCTTACTGAAGCAATTATTGAATGCTTCATTTTAGGTTTGACATACTTTCAGCAAGTTTACAGTATATGACTTTACAATTATCATATTCTATGAAAAGGTAACCATACATAAACTATTAATTAAAAGTAATAACTAAAAAACATGTTTTTCTTCAAAGTTTTATCATAGCAACAAAATAACTACTGTATGATTATTTTTATTGTAACTTTACAAACCCAACAGTCTGCAAACTTCCAAAGACTACATTTTGTAGGTAATAGCTAAAGCTTTAATTTGAGAGGTTGTACGAGTTTACATCACTCCCTATTACGTAGTTACAATTGATCAAGTGCATGGTATACATATGTATATATCAAAATTACAGACAAGTCAATTAATTTGTTAAAGAGTTAATGATGTTTAATCTCAATTTCAATTAAAATTAAATTGTTACCTAAACGTTTTCAATATGTTTTTATCATTCACTTTAAAAACTATGAGTATTGATTATAATATTATAGTATTGATTATAATAATTACTATAGGATTAATGTTGTGATATTTTGTAATTCATAATAAGTTTTTCTATAACATGATTTTATTGTTATTTACCACTAATTTAAAGTTATGCATTTAATAAATATAATCTTATTTCACTTTCTAGTTTTACTCCAACTGAAGTACCATATCATGTATTCATATTAATTGATTTAATGAATAAAATAAACCAATGAACAGACAGATACAAAATACATGATATGTCTTAAAAACAACAATGACCTTCATAACAAATTTTCAAAAGGTTTCAGTTTTTTCTGCTGTTAGTGAAACATCAATATAATATATAATAATAATAATAATTTTATGCATACCTTAAGATCTCGATGAACAACTCTTTGTTGATGAAGATAACGAACTGCATAAACAATTTGACGAAAGATTCTTCTCGCTTCTGGTTCTGCCATTCTGCCATTCCTAACCAAGTGATCGAATATTTCACCACCAGGTGCATACTCAGTCACTAAATATATCATTTTTTCTGTCTCCATCACTTGATATAGTCTAATTATATGTGGATGCCTCAGTCTCTTCATTATGTGTACTTCACGAAATATTTTTGCCAGGTTCTCTTCATTTAACTTGGTCTTGTCAATGATTTTAATAGCCACCTGTAAGAAATTTAATTTGTTATCAAACTGCAATCTTTAAAGACATCAATATTTAATGTATATTGACCTGATCTTCATCTTTCTTATTTAATATGCATTTCAAAGCAAAATATAAACCTGATACTGACACAGACCCAATTTCTGGTAAGCTAAAAGTAATTCCCAATCAACTCAAAATTTGATGTATGCTTTAATAATAAAAAATTGTAAATAGTTAATAATAATTTTTTAAGTCATAAAATAAAGTAATACATTAAATATTGTAAAAGGGTTACCTTGTATAAACAAAGAAATTAATAAATTAATAAAAATTGTTTTTATAACAATAAACTTGAGTTTATAATTTATCTATAAAACTGATCAGGAATTGGGCTATGATTAGCAGCTGGGTTTATAAACTAATCTTTATATCAATGAAAAAAGCATTTGGATTGATTTTTAATATAAAATAAAGATTCTTCAAGAAATACATAAAAAAATGTAGATATAGCATTTAATATTCCTGTTCTTAATAAAGCATTGATTTTCCTCATTCAGAAACAATATAATGTCTCATACAATATAATTATTGTAGAAAGTATCCTATAAATGTTTCACTGTATTCATAGTTTGTACATTGCATCCGCTTGTGAAATTTCTTTCAACACACACTCTTATCCATCAATCATTCAAATATCTACTAAAACCATCCAAACTAAATCCAGAAAATCAAATTTAGACTTATAAAAACCATTGCGACACAAACATTGCTCCAAAATTCAAATCTGCGCAGTCATAAATTTCAATGACACCCTTCTCTCTCGCTCATCGCCAAAGTGTATCTAATGCATTTGCAAAGCAAACACAGACGGCGAAGAAAAACATCCTAGCGAAAATTAAAAAAACAAATACGCAGTGACATCATGAGCCTCTCTCGATATTCCATTGAACAAGAAAAAAAAAAAAACATTGAACGAGCCTCTCTCTCTGCACAGTCAAGAGAGGGACACATACATACATACCTACACAGAGAGTAACACCTACATATATGCACAAGTGCGCGCGCGCGAGAGAGAGAGACAGAGCTATCCGAGCCCTTTAAACGTCATCCATACAACTAGATCTCTTCTCTCTCTCTCTCGCTCCCTATACTCGTTCCATTTCACTCGTTCTCTCTCTCTCTCTCTCGCTCTTTTTGACGTTTCTCTCTCGCTCTCTTATGACGTAAACGGAATCATGCGCCAAATGTGCGTATACGTATCCGGCAATTTCTTTCTACGAGCGTATGATATAGGCGTACAGTATACGGCAGCGTCCCGTCGAGCGGAAAATCGCTTGAGAGAGAGAGACAGCGTAAGAAATGAAAAAAAAGGAGAGATAGAAATTAGAGACCTGTGCCTTATGTACATACATACATACGCACGTAAACGAGAGAGTAGGCACACACATCGGCACGTCGCGTGATTACATTCGTAAACACGCATCGCGCTCTATCTCTACGTCTAGTCTCTTCTAGAGGAAAAAAAAACGCGAGCTCGATACATTCTCTCTCTCTCTCTCTCTCTCTCTCTCTTTCTGTCTCGCTCGCGGAACTTTCTCTCTCCGTCTCTCCTCCATTCATCTCTTCCATACCTTTTTGTAGTCATGCGTACATAACGTATGTACGTGTATGTGTGTGTACGTTTCTTATCACGAGCTCGGCGCGGTCGCGCTCACTAGACGTAAAAATTTTTGGCGCCTCGAGAAAAATACACACGCACACACACACATGATCGTGTCTGTCTGTCTGTCTCTCGTGTCTCTTTCGCTCCGTTTAAAACGTGCGACGAGAGCTCTGTCCTCTGTCGATGTTATACAGATGTGTCCGTGTGCGTGACAGTTCGCGAGGGCGCGAAGGAGAAGAGAGAGAGAGAGAGAGAGATAGCGAGAGACGGAGAGAGAGAAAGTTTAATGCTGATAAAAGAGTACACACACACGTATAATATGTATATGTATCTCGAATGCGTAAGGCACACAGTTGTTCCAGAGAAAAAAGAAAGGAGACATTAATGGAACACATCTTTTCCTCTCCTCCAGTATAAGGTTATTACTCCAAAACGCTCCATCCGCTGCACACACACACACACACTCACACACATCTTCAAACCCGCTGCAGCTGCATCGCATAGCGACATTCTGTTGTTTTTTTCCCCTCTCTCTCTTTCATTTTTTCCCTCACCCAGACAGCCAGCCACCCACACACGCGCACACACTCCCAATCGCCGTATATTATTGTCACCTTGGATTTCGTGACGACGTGGGTGGCCATCTTGACGACGGCGAAGTTCCCCTTGCCGATCGTCTTCTCGAGCTCGTAGTAGCCCACCCTGATGAGCTTGTTGACGGGAAACTGGCCAGTAGCGTTGCCAGCGCAGCCGCCTCCCGGTGGCACGCCGGACGAGGAGACAGCCACCGCCGCCGCCGCCGCCGCCGCCGACGACGTCGAGGTCGCCGACGTCGCAGATGCCATTTTATACACTCACTCGCGCTCGCACTCCGCGGCCGCTCCGTTCACTGTACCTCGTATATACACTGGTGTACCGCGCACACACACACACACACACACGCGCGCACTCGCGGCCGCGCGCGAGATTACACGCGCACACGCTTACGTATATACATGGCGATGTGTGCGCGCGCGCGCGCGCGCGCGAGAGAGAGAAAGAGAGCGAGTATGGACGCACGACGAGGACGAGGACGAGGAACTGCAATGTAGCGCAAAGTGCGCTCCGATGCGTGTAGTTATCGCTAGCAGCTTGGCGGCGGCGGAGGACGTTGATCGTTTGCGCGGTCGATCGAGTCTCGCGTGTACGTTCGACGGCGCGGCGCGACAACGGCGGCCGCCAGCTTGCTGCGGAGAGGAGCCGAGCTGCAGAGCTGCTGCTGCTGCCCGAGAGTCGCGATTGTTGTGTCTGTGGAGCGATATCGCGCGCCTCGCTCCCTCTCCCTCCGCCCCACTAGGCAGACTGTAGCTGTGTGTACAGTGTACTTGATACTTTGATAGATGTGCGATGTATGTGTGCGTGGTAAGGTGACGACCTGACGACGCGGTCAAGGAGAAGATGACGGATTGACGGATATGGGGAGTATCGCGACAGTCAGATAATGTTTTACAATGTTTTATAACTATAATGTTTCTTTTGAGTTTGCGCGCGGTAACGTTGAGCTCCGTTGATATTTTAGTGCACTGCTATGGACGCGATATCGACGGAGGTTGAGGACGTAGCTTCTTGGAAGGAACAAAAAAATATCGACGGAGGTTGAGGACGTAGACACTATTGGAAGAACAGAAAAAAATATCGACAGAGGAGGTGGACTGTTGGAATCTGATTATATGTAGTGAAGAACAAGGAAAACGTTGAAGATGAAGAAGGCTTCGGTCGGCACACTCTTCTCTTTTCTCTACTCGCTCGCTCTGTCTTTTCTCTACCTAACTCTCGTTTCTTTCTCGCGAGTGTGTGGGTTGAATCCACAATTTTCGTTTTCAATTTTCAATTTTCAACTTTCAACTTTCAAATTTCATACTTTTTTCCCCATTTTCCAAGATTTGTACAACCTATTCAGAAGGAAACAATAAATTTCCTTCTTCTCCATTCTATAAATTTGATTGATTTATTTTTTGTAAAATCTCAATCTTTTGTACAGTTCTCGTTTGTATTCCAAGAAGTTCTGAACTATAAGTGTTTTATGGAGCCATAGTTTAGAGTCTGAATCCGTGTATATTATAGGCAAAAAGTCCAATTTCAGTGATTATTTAGTTAGTCGTATCTAGTGGAATTGTTGAAATTTTAGTTGGAGTAAAGAGGCTTCGATTTTAGTTTATTTGGTGTGACAGCAAATTCTGACCTCCCATCATCCTTTTACTCGGTGGAGTTCACCACCGGGGGGATTCTCTCTGGCTTCGGAATCCAAGCGGCACCCGTCGCGGTCTTGAAAAACAGGAAAGTAAATCATTCTCTATATCTTCATAGTAATAAATCACATACATATCAGACTCAATTTAAAAATCTTAAACTATACAAGTAGTCTCCTTTCATTAACTATATTTAAAAAGCAAGGGCTCTTATTGAAAACTTTAAAATTATCTATTTTGCAAAAGCAAAAGCAATTATCTATTATTCATTGTAAAAACGATCAGTTGTCAACCTTTATATATATATTTTTATATAATCGTGATAGCTTTATATTGCTTTCTCTACATCAAATTGACAATATACTTAATACAGTATAAGCTAAATTTCAGTTTCTTCGAATTCAATCTCGTTATGTTTTTGTTTTCGCCCTAGTACGTATGATTTTAACCTTGGATTAACGGAATTGAACGCTTATGATTTAATATAAACAGTTACACAGTACAATAGCTATCCTGTATAGACACATATCAATCGACAACATCAATATCAAACTTAAAGGCTTTGGATTAAAATCCCATGTATGTATCTTATTTCTCGTATATTGCTCTACTTATTGTTCCCAATGTTGATGAAGATATTGGCGAGTTTGATCTTCCTCTATCACTATTTGGGCTTTTCGGGACAATATATTGTCGATATAAGCTTATAAGCTTTGAAGTTTACTACTACTTAATATTGTACACAGTTTATTCTAAGACCTGGTTGTTGTTCAGTGAAAATTTTTTCTGGTACTTATGAATCTTTACTGAGGCCAAGTTCTGGCGTATCTTTTTCCCTCGTAGTATTCTATGATTACCTCAATAAATATTTATTCTGAACTCCATCATTATCTATAATTTACAAAAATAATATATTGATGCTATGGAAAAGCTAATTATTTAACTAGATTACGTGTATAGTTATAAACAATAAGCTTTTCTGTAGCACTCATGAATTATATTAAAAATTTCTTTCGATCGAACTGTCAAACAACATTCATAGAGCAAAATAAGATTATCTATAAGACCCCGATCATTAAAATTGGATGGAAAACAGTAAAATTTCTGCATTTTTAATGATTTTTTTTCAATTAACAATAATCGTGTTTGCAACATCTCAATTGTTGATTAAAAATTTGCATACATAAGATATACTAGTATAAATGAACAATGAAAATAATTTGGTCGTTTTGTAACCTCTGAACCTCCATAAACTGCATTACAGCTGAATTTTGATTTTTCCGAAAACTTCGAAAATCACGGTCTCTAAAAGTGTCGGGGTAAAATGAGACACTCCCTTGAGGTATGATGAGATAGTGCAGGACTTGACGAAAAAACGTTGTATACTTTTGAATATTTCCAAAATACATCTTTTTTTAGTACTAGATTCTATAGATGTACACCACATAGATTTAAGGGATGGGCAGGATTTTTTTTCCAAAATTCGGCTTTTAACTCCTTGATATTTTCCTATCATTTTCGCAGCATTCTCATATCCTTGGCCTCTGCAATTTTGCAAATCTATTTTATGTTTAAGTATTCAGTGTTTCAACAATTCGTTCGGTAATATCATCTTTTTTCTCGTAATCTAATAATTCTAAAAATCGCTCAAGAATTTCCCATTGATTATTGTTGTTATGAGTGTATCTTATTATTATGACTATCTATTCTGTATGTGATACATCAGGTGTTCCATTACAATTATCCCATAATAATGAGCTTCTTGGATTCATTGCAAAATTGTATTTAAGATTTTGTTTGAACAAACTTGTAAATTTTTTTTGTCTGCACTTTACACCAGCAGCATTTTTTCAAGTATAGAATCAAGATGACTTTTTAAGTCCGAGATATATTTACTAATGAATTTAACAGTTGATAAAAGAAGACCGCAATTTTCATATTCAATAGTAGATTCGTCTCATCTAGAAGGTAAATTATTTTCCTTTTTTCCTTTTTATCCTGTAACATTTTTTGAATTGAGTCATCGATGCCTTTTGTTTGAACTAATCGATCTTTACACTCTTTTCATTTAATATAGTTATTAATATGATGTGTGTATTATTAATATGCTCTCATAACTTGGAATCTTTTCATATAATTTTCTCCAGTTATAATTTAAACCGTTTCCTTCAATAACAAGTTTTGAGACTGAAAAATGTGTATTATTTATACAGTTTGTACGAAATAGGCAACAGGAAAAGCAAAATAAGCCAGAGTTAGTTTTCTACACTCCAAACCAGCCAATCTTAATTTTATCCATATTCATTAATTGTATATTTAAAAGATCTGTGGGAAATTTGCGTTTAGATGAATCATCCGGATAAACTAATGGATTCTTTGGTAACCCTTTCAAAATTATTAAATCTCGTTCGCGCTGAGACAGGCGTTAAAGTAATATGTGGATTATTTGAATTTATTTTATTCGATTTTTATGTTTCGATTTCAGTAAACTTATTTTCATTCGATAAAGCACTTATATCACTGCTCGTTAAATAATCTTTATATAAACCTTAAATAGACTTTAAAGGTTTTCTCTTTTCTTTTTGTTTAAAATCGTTAATTAGTTCGTTGCTATCAGAACTAATGATTATAATCATAGAATTGCTGCTATTTTGATCATAATGCTCTAAATTAGGCGCTCGCTTTTATTTACGGTCAATCTAAATTCATCCAGAGTTCGTCTTCCTCCTAACTCTTCCGATAATTTTTTCTTCTTGATTTTATCTTTCTTATACCTATAAAGATATTTTCGCCTTCTACCCTTTTTTTACCAGATTGTTATAAATTATAATCATCACATATATTCATTATATATTTTCAACACACTTTTCAAAGTTTTTCAAAATATGTGAATTATTATGTATAGTATAAAAAGAACATGAGTAATTTTATATTTGTGAGGTTCGCAGCAAGTAGCAAGGTGGAGGATGGTAAATAATAACACAGTAGAATGTAAGGTTACTGAATATATTATAAATGTACTGAAAACAATCGAAGACGCTTCCACAAATCACTCGTTTAAGCTGGGACTGGGCATGTCGTCACGTAGCCGGGTCTCCCAGTGGACTGACGCTTTGCGGGGGTCGCAGCACATTACAGAAAAAGGAGCTTCACCCTTCCGCATTTTCTCTCTCGCTCTCTCTCTCTCTCTCTCTTTCTCTCTCTCTCCTCCTCTCACTCACTCTCATACTCTCTCTCTTTCATATCTACTCCTACGCGCACGTGGCCGCTCAGGGCCTTACTCTTTGCTTCTGGAGCAATTGTGCGTTCGCTCTCGCTTTTCGATCCCTTTGCGTACAGCGCAAAGTTCTGTAGCTTTCGTACCTCCCCCACTTTCCGCGAATGCCGTTAACTGCTTCGCGTTGCTTGCACTCACTACTCGTTGTCTAGGCTTTATTTGTATTCAAAAATATAGGTTTGTTTAGTCCACACAGAGGCTTATTTTAAAAACCACTTTTATTCAAAAAGCAAACAATCGTACTGCTTAACTTGGTCCACGTAGGTCCGCCACACAGAGACTTACTTAAAAAGCCGCTTTTATTCCAAAAGCACACCACCTTACCGGTTAACTTGGTCCATGAAAATTCGCCACACAGAGGCTTACTTAAAAAGCCGCTTTCATTCCAAAAGCACACAACGTTACCGACTAACTTGGTCCACGAAGATACCCGATATTATTACTTTAAGGCTAGAACTCAGTACACTTGAAGGGGCCAAACAATCAACTATATTTTTCTTTAAAAAAGTGTTCTATATTTTTTAAAAATTAATAATAACTTTTAGAGAAAAACAAAATGCACACTTTTTTGTACATACTTTAAAGAACATATTCTAACAATTACATCCAGGTTAAAAAATTAGGTGTGCGCCAGGATGACTTTCATAGTAACCCTATTTTTATTCAAATTTAACACTTTTACAGTTTCTAGGATAACTCTAAATCTAAGAGAGGAAAATGACTGAAAAATTTGATATAACTTCAGAATATCACTTATTTAACTTGATGTGTGCCCCTGCCAGCTTAAAATTATAATTTTTCTATATACACTATATATGAGTATATATTACTTTATATAAGCATACATATGTGGGCTCCCGGGAAAACGACTTAAATCCACTTTATATGTTATTGAGATATGATGATAGTAAGGTGACTGCCGGTACAGCTTATGATGTGTATTTTAGATACTACTCTTTAATTTGCCACCTAGAGGTTTTATGTTCAAATCCACTTTAGGGCAAATTCTTTTTTTTAATAATTTATTGTATTGCGACGTATAAAACATCAATAATTTCAATAAAAACAATTATTTATTATGTTAATTTTGCATTAATTTATTATTCGAGTAAATAGACTTATATATAATTATATACAATTATATATTGTTATATAGAGATAAAATTTATATATAATTATATAGGGTAGAGGCACTAGTAGTCGGCCATCTAAAGCAAAACTTGTATTCAAGCTATTGCAAAAAATTCAGAAAAATCTTTGTTTATAAATTGGCGGTTCTATTACACTTTAAATGTATTCTACTTTTTGATAAAATGTTTATTTTTGCTTAAAATATTTACAGGATTATTATAATACGTGTTTTAATAAAATATGACGAAAGCGCTAGAAGTCGGCTTTAAAACATTGTTTATTCTTTTTAATAGTTCTATGATTTAAGTTTAGCTATAGAAGATTGAATAAGTATTAAATGAATTAAATTAAATATTAATTAATCGTAATGATCATTACAATTAAAAGTGGCTTTGGACATGGGTTATCGACCAGGCCCGGCCGACAACTAAAATTCGTCAAAAATTAAAAGAATTCTAGTAGTCGGCCACCTATAAGCACATATCGATAAATATATATCGAACAAATTATTATTAATGGTTCTTAAACTGTTTTAACGTCAGAATTAAATGTTTAAATGGCATAGATCAATTAAAAATTATTAATCTAGTGATATTTTACTACGGGTTTATTTTTTAAAAGAAAATATCCAAAGTATCCGACTACTGGGGGTGGCCGATTACTATAGTACCTCTACCCTATAAGTAATTTTTACTCGGGTTAATTAAACCTTTTTTTCATAAAGGCACTGGATCCACACTGGGTAATAATAGTAATTATTAAAAGCAATTGAAATTGATATTTTTAAATGAATAAATTACGATTTTCCTATGTATTTCCGTGGCTTCTAGGAATAACCACTCAACTGTTTTTTCGTGATTTCGAGATATTGAGGTTTTAATGTTTGCACTGATGCGTTAGATCGAAATATAAGAGTTTTCAGGTAACACAATTTCTATTAAATAATGTATCACATACCAAGTTAATTTCAGCCTTAATGTTAAAAAATACTCGTTACATCCCAGAGAAAATGCACATAAGAGCATAAAATACTGTAATTAAGTAGTTATTCCGGGAAATGGTACTAACTCGGGTAAACGTATTTTCGAGTATTTTAAGGGGTTCCCTTCACTCAAAAAGAATTTATCATAAAGAAAGTGATAAAAATGTAACGTTTAACTAGTTTAAAGCAAGCTCCAAAATTATTATTAGTTTCTATGGGTGTAACATGTTACATGCGAGAATGTACTTACGTTGTTATTTCGGAAACGCATGTAGCTTCATTTTTGTAAATGTTATAATAATAATTATTTAAAAAATAATTAAAGTGGTATAAACCCTTTCAAAAACAATATTTTGTTGAATATGTATAATATAAAGTATTAGAGACTGTAACTTAGAACCCTTTATGAACGATTTAAGAATGAACTTAAGTGATTATTCCGAGCACAATTTGCATGAAGGTACGGTTAAGTGGTTATGCACTTGACTGGCATTGTTAAGTTTTGGTACTTTCTACGACTTGTAAATGAAAAAGATCTATGAAAACATATTAAAATCGATGTAAACTCAATTTTGAAAAAGTCAGTTAAGTATGGTTATTCCTGCAAGCCACAGATTTAGTATACGGCTGTAAGACTAATAGAGACCCCTCCTCCCCCTAAAAGTCTTACGTAATTAACGTAATTTATGGACTGCCCCCTACGAAAAAGTTTCAATTGATTTCATGCAGTGTATTTATACTGAGAAACAAATTTTGAAAAATATCGTTCATTTTTCGGCCAAAACAAAGTAGATCAATGACTCCTAACGCAATCTACTTAACCGTAAGTAGACAATGTCAAAGCTAGATAGACAAGACGTCGCGCTTATAACTGATACAATTCACTTCTGCTATATATAGAAATACAAAACATTCACAGCTGTTTCGCCCATTCGAAAATCGAAAGCATTCAAGCCTTTCAAAAACTACATGCTTACTCTACATACACGTCATATCATTTCAGAAGTGTGAAATGTCGAACTATAAAGCGGAATTGGAGTATTACACACAGCTGTTACAAGCGCGCTTCTAATGCAGCTAAGCGCGCGTGCAAACTGCACGATGAGCCAAGCGAGCCGCTCTCTTGGCTCATGCTCGCCGTCTCCACGTGGTCGGGCCGAACTAGAGGCCCATAGGTACGTCGATCGAACGTTGCTGCGCTCAGAGCCGCGGCTAGTCACTCGTCATCAGCGAACGTATAAGCAGCAGCTGCCTTATTCATTCTAGAATCTCGCAAAGACAAGCGACTAAAGTAACACTGCCATCATGTGCGGCCTGTGGGCTCTATTTGGACTCGACACCAATTCCCTCACCTGCGTCTGCGACAATTTCTCCAAGATATCTCATAGAGGACCAGATGCATTTAAAATCGAGCACGACAGTCGAATCAAGGTATGAAAATGACGTTTGAGTATTGGTGGTTTTTAATGGGCTTTTGGATTTGGAATTGAGAGCGTGCTCGTTGAATGTTGCAGAATGCGTACCTGGGATTTCATAGGTTGTCCATTGTTGATGGACTCTGTGGTATGCAGCCCATCAGGGTGTTCAAGTACCCCCTTCTGTTTTTGCTATGTAATGGAGAAATTTACAACTACAAAAGTGTGAGTATTTTTTCTCTGAATGCCTTTATTTATGTTTGTTTGTTTATTTATTTTGTTGAACAAACTGAGATCTTATATTTAGTATTTACATATAAAATTTATAGCAAGTTTAAATGAAATATTTTGTGTATGTGTGTATATCAATATATTTTTATTGTTACGTGTAGTTGAGCAAAGAGCATGGATTTGAATACTCGACAAAATGTGATATAGAAGTACTTATGCATCTGTACGCCACCAAGGGAGCAGATGGTGTGTGTAAATCTTTGGATGGAGTCTTCGCATTTTGCCTGTTAGATATTGAAAAGAAGAAAATTCTACTTGGCAGAGATCCATATGGAGTCAGGCCTTTGTTTAGAGTGGTCACTGCTAATGGACAGTTAGCTGTGTCTTCTGAAAGTAAAGTAAGCTATTTATTTATTTATCTTTTCAATTTCTCAAGCTTAATGATGTAATATATAGAAAGTATGAAACGATATATAGAAAAATAAACAATACATACTTATAGTAATAAACATGACATTTCTTAATTTTATTTGTATATATTAGCTTTATAATTTATTAAATATATATTTATAATATTAGAACTTTTGTACCCCTTTTTAATATGCATAAAATTGCAGGCACTTACAGGAATTGCAAATCTTCTAACAGGGGATCATGTGGTAAAACCATTTACTCCTGGTACATACGAAGAATATGATATTTTAGATGATGGACTTGTTAAGTTTGTCAGAAGAGAGAAATATCATGAACCTGGACAGAAACCAAGTTTCAATACTTACATACCCTGGAATGGTAATATTTTTAAATATTTCATTAATAATTCATGACTTATGTTATTAATTCAAATCACGTTTCACTTTTAGAGCTGACTTCAAAAGACATTCATGAGAATATCAGAAAATTATTCTCGGCTGCTGTGGAAAAACGTTTAATGGCCGATAGGAGAATAGGCTGTATGTTATCAGGAGGCTTGGATTCCAGTTTGGTCGCTGCCTTGCTTGTAAAGTATGCTAAGCAACACAATCTGACTTACAAAATCCAAAGTTTCTCGATTGGTATGGAAGGCAGTCCAGATATTGCAGCGGCTAGACAGGTCGCTGATCATATTGGCACTGAGCATCATGAGATAATTATTACCGAAAAGGATATTACGGATGTTCTTGAGAAAGTCATTTATTCCACTGAAACCTTTGACATTACAACAATTCGAGCCTCTATTGGGTATAATATTTTATTACTTTATTCTGTATTAAATAATTAATAAACTTAAATTAAATAAAATCAATAAAATTACTTTTCAGAATGTACCTTATTTCGAGATACATTAAAAATAATACAGAGACCACAGTAATCTTCAGTGGAGAAGGTGCTGATGAATTGGCACAGGGCTATATTTACTTTAGAGATGCACCAAGTGCATATGATGGTCACAAAGAATCTTTGAGATTGCTGAAAGATATTTATCTATACGATGGTCTGCGTGCTGATAGAACAACTAGTGCATTTAGTTTGGAACTGAGAGTGCCATTTTTAGACTTACAGTTCACCAACTATTATTTATCTCTTGACCAATCTCTTCGACAACCACAAAGTAATTAATAAATGTATTCTAATATTACATTATGGTCTTCCATTTTTTAAAACTTTTATAATTCTTTTCATACAATACTTACACAAAATTATACTATACATAAAACCCTAAAAATAAGTTATAAAGGAATAATTTTATTACGTGAAGAACTTTTAAAATTAACATTAAATTAATTTTTTACGATTTTTACGCAATAAAATGGTAATAATTTCAACTTATTCTTGTGTTTTTACGTTTAATATGATTTTTATTATAAATATTTTATGAAAAATGGAAGTTATAATAAAAAATTAGTTTTTAAATAAATGGCTGTACAAAAGATTTTTATTTTCGTAGCAAAATGTTTCTAAAATATTAAAGAATCATAGTCAGAAGACATTTAAAAGGTGCAAATGCTATTAGGTTGAAGTTGAGGACCACTGTGATTATTATTATTGTTATATAAAATAGATTGACTTTATTTATATTAACAATATTTTTAGACGGTGTAGAAAAACATTTACTCAGATCTGCATTTGATGGAACTGGTTTATTGCCGGCAAACATTCTGTGGAGAGGTAAAGAGGCATTTAGTGATGGTGTCACGAGTGTCAAAAAGAGTCTCTTCCAAATTATTGACGAAATCGTGAAAGAAAAAGTGTATGATGAGGATATGGAAACAGCGTATGAAAAATATCCTCATTGTACACCAAAGACCAAAGAAGCCTATTACTACAGGTAAATAATTATAATAAAAATCTTTGTTCTAGAATGGAAAAAAAAATTTTTTTTTATGTCCATAATAACAATATGTTTTGGCCTTTACAGGAAAGTTTTTGAATCTCATTATGAAGGATATGCAGAATCTCTAATTCCATATTACTGGATGCCTCAGTGGGTCAAAGGTGTCACGGATCCATCGGCTCGATTTATCTCGCACTACGAAAATAAAGCGTAAATAAACTGTGACGGTAGTTCTTGTATAAAATTTAAAATCAAGGGAATCACGTGAAATTACAATATATTGTTGATAATAATTATTATTATTATATATTATATATATAATAAAATAATCATCCATGAGTCAGGATGTTCAAAGGTTTGCAGTAAAATAAATAATAATGCTACGATGCGAAGCAATTGCGAGCTTTTCGTAGAAAAGCGCATTATCATACTATTTAAATATTATTTATTTTCGTAGGCATGAATTGGTATTAATAGCTAGTATATCGACGATACCAAATGATAAAGACATCTTTCAAAATTCACGAATAAAGACATATTTGAACTATGGAAAGAAACAAGTGATATCAATTTTAATTAATTAATAATAAATAAAAATCTTTTTAATAATTTTTATCAACTGAAACTACTGGGACTGTAACTGATAACTTGAATTCATGTTTATCAATTGCAACTCCGAAATACATTTTTATTTACGGGAATTTAGAATACGCTCTTATCATTTGGAGACGTGGACCTATCAATATTTATGACTACACAAAATTTTAGATTGGGTCATTTATCAAATATATAAGATTAGGATTGATTACTATTTGACTTTGTTAATTTGAATAATACCTACATATATTTTTACATATAAGTTTTAAAGTAGGTATTTGTTAAAATTTGCAAATTGTTAAAAAAAATTATACATTCGACTCAAGAAGAACCCGTACAATACATTGTACCTGTGTGCAAGAACTATCTTAACTTATTTTGTATGCGACTTTGTGTTCATTAAACAAGAGGCTGTTGAAAGTTGTTAATAATAAGTCGTTTATAAAAAAAAGAAGAAAAATGGCTTCATGATTTAATACTCAATCCGTTATCACCCACTTTTTGTGCGGCAATGTTTTGTGTTATATAGTTCTTTGGCATACATTAATTATTCAAAATAACAAGCTGCAGAGATATTCAAATTTATCCATTTATCATTCGAAAATGTGTAAATCCGAATAACGGCTCGACCTGAATACTTATCCCGATTCTACTCTAAACTTCACACACACTACTTATATTCCATTTTAAGACAGAATTCATGTACTATGCGTTTTTTATATAAGCAATTCGCGTTAAAAATGCACAAAAATGTTCGGTTTCGATGAATGGATAATTTGACGCGTTAAAAAAAAATTGTACCCCTGGTGGGACTCGAACCCACAATCCCCGGTTTAGGAGACCGATGCCTTATCCATTAGGCCACAGGGGCGCGTGCCGATAATCGCTTTCTACAAATCAACTCGCCGGCAGACGACTCGTCACCTAAAAATTCACATTTTTTATAAAATATTTATTTAGAAAGTTAATTAAAATTTTTTTGTTAACAATTCTGCTACGTTTTTTGCTATATAATTAATATTCGAGTCATAAGTGCACACTTATTGTGCAATTGACTACATCCATACATCTATAGGCATTCATGATATTTAGACTCGTATTGTTGAGAGAATTAAATATAGTTGAATTATGCAATGAATATATTTTGTGTCAAAATTTTGTTTATATAAATAATTAATCGCCTTTTGTTTTACTATTTCTTCGCCGGGAAAATGCACATATTACTGGAACTCTACCTACACATACATATACACGATACACCGGCTATACAAGCAAAAATACTTGTCGATCCAGTGTACCACGTGACTACTTATATGAGGTTCTCGAGTTTGCATGCGTGCAGGCGCAATTTTTTTACAATAGATGTTTTCTAAAACAATAATAATATCTTATTAAAAAAAGTATAGAGAATTAAATGTGTATAATCATGTAATAGCTAGCAATTCGACATATATCGGACAATAACAGACATAACTAATATCAAAAGATCATTAATTTATTTTTTGTATGGGCATTACTGCCTTTTTATTTAGATTTCACTTTTTATATAGGACAATCGCATAGTATGAACCAGCTTCCAGTATGAACGTTTTTAATTATGTGCTACCACAGCTCGGTAGTGACGCCATACCAAGTGAATTTAGTGTATGTTGTGGTTTTAGTATAACATAATCTACAGCCAGTATTTTAAATTTACGGTTAACAAAGTTATCGCGCAAAATAACTGATCAACCAATTTTCATCGAGTCAAAAACTATTATCGGAAGCTTAAAATCGTCACTTTTGTATTTTTATAATAGATAATTAATTTTGTCGATTAAATTTGAACTCTACCAACTTTTTTCTTCAGAGAGGGCCATTCAAAGAATAAATCTTTTTTGAGAAATCATTGTTCGTGGCTCTATTCAAAAGTTATACTTAAAATTGGCTATGGGTATTCATACTGGACGCCATTTCTTAATCTTGAATCTTCAAAGTCAAATTTTGAAAATTTTGATTAATTCTTATGAAAAAATCTATAGATACATCCCTGTTAAGTTTTTTCAACCACTTGTAGAGATTTTCAAATGGAACACAAAAGTCATGTATATTCAATACAATTAGAACACTTGACGTGAAATGCTTCATGTGTATAAGATTATCAAGTAGGAAATAACATTATGATTCAGTAGTAACATCCCGCAAGTATTCAATTAGGTATATATTTAATTCAGTAGTATAAAATTCAACAACAAACTGGTCCGACTAGTCACAGATCGTTTCTACTTATTTTTACTGAAAAACATTGTGGCCTTACTTTGCATTTCCCTGAATTTATGTTTTGGAAATGATGAAATTAGGTTATTATACATAATTGTGTAGAAATGTTATAATATTCTACAGTTAGTTCATTAATATAAGTTATATTCATGTATCTATACTTCTTTTCCAGATGCAATCCCGCCTTTCAATCTTTTTACACGCACATTTCATCCTACTCGCATATATTATATTCATCTTATTGCTTTCTACCATTAGAGTAATTTTATTATCTAATTACATGATGTTTATGGACTGTACTTATCCTAAATAGAATAGTATGAATAATTTAATTTCCAACAGATAAAATAATAGATATGATACAAAACAGGTTAATGATTAAAATACGTCGCGTTTCCGATTATCACGTCATAATAATAATTTGACGCGTGTGAATGTGATGCAATTGATCCACATATATGACACAAAGTTATTGCATGCGTCATAAGTTCTTCAAATAATTATTTATTCAGTACCTTTAGTGGGCGAGAAAGACAAATAGTTCGAGCATACGATGAAATTAGAATGTGTTAAAATAACAGTTACAGTAATTCACTGCACAAATATTAGAGTAATAAATAGGAATATTTTAACTGGCATAGTTTATTATAATCAATCTTTTGGTCAAGTATCATGGAATTTAGAAATATCAACACAATTTCTGCTTTATCGACACCAAAGTTTTAAAAGAATTTCAACTAATTCTAAAAATTTAAAAGAAAATCCATTATATTTTATTCGTCTACACATATGAATTTTTTTGATATAAAATATAAATAACGCTTGATTATACGTACTTTACCCATACGTACTACACTTTCAAATTGGGAAAGGGTATGGTTGCAATAGGTCTAATGTGTACAGGCATTTTAGATCATTTCTGTAAAGTTCACATGAAATCCTACCTAAAGAATACCTAAAAATCCATTATATTATTCATCTCTATTTGTATAAATAAACTAAATAACGCATGTGTATAAAAGTTTAACTAAGGGGGGTGCAGGTAATGAAGCCACCTTAAGGACCTTTCGATTCCCAGTAGATATATATCGAGTTTTGGGGCTTTGGAAACTATTTAGCATTAAAATAGCAGAAACTAATTAACATGTTATTTGAACCTTTAACTCTAATGCCTCATGAGTTTTTTTGCAAACAAATTTAATTTCTGAATTTTAATTAAAGAAGTTCTGTATAAGAAAATATAATATATATGATGAATTATTCATTCTCACCTAAAAATATATAACCAATTTAATTAAAATTTTAAGATGGTCAAGTCCCCTTATAACTATCATGTATAATTTGTTACAAAAACATAAACTTATATTCGTACAAGAAATAATGAGCTCTAGATATTAACTTTTGACGTTAATAAAATTAGCGTAACGGCTATTTGTCCAAATAACTTTTACAGCTTTGAATTTAAAGCAACGATTTTGGAGTATGTTTAATAGCACTATAATATTCAATAGCTCGGCCTATAAGAGGTTTTCCATTTTTTTGTTATAAAGAAGAAAAAAATTAAAAATCTAAATTTCTTTTCTTCTTGGATAATATGTAATTTGAGTAACAGATTTTTCATTAAATAACGTTTTTTTTGTTATATTTGACTATTTAAATATATGTGTAATAGAAATATAATGTTGATTGTACATGGAAAAGACGTAATTTATTTTTTAAATTACATTGTTATGCACTGCATTTTAAGCGTTTTCCGAACTTTTATTTTTCTTCTTCTAATTTTTTTTCTTGATTTTTATTAAAATCCTTTGATGCTCCGCCGAGTGCTTCGTTATTCGAGCTATATTTAAACAGCAACTTTGTATGTCTTTTTATTCAGTTTCTATAGTCTAATCTTATTTTTGTGTTCATCAAAATATTTCAATGCCTGTGCTCTGTACATGAATCAGAAGTCTTTGAAGATTATAGACCGAATCACATAACGTTTCAGTAATCCTATTTTCGCGTACATAGTTTATATTCCATGCATATAACAAAAAATATTAAACCTCTCATATATCAAAAGTTATAGGTAATGCTTATCACTTAACAAATGTTCAGTCAGAGAGAATATAGTTTTTAGGAAAAAAATTAGGTTTCGTTTCTTTATGAAAAGCGCAAAATTGTTTTATTTTTGAATTTTGTTTAATTTGTATGGCAACTATTGATAGAGTTCCAAAAACAGAACTATATAAAGAAAAGGAAGCAACCAAAAATCTTCTAAATTGGCTAAGTTACAGCAGTATACAAAAAATTATTCTCGTTTCCTGAAACATCTCATGTTAAGGTGCCATTTCAAAATGTGCATAAAAAATACAGTTCTGGTCAAATGGAAAAGAAATATACGATCTACCTATTACGTAAATAATATAACATACCTATTATATAATTTCTAAGCTGTTCCGAAATGCGGCTGCATGATTTGAAGAACAATCGGTCAGAACACGTGTACTGTATTACATAGACGTCTCATACTTGAAAAATCGTCTAGTTTTCATAAGGTGAAAAACTAATAAAAACACCAAAAAAATTTTCCTACAAAGTACACAAGTATAGTACATCGATAAAAGTGACCCCATTGACCCCTCTTTTTTTAAATTTTCTTTAATTATAAACATAAAATAAAATAGTTGTCTTTCTCCGTCAAATTGAACTGCGACTTCGCATCCCTCCAATCATTCGAACATTCCCGCCGCGCTGCGCTCAGCCCATCGCGCGTGATGGTAACGTCGTCGCGCCACATGCGCACCGCCCCCAATCCCCCATCATGTGTGCGATGCGTTCCATTCGCGCGCGAAACTCGCGCGGGAAAGCAACGCGGCAACGTCGCCGGAATCGCGCGCTTTTTCCCACTTGCCGCGCGAGCGCGCCAACAAACCATCCACAGATCGCGCACGGCCGTTGCACAGAGTGATCAGTTAGACACCCCAAAAGCGCTGCATTTCGTTTTCTCCAACGGTCGCGGCTCTCTCTCTCTCTCTCCCCCCTCCCCTCTCACTTTTCATTGCAACTGCGCTGCGGTGCAGTCTTGTAACCTTGCTCCTCGCTTTTCCGGCCTGTGCGCGCAGTGTGTGAAAAACCTCGTGATAAACAAATCGCTGCGTGTCGCGCATTTTCCCCGAGACTCGGTGAGCGTGGCGAGTCGTACGCACGGAGAAGTAAAGGAAGAAAAAGGAAGGCCGAGGTAAGGAAGTGCATAGGCGAGCATGTCGCAGCCGTCGGTCGCGGCGTACTTCGCCACGAGGAAGCGTCGGGCCAGCGAGGAGCTGCGCCACAAGTCGAAGGTTCTAATCCTCGAAGGCGATGACAGGAGGGAGGCCCTCGCCCTGATACCCGAGGAGCAGCAGGCGAGAAATGCCGAGCAACAGCAGCTTCCGGTTAAGAGCAAGGTAGGAGATGGGTTTTCTTGCGTCTTGGATTTTCCGTTGGGGGAGTGTAATTAGGGACACGTTTAAAGGGCGCCTGCGCCTGCGCTTGGGACTCCGAAAATGCTGACCTGCTGATTCGACGATTATTGCCTTGCCAACGAACTTTTCGGTTGTTCGTTTTCTCGATTTTCATTATTTGTTTTTCTTTTTTTAATGTTATTTATTTACTTATTTTATTTCTTCATTTGTTTTGTTTTTGTTTATTTTGTTTTTGTTTATTTATTATTTATTTATTTATTAAATTATCTCTTGTTTTTTTACGTGATCACTTGCATACAACGCCGAATTAATCAGCTGTTTATTTTTAATTTTTTTATTTTACATACTTTATTGATTACGGTATTTACGTATTAAGTTAATACAAGAAAAAGAGAGTAAATGCATTTACAAACTTTTAATAACGAATTGTTAATCTAAATATACTCGGACAGAATTCGAGATACCGAATTAAAATAAAAATTTTAACGTTTAAAAAAAAAGTAAAATACATATGGAATTTGCGACGTAACTGATGCTTTCCAAGGTTTTATGCTGAAAGTTAGTTTTTATCGATGTTGCCGTCTGGAAATGACGCCGTGAATTGATTGAAGAATTGATGACTTATCTATTGACTTCAAGTATTTTGATTTAAAAAATATCTATTTATCTGAGTTGCACAATTGATGGACTAAAATATTCACTTTGTTTTAAAAAAGAATCCTGCTTTTTATATTATTTGCAGACAGTTAAATAATCGACTTTTATTGACTTTAGTTGAATTGTTTTTTTAATAAAGAAATGAAGCCAAAATTTTTTTAATTAAAGTATTACAAACATTTGCTATTCGATTTACTTATTCCTATTATTTTTTTAAATTTAGATTTCTAAATAATAGATTTCTTTCTTTTAAAAAAACAGATTCTATTAAATAAATTCCTTTCATATGAATTTTTAGCAAAATATAATTTCTGAATTTAAGAACTATGATTTTTAATTTTCCAGATCCTTTATTTTAAATACAGCTCTTTAGCAAGTCTTATTCTATATTTTTGCATTTTTTATAGATTCAATAATTATTCAAGAATATTTTTTATAAAATAGGTCATTCTTATTTATGCTCTTTAGAATTTAAAAAATATGAAATTAAAATTAGCTATTATAATTTGAAAATATTAAAAATAAAGGAATTATTTAATTTTATTTATTTTGAGTATGATATAATATTTAAATTGTGTTAGCATTTTTTAATAAAATGTTACCTATTAAAAAAAGATGTGGTATTCAGATTAGTATTTCAATAATTATAAGGAGCACAAGTGAAGACACTGTGGCTTACTTGGAATCAATTGATGTTATGTGTGGCTTGAACAATTCACTGACAATGCAGCTTTCTTGGCTTTCTGTGTGTTGCGAAATAGAAAGTTATATAAAATTTAAACGTAATAACTTACATTGTCAGGATGAACAAAATGATTTAAATTTGTCAATTCAGGTTACAAAATACCACTAACAAAATTATAAAATATTTTCATTCACTATTGTTTATTCATACATTTGTTATATTTCATCACTCAAAATTGTATATCCTTGTTTCAATACTGATATCAACTTGTACTTCCTTTATTTTCAGATAAAAATGGAAACAAAGAAAGATATGGTGGTAAGAAATCTCCAATTCGATTTGGGCTGCAAATCGTCGAAGCCAGCTTCACGCGCAAGATCAATCAGAGCCACGAGAAAGCCTGTAGTACATGAAGATGGTCAGACCGACATACGCGAGACCTTGCTGAAGGTCAACAAAGAAATCGAAGAAGACAAGAAAGTGGTATTCGAAAAGCTAGGATGCTTGAGTCCTAAAAAAGCGACTAAAAATCGTGTGTCCAGGACTGCCAAGACTAGTCAAGCTGTGGAGAAAATCAAGGAGCCTGCATACTTCAAGACTCCCACCAAGGAGCCACCAGTGAAACCTAAAGAAATGAGCCTGGAAGAGATCAAGACCAAGGTAACCACCAGCTCGAGACTGGCCGAGCTTAGAGCCAGGATCTCCAAGTTCAAGAGCTGTGAGGACAAACTAGAGAAGCTCAATCAGCTCCAGCAGGAGAAGAGAGAGCAATCCAAGAAAAACGAGGAAAAAATAAAGATCAAGGAGTTCGAGCGCATTCAGCTGGAGATCCCGGTGAGTCCGCAGAAGTCCCTGCAGTCGCCCAGCAAGTTCTTCAGTCCCACCAAGACCATCCAACTGTCGCCCAAGGCTAGTCCGGCGAGACGTCTGCTGTTCGAGCCCAAGGAGGCTCCTGCCAGTCCGGTCAAGGGCAGTCCCACCAAGACTCCCGCCTATCAGAAGTTCCAGTCGCTGGTGGAGACGGGTGGCAAGGCTTTGTCCCTGCCCTACAAGTATCGCTTCTTGGCTGAGGTGTTCCGCAGCATCGACACCGTCGCCGCGATGCTGTACAATCGCAAGGAAATCGTGACGTTCGCGAAGCTTAAGCCTGCGGTTCAGGAGCTCGTGAGACGCAATTTCACACTTGATCATTTGGCACAGGTGAGAAAATGTCGAGATTTGCATGTCATGTCAACTAAACTTTTCTTTTCTATATATATATATTTTTTCTTATTTACTGAATATAAAGGTTTTCTTTTTTATATTCATAATTTGGTAATAGGTGTATAGAAACAATAGTTTATTCATATATTTATATTCAAATTCAAAAGGAAAATAATTTACAAAGAAAAATATAAATTATTAGTTTTGTAGAGATAAAAAATAACATTATTTCTTATCTATGTAGTTAAGTGTATATGCATAGCTTGTACTATGACAGCACATATCTGCATGTTGCTTATAATCATATCTAGCCAGACAATGAAATTTGTATATGTATACAAGTGTTTAGATCAGCTACTAGAAACAAAATTTAAGTACTAAAATATTTTTTAAATATTTTCTAGCTTATTATGTTCACAATTTAATTATTTTTAATTTAATCCTTTAATATGTTAATTACTGTGGTGTTATTAAATATTTATAAAGTTTCCATTTTTCATTATTTAATGTGATGGTAGTCGTCATGAATGCAATAATTATTATTTTATCACAAGAGATAATTATAAGAATATGATTAGAAATTGAGATTGGGATATAATGGGATACTTGACATAAAATTTATCGAATGTATAGAGTCTCAGTTAATTTCGGTTAAATTTACAGTTAATAATTAACTAGATACAAGATTTATACTAATTTGAAAGAACAAAATTTTAAAGTGCAAAAATGCTAAAAGAAAAAACATTTTTTTTTCATATTCCCTGCCAATTACGTTTCTCGATTTATTGCGAAAATTGAATTTTCCTATTTTTTATAGAGTATGATTAAGCTCTCTTTTATTTTTAGCCAATTTTTTGTACAATAAAAATCGCATGTCAGGTCTTTTTAAATGAGTATCCTATGTTACTCCACTGTTTTTTAAAAAAGTGATTTTGGAGTCATATTATTTAGATACTCGATAAATAAAAACAATTTCGTTTTGCTCCAAACGGTACTTTACAGCGAAATTAAGCAAACATTAAATTTAGTGCCCCGTTTTCCCTGACGAATTCAACGTGATATTGTACTTTATGTGACTAGTCTTATGTAATATAAAGTCTCATTGCCCTATAATTTTTTGTGAAAACAAAAATAAAGTATCTATCTATTTATCTATCCCCTAATAAGCGGCGCCACTTCCATTCACACTCAAATCAAAACTTACTTCTCAAACCACCTCAAAGCTAACGATCAACCATCGATTCCTCCGTAGATCCAGAAGATCTACCCCGACGCCTACAGGTTCCGTCAGGAAAAGATGCGCAGCTTCGGCACGACCAACCCGGAAAGATACGAGCTCGTCATCACGCCCATCGTCGAGGCCAACAAAGAAAAAAGCGGTCGCAACACCCCGGACGCGGACAACGTGCTCAAGTCCGCCCAGGAGACGCACATGGGGCCGTCGGTCCTCCTGGACCGCAGGCGCAAGTTCTACAACGAGCTGCTGGAGATCGTCAAGCAGGAGCACGAGAAGTTCCTGCTGAGCCTCGACTCGCCGATGGTCATACCCAAGGAGCGAATCACCAGGTGGCATCCGGAGTTCGACATCGAGGCGTGCAGGGAGATCGAGAGGGCCGAGCTGCCGCAGCCGCCCGAGCAGGAGAAACTATCGACGGCGAAGGAGGTGCTGGAAAGGGCGAATAAACTGTTCAATGATAACTCGAGGATGCAGAAGGCTATCGAACTGCTGGCGGATAATCGGGCAAAGATCGGTACTCCTTGCAATCCGAATACAGGTAAGATGTTTGTTGTTAAGCAGTTAAGAGCGAAACGTTAAGAAAGTTTAGAAATTTTTTTAGATTTCTCGTTTATTATACAGTCAAAAATTAATTTTTCCCCAATACCGAGATCGGAAATCATCCGTTTCGACCTGATGCATATATTTAGATTACAAAATGTCGACTTTACCACGAAGAAAATTTAATAGATCGAAAAAAGTGCTTTTGTGAAAACTCATCAATTTTATGTAATTTGCGTGACAAATTAAAAAAAAAAATTGAGTATCTGATTTAGGATGACTTTTATTCCTGAGAATAAAATGAATTTTATTTTAGGATAGTTTTGAATTGTTTTACTATTCATATTTCAAAATATATTTTTAATAGAGAAATATTCACTGGCTTGGAGTTTATTAAAAATAATAGATCGAAGCACATATTTATTTATACCTTCACTCATCAAAACAATCATAAGATTGAACTCAACAGATAGAAAATGAACTTTTCAAAAATTGTTTGTTGTCTAAGTAACGTCTAAAATCGAGTTTAAAATTGTTTGATACTAGAAAAATGAAGTTATTTTACTCAGTAATTTATGTCTTGAAAATGGTAAAAGTACTTACAATACTTTATGAGATGAAATTTGTTTGGGAATAGGTATTCATGAAGTTCACAATTTGAGACTAAATTGGAAATGAGGGTCACTAGCATTGTGGTTTTTTTGAGGTTCCCAACAAATTCTCTTAAAAGTATTTTACACCCCTAGAAAAATAAACGTATCTGATATGTATTTAACACAATAAGAGCATATGTCAGTTTAATGCAAGGACATCAGAGCAAAATTTACGTTATGTGAACTTTCATTATAAAAATGAATATAGTGGAACTTCTATAACAAATAACAAATGTAGATGTAACGAAAATCACTATGCATATAATGTTAAAAAATGCCGATATCTAGAAAGAGCCTGGATATTTCGAAAAAAAATGCATCGATATAACAAAGTAATTTTACTTCTACGAAGTTTTCATACAACGTAATAACTATAACCCTTTGTTCAACAAAAATATTGATTGCAAACAAAAATAACTAATTTTTAAAAATTATTAAACGAATGTATTTATTATAACTTTTTATCAATACCAATTTTTAATGCACTCTTGTTCGTCATTTATTATTTCGCGGTAGGACTCGATATGATGAAGCCACTATAAAAATAGGCTAGGGGTGGACCTCAGCGCCGCTTCATGGCGAGAAAACCGAACCACAGTGGTGAAAGAATTAAACCCTTTTATACGGGCAAACACAGATTTTTCTTTACGCAATAAATACAATAATAATTTTCAGGCCTGTTTTACACACTGAAAATTTTCTACAGGATATTATTGATATAGAGAATATTTTTATTTATTTTTAGATAGATAAATAAAGTACTTATTTCCATAAGAATACATTTCTCATAACGTCCGACTATGAACCTTAAGGGAAAACTGAAATATTTTGCAAATTAAATTCTATTAAACACTAAAGTATTAATTAATATAATGCAGTAATTTACTTCCATTAAGGTTATGTAAAGTAAATATTACATACTAATAAAATGTAGTTAGTTATTTTTTCTAATTATGACTCCATAACTCAGACATGTTATTGGTTTATAAATGATATTAGAATATTAATCTTTTGTGATTTTGTTGATTCTCTGGACTTAATTATAAATATTATATATAACAAAATCTACTGCATTTTTTTAAACAGTAAATTGAACTCATTTCTTTCCAAGCGGCCATTTTATAGTCGATTGGTTTTTCGCCTAAGAAATTGTCGAAAAAAATAATAATAACCAATAGCACTTTTCTGAAGTAAAATTGTCCGCTCTTTCCGATTCTGAAGTCAGAATTTTGAAATTTCCGTTGGAAAATTTTTTCGACAATTTTTTAGGCAAAAACCAATCGACTATAAAATGGCTGCTTGGGAAGAAATGGGTTAATGTTTAATAATATTTAATTCGCTAAATATATACGAATATCGCCGAAACAACTAAGATATTTTGCAAATTGAACTTTAACGTTACTATTATAAATAAATGCAGGAGTCATATTTTGTTATATATAACATTTATAATTAAGTCCAGAGAATCAACAAAATCACAAAAATTAATATTCTAATGTCATTTATAAACCAATAACATGTCTGAGTTATGGAGTTATGAAGTATATCATATTAACAAAACATGCTTTTTTCATATAATGAAAAATTTATTTAGTTAAAAAATATTAATAAAAAATGCATAGACTCAAAACGTTTAAAGTAAAAATATATAAATTTACGTCTGGTCATAAAAATAACAGGAACGTCATTATAAACTCTGCAGTTCTTTCAAATTAAAAATCCCCTTAAAAAAACCTCCAAACACTCAAACTATCTTTCTCATCCTTTCAGAACTACCCGAGCACACGGACACGATGCGCAACGTGCAGATCTCCATCGTCGACACGCCACCGGCCACCCCGAAGACCCCTGCCAATCCGCTTCTCAAGGGCATCCCGCAGTCCCTCCTGGAGAAAGTCCGCGCCAAGCAAGCCGCCAAAGCCCTGGAAATGATGACCCGCTCGTCGGACGCCAACAAGGAGTCCGTGATGTACGCGCGCCTGCCCGAGATGTCCAAGATCATCCGCAACATCTTCGTCAGCGAGAAGAAGAGCGTGCTTACGATCGAGTTCGTGGTGAAGAAGCTCGACGACTCGTACCGCAGCAAGCTCACCCACACCGAGCTCGAGCAGCACATCAGACTGTTGAGTAAGCTCCTGCCGCTCTGGGCGACGGTGCACGTCGTGAGGAAGGTGGATTATCTGAAGCTAGCCAAGGACTTCGATATGGCCAAGGTTGTGAAGAGACTGGAGGTGCTGGCCGATGAGAAGGCGTGATTCGACGTGCCCCCCCTGGTGTGTAGAATTTAAGTACGATTTGCCCGGTGGGAAAAAGTTTGTGTTGCGAAGGGGGATGATTTGGTTTGAGGGATGCGAGTCGTTGATCGTAAAAGAAAGAAGGTCGGATGAGGCGGCAGGTTTGTGGGTAGTAGATTTAAATTGCAGAGATTTCGCAGAATGAACAAGCTTGGATTTTGCGTTCTAAATTTACGAAAGATATTGACACTTTAACTGCTTTCAGTGTGTAAGGATTGTCATTTCCTTCACTGCTATCGGGTTTTTATTATTATTTAGTATTATTTTAGTCATTATAATATCGGTTAATATTTTTGTACTTTCGAAGTTCATAAAATGAGAAAATTACCGTTTAAACTCATAAATTTACAGTTTCATGCTATGGGGACGATAACAATAAGGGAAAGAAATTCACGACGCATTTTTGGTACAAGTACAAGCGAAAATGTTAAAATCTTGTATCTTGTAGTTCAGATAGTTCAAATGGTAATACCTAAACTAGGCATCTAAACTATTAGATATGACTTTCTTAAGATGAAAATTCGAAGCGTGAAATCCTTGCAGGGTTATCTGCAGAAGCTCTGCAAGTTTAGATTAATTACCCACAAAATTTTAGGGTAGATAGGCCTACAGGTAAAGCCGACGGCTTTTTTTTAAAAAAGAGTGAGCAGTGAAGTGATTTATTATTGAAGCACTGATGAATGTGGTATAAAATGAAGTCTTGAGTCGACGGGTTTTACAACACACTTTTTTGTATTGCAGCCTTTTTCACATTTGTTTATGATTAGTTTTTCTTTTCAAATAAAAGTTTTTACAAGCTTTAAAAAAAGTTTTTCATTTAATTTCATACTTTTTACACTTTTATAATCGATTTTTTTTCGTATGCATGAACGTTATTTTAAAATACATTATGAAATTAAATAATGTTAAGAAATGCGAAGAATGCTGCGTCCATAATAGACAAAAACAGTTTGTTGTAAAACGTTAAAAATCGTACACGTGTATGACATTTAAAAGAAATACATCGCGTTGAAAAACCACAAAAAATAAAAATAATATTTCACGCAATTTATAAGATTAACGCAATTACTAGCATTTCTCAAACAAATTGTAATATACACTTTTTCCACCAGCAACAGCACGGTACAAATTTCGGCAATAAACTATTTTTATATGTAAGACTTAACTATAGCTATATTTACATAATAATGTTCTCGTAAATTATAAGAATGCGTATTACTATTGTACTTGCAGTAATGCATAAAAAGACTTTATAATCAATTTTCGCGACAATGAAAGCATGACTCATTTTTTAATTTTTTACGAGGCATATGATCGATTTACATAAATGTATATGAATGAATTTTAAAGAAATGATATGCAATGAACATGTATACGTTTTGTATCACACTTTAAAGTTACTAAGGACCTTACAGAGAGATTTGAAAAATATACTGAATATTATATTCATAATAATCGAAATATTTTTTTATTGTAAAAAAGTAATTAAAACTCTCTATAACAATATTGTGGATCACATATATACATGTAATATAATACGGAGTTAAATAATTTCTTAGAAATAGTACGACATTAAAAGTGGAAAATATTTTAGGTAACTATGTTACGCAACATTTATATTCGATTTTTGTAAAACGTAAACGATCATAGAAAAACGCTTTTGCCACTCATCCAAAGTAGCTCCATAAACAGTCTTGTCGCAGAAAATCTTGGAGACTACCTCGCGCACAGTTTGGTTGGACCTATAACAAATATAGTGCAATTTAGTTATATTTAAATTAATGGCTTTTAATTTACCCACGCCCTTAACATAATTATTCTAATTATGAATCATTTACATTTATAGTTGAAACCTTTTAAAGATAATTAAAATACTTTATGGTACATTTTTCAATTTTTAAAAACTTTTTAATTAACAAATTCAGTGCAACTAATGTATACATCAATTTTTGCAATGTTTTACAAAATTAATTGAATTTTTGAATAGTTAATAAAATCTTAATGTTTCTACCTTTTTTCAAGATTGTCAACAATAAAAAATCGGTTATATAGTTAAATTTATTTTCACTTCTATAGTAACAAAATGCAAATAAATTTTCTGAAGAACAAAAAATCGATTAGGTACGTAAATAGTTTCAAACGGTGACTTTTACAGTGACACAAAATGCTTTATGGCTTGAGCTGCACCGATTCTCGTAGCATATTTAATAAAAACTCTCTCGTCCACGTACGCCCAACAAACTACCACCGATCCTACTTTCCAAAAACCAAGAAACCCCTCCACTCACCAAGTCTTCAATACATGCTCGAACTCTTCGCTGTGCCTAATCGTCTTCTTGCGTGCCTCGTCCGTCAGTCTCAGCAGCTCTAGCGTACCCCTGTGTGGATCGTGCGGAAACCTGACGACGACGGTCCTGCTCGGCGATTCCGCGAAATCCTCCTCTCCCGCGTCCAGCGCGACCTCCTCCTCGCCGATTCGCTTGTTAAGCTGGGCGTTCACCACGAATGCCTTGTACAGGTCTATCAGGTGGTAGACCGGCACTCGCAGCATGGGAAAGTCCGAGACGTGCGCCGGAGTGTCCAAGGACACGGAGGCTCGACTGAAGCAAGCGCGCACGTGCTTGTAGGCTCCGGTTTCGCCCTTGAGCATGATTTTGCGCAGGGCGTCGACGTCGATATTGTTGAAGAAGACGAGGAGCTCGGTGTTGAGGTCGACGTCGAGCCACGGGCTCTCCTCGCTGGTGCGGAGGAGTTGGAGCTTTTCCAGGGTGCCGATGAGGGATTCCTTCGTTCTGCTGATGAGCATGCCCGAGGATTTTAGAAGGCCGAAGGCGGTTTGAATCTCTTGGACGCAGTCGGCCTGTAGGGATGTTGTTGAGTTTAGTTGTAAGAAGATACGAGTCTTATAGGTTTTTCCAATTAGATTAAAAGGATGATTATGGTAAAAGAGGATGTCGGCGTTAGTATGCTGTTACGTACTTACCGACATTTTCGTATTTTCTATTATACCTGTTGCATTTTTAATTTTTATTGATTATCTTAGTCATCCAGTGTTCTTCAAGGTGTTTCCAACACCGGATGACCGAGATTATTTATGAAAACAAAAAGTTGAGTTAAAATAACGAAAAATACAACGTAGGAATCTGCATTTGGCTCCGATATCCTCTTAATGAAAGTTAAGTTTGGGCTATCCTAGGCAATTAGACGTTGCTAAACTTTTAAAATACATAGAGTTTAGCATAATTAAGACATAAGCTTTGCTAAAAATGGGTTAAAATTCGGCAAGTGTGGTTAAAGTTCGGTTTGCAATGTCTTGGGCCTGTTTTAAGAAGTGTAGTTTGACTGTTGTGAAACTTATACATAAGTTACGTAGCTTTTAATACTTTTTGTAAACAAAGAAATGTCAAACTGGTTTTAATATTTAAATAAACTTGTGACATAGTTTCATAGTATCTTCATCAAACTTTAAAAACTCTGTTCTCAAAATTAAATTTTTTGTTACACTTGGTGGAACCTTAGCCAAATTGTCCTTAAACAATTAATTTTTATATAGGAAAACAATAAAAAAATTGATATTTACTGTTTTGCTATCTAAAGTTTTGATTTCCGCGATTAACTGCATTAAAACGTCGTCAACCATGATGTTATCAACAGGTAATTGTTCATCAAGTTTTTCTAATTCCCTTTGCAATTCAGTCTGCAAAACTTCTAATTTTCTAACTTCTAATGTCAATGGTAGCCAGTCATTTAAATCTGGACGCTGCCTCTCGATTATTTGCTGTAAAAATAATTATATCGTTTGTATATAATAATGCAATTTTATGTATGCTATGACATAATATTTTTTATATATGTAACAAATTTCTAGTAGCTATTACTCACTTCAATTTTTTCAACATATTCCATAGTTGTCATCTCATTATTTCTCATTCTTTCAGTGTGTATAAAACGTTTTGCTACATTGTCGAGGTGTTCACTGCAGATTTTCGCAATTCCAATGTCTATATTATTAGCTCTAGTTTTACTTAAATTCTCTTGATTCTCTTCAATGTCTAAATGAATGATAAAATCTGTGTAGTGTGATCTAGCAGCTAGCAAAGCATTCCACAGCACTGGTATTTTAACAGAATTGAGTGATTCTGAAATTTTATTCCAGACCTGTGAACATTAAATGAATGAATAATATAACAAAAATTGTTCAATCTTAAGAAAAGATGTAACAAACTTTTCTTTTTTCTGGACCACCAGAATAATTGCTAACAAGTGAGAGACAATCAATTATCGTTGATTGAGGTATTTCTTCTATCGTTGGTGGCATCAAATGATCACATATCTCTTGCATTTTTGCACAGTTTTCAATTTGCATCCGCATTTGATCATTTTTTATTTTAAGAATTTCTTTCTTTAATTGTAAATTTCGTCTTTCCGCTTTCCTTTTCTCCAACAAATGTGCTATTACCAATGGGTAAAAAAAAATTAAATTCAAAATAAATATTGTTTAGTAATTTAGAAAAACAATAATGAGTTCATTAATTCTCAAATTTTTTCGAAGTCTTTTAAATATATTACCTTTTTGACGGCATACAAATTCTTGCTTTTTCCAAATTTCTTCTGCATTTTTAATTTTAGCATCAAGTCTTTTTCTTTCCTCTCTAAGGTGAACTGTGTTTCTAACACTTTGAAGCAAATAATCTTTAGGCTCATTCTTTAATTTATACAATAAAATATTTTTCCTCACTTCCGATACTTCAGAAATTGGCCTAATGACTCTAGGTAGATCTTCCCACAATAATCCCAAAACACCTTTATGAAGTCTAATATAAAAAAAAATGTTTAAATGTATTCAAATTTACGTACTTTATTTAATTTAATATAAAGATTAAACTTACGTATTTTTAACATAATTTGTGGTATATGATTGTGGACATTCTAGTTGCCTTAGCCAAGAATTAAACTCAGACAAGTCTGCCATACTCGGACAAACTGTAATTCTCTTCCTTCAAGTATCCTATAATTTTTAAAATTTAGTATATATAAAGATTTTTATAAACTTTTGAATGGGTGCACAACACACTTTTTGATAATATAATACACAATAAAACTAATAATTAATTTAAATAAATCACTTCAATTAATAGTTCTGGTAGTATGTTACTACATTTTTTTGGAGCAGCGTTTTGGAGCAAACCATGTTTACAGTTAAACCAAATATCTTATAGCAATAGAAACACTGTAAGTTGCAATTGTTTCAATTGTACAACAAAAACAACAAAAAACAAATACCGGCTACTAGGTACAGTGTAACATTACTCACATACCATATGCACGTATAAACTATACACTTATACATCTATATCACAAGTGCTTTGTTCGACGACGATTCCGTTGCAAACTCAAAACGACCGCAAAATCATTCGCCGATCGCACATTTTTATCACAATAAAACTGTTTTTCCACATTATTTCACGAGCGTCAACGTATTCAACGACAGCATATTTGAAACTTGAAGATGAAGCGCACTCTGAAGGCAGCCACTTCTCTTTGCAACAACAATTGGGCGGTAACAATTACCGCGAGAATCTCCTAACCTCAATTATGCCAAAAAAGAATGGATCGCGCGCATGCGCATCGCAATTCTCGGAGTCCCCTAATCAGCTGGCGTCCCTCCGCAGGCCTCGGCAGTCCGACGCGCTAAGCTGACACTCAACAATACCAAAACTAAAGTTCCTTTGCAAAATTTTTGCAACCTTTACCTCTCGATATGTCTACCTTAAGACCATTCACCTGCGATGACTTATTTAAATTTAATAACGTGTGAGTAGGATACGCTGCTTGTTTAATGAATTCGTGAATTTGTATATATGCAAATGTGTGACAACGCTAACCTGCTGTGTGCACGCTAATTAAGTGGAAAAATTGAAAGTTTCTTTTTTTTTGTTACAGAAACTTGGATCCTCTCACAGAAACTGTATCCTTTCACGATTTTTTAAATGTAGTTTCTTAACGATGCAATGTTTTCGTTTATTTTTTATTTTGTTTAATTGCTTAATTCGTACCTAATTATAATTGCTATGACTATTGTTCATGATTTTTGTTTAAAAATGTTTTCTTAACAGAAATTGATAGTATGGATTATCCTTCTATATGCAATATTTAGCACACTGGCCCGAATACTTCCAATTAGCAGAATCGCCAAGTGGCGAAATCATGGGTTACAGTAAGTTTGTGAATGTGCTTTTACAGACAACTTTACACGATAATCAATGTGATAATATTTCTTTTTTATGCAGTAATGGGAAAGGCAGAAGGAGTTGACGATAACTGGCATGGACATGTCACAGCTCTCACTGTTTCTCCTGATTATAGAAGACTGGGCCTTGCTGCTACACTAATGAAATTTTTAGAAGAAGTTTCAGAGAAGTATGTTACAAGTTTTGCATATTAAAATTAAAAATATTTTAATAATTTTTTGTTTATGTTTATTTTATCTTCTTTTCAGGAAACAGGCATATTTTGTAGATCTTTTTGTAAGAGTTAGTAACAAAGTGGCAATAAAAATGTACCAACAATTAGGATATATAGTTTATCGAACTGTGTTAGAATATTATAGTGGTGATCCTGACGAAGATGCTTACGGTGAGATTACTTTCTATTTAAATTCAAGTTTGGTTTGATAATGCAATTTTAAAATATCATTTATTTTCACAGATATGCGCAAAGCATTGTCGAAAGATGTCAAAAAGAAATCGGTAGTTCCTTTAGCACATCCTGTGCGACCTGAAGAAGTGGATTAACTTTTTACTCATTTATACTGAACGAAATGAAAATAAAATGACAAACTAAATTAATTTTTTAATATTTTTTATTCATATGGAGATTTATTTAAATTAATTTTTTATTTAATAATTGATATTTTAAAGAGTTATATATCTTTAAATATTCGAAAATAAAGCCTTTATCGTTTTGAATAAGCTTTTTATTTTTTTTAATTCCTTGGTTTTTTGTATATTTTATTTAACAACGTTTTAAAATGTTATTTATTTATTTATTTAATTATTTATTCTAACAAAAAATTCATTTGAAAAGTAAAAGATTTTTTTTGCAAATCTGGTAAAAGACATGAACAGAAGTTTACACTCAAGTTTACAATCTTTACAAATCATGAAAAGTAAGGAAATAAAGTATGCCTCGTTAATTCGAAACTCGGTAATTCGAAATTAGCGATAATTCGAAATCAGGGCTTAGTTTCTTGCATTTTGTATCTTAATCAATGTTAAAATCGCTCGTTTCAAAATTAAATTTTCTTTAACGCTCGATAATTCGAAATTCTAGGCTCTTTCAAGAATGTCTTTTCCTATTATATATTAAGTAATGTCAAAACCGTTCGATAATTCGAAATGTTTGAAATGCTCTATAATTAATTCGAAATAATCACCTTCGTAACTTATATTCTAATTCTGAATTGAAAACTTGTTTATTTTTTATGTAGTCCAGTGCATGCCGAGCTCCTTAAGAGGACTAGCACATTTCAGATTTCTCAAAAACAGCTAGTTATTCTCAGAGGGTCTTTTACAAAATCTAATACTTGTAATTCTTTCATCAAGAAAAACTAACGCTATTTTAAAACCTCCAGAAAAGTGATAGTTTTTGTAAGAGAATCTGAACATTTCTAGTTTTCGTAAGAGCGTCCTTAGTAAAAAACGTAGATAGGATGTGTTCATCTCAATGTACTATAACATTGTAATCTAAAGTGTATATAACTATTGTTCTACATGTCTGAAAAGAAAACACTGATTTAAAAAATAAAAATTGTTCTACGTATTACTAATTTTAATATTATATGGTCAAATCCATTTTTTTATGATTTAATAAACAACTACTAATTCGAAGTTTATAGTACTTTTGTCACTTTTCGGTACATAATTCGAAATTCTCGATAGTTCGAAGTCAGAGTTCAGTCTCTTGGATTTCGAATTATCGAGAGTAGATTATATTGTGTATTACAATAAAGATGCTTAGATTATTTTTCCATTAAAGTGGCTTAGTCGTTCATTGCTTTTGTTTGCTAAATTAGATAATCTAGTTAAGGTAAAGGTACACCAGTTTTAAAAACTTTTTGTATTAATTTTAGAGTTCAACATTCTTTCACTTATTTGTTATTTAATAATAGAATTTTTCATAAAATGTTATGCCATTTCATCCCCAATTATTGAAGTTATAAATTAAATTGCATCAAATTTCATAAAAAAGACCTTATCACAAAAGAGACTTCGAAAAATTTCTAAGGTTTTTTAAATTAAATCAACTAAACTTAAATCAACTTTAGGTGATGAAATTTAAAAAAGCTTAGAAATTTTTCGAAGTATCTTTTGTGAAAAGGTCTTTTTTATGAAATTTGATGCAATTTAATTCATAACTTAAATAAACTTAGTTAAATATTTACCTCAAACTATACTTAGTCGGTTACTAAACATGGTAAAATGTTCAGTTTGATAATATCTTTAAACTAGTTTATCGACAATTACCATTAGACGCTCCTAGTTGAAGGTATTTTACTTTGCTCAAATTAACCCTGAGTTCAAGTTCGACCCGATCTCCTTTACCTTTTTCTTTTTCAGCGTTACTCTTGTGCCAAATTTTAATAAATATAAAATTTCTAAAAGTGAAAAACCTAAATAATAGAATGTTCTTTTTTAAATCATTCAATTTTGATAATATTATTTTACGTATGAATATTTAAAACAAAAAACGTACATTCAATTTAAATACCTTCGAGAATATATTTTAAAAATTACAGCCTGATCCATTTAGAATCTTGACGTCAAATCATTTTTGAATAATTGAAAATAAATTTTGAGAAAACACTTTCGTTAAAAAGAATAATTATTTATAACTTAATAACTAATTGCAATGGCCATGGCCATTTTTAAATACTGATCGAGTTACAACTATTGCTTTTATTTATTTATTTACTTATTTATTTATAATTTTACAGGGGCTAGGAGCCCTTTTACATCAGTAGAGAAAATATGAATGTACAGGTGATGGTGCTGCCCAGACGGAAATCGTTTTAGCACATAAAAAATAGAAAGTATTTATAACTGTTTATAAAAATTTATAAACTGTTATAAATAATTATAAACAGTTATACATTTTTTTTAACTTTTCCTTTTCACCGCAAACAAAGAAATATTACATCGTGCAAAAAAATTTATAACTATTTATAACTGTTTTGAATTATAATTTACTTCGTATAACTATTTATAATTTTAATATCTTCTTTCAAATTCTGAGCTATATATAAAATTTTTCATGTGCCCAAATTCCACGTATTAAAAAATAGATAATAACAGTTATAAATTTTTTTTATGTGCCTATACTTCACGCATCGAAAAAATTGAAAAAAATTTATAACTTAAAAATTTTTATCGACTAATAATTGCAGTTCATATTCCATAATAACTATTATAAAAGTCTCAATTCCGACCTTTATAAACTATTATAAATAGTTTTAAATAGTTTCTATCTATTATTTTCTTTCATAACTAGTTATATACAGTTATTCATACAAGAATATTTCCGTCTGGGTGTGTTTATAAACATATTGAAACAGTATATAATTATTACGAATAAATGTTGAATCCATATAATTATAATAAGATTTCAAAAGAAAAGGAAAATTACCTACACATACACAAGGATAGTTTATTTCGAGCTATAGCTTTTTAAATGCTGATATTGATATAAGGTAGGTACAGGTAATGTGACCATGCAGGTAATGTGGCCACCTATACGAGATCCAGCAAGATCATTAATTAAAGTTTACATAATCCTGCAGGCAATAGATGTAAACAAAGCAATCACGCTTAGTTTTGAAATTCTTCCTAAATGGAGTTATCGTTATATAGGACATTATGCAACAAGGGAATAAAGTCGAAGATTACTCTCGAGGGTCGATTTACTGGCTGAATGAAGCGAGGGCAGTAAACACCCGAGGGAATAGTCGACTTTATTCCCGTGTTGCATATAGAACTTTATATCCGACTTAACTATGGCCACTTTATTGACTTTTATTGAAGATTTTGAAAATTTTTGAAAATTTTGAAAATATTGTATATTTGGAAAAATATTAAAATTTTGAAATTTTAGTTTGTATTACCAATGGATGAGTGGATCCCAGTTTTCAAGTCAACAAAGTGGATACACAGTTAAGTCGTGAATAAAGTTCTATATGCAACACGAGAGTAAAATCGATAATTCCTTCAGGTGATTACTACTCGAGCGAAGCGAGGGCAGTAAACCTTCCCGCGGGAATAATCTACGACTGTAGTCCCTTGTTGCATAATGTACTCCCTGGTAACACAGTCTGACGCACTCGCGATTGCGTCGAAAGTGCACGGCCTGCTTCACACTCTGACTAGGTTTCTGCTGTACGACGATTGCGGCAGACGAGTGTGGCAGGATTGCAGCAGAAGTGCAGCCGACAAGTGCGACTTAGGAGGATGAAATAATGCACTCGCGAGTGCAGCAGAATTGCACCCGAATTACGTACGACGATTGCGGCAGACGAGTGCGGCAGGATTGCAGCAGTCGTGCGACCGACAAGTGCGATTAAGGAGGATGAAATAATGCACTCGCGAGTGCAGGAAGATTGCACTCGACTTGCGTATGACGATTTCGGCAGACGAGTGCGGCAGGATTGCAGAAGACGTGCAGCTGACAAGTGTGATTAAGGGGGATGATGTAACGCATTTGCGAGTGCATTAAGATATACTTCAAAAACGATCACACACCTCGTAGCGAAAAACCTCAGAACACCGAGAATGGTACGAGGGTAGTTCAATAAGTCTTTAGAATAAAGTATAAAAACAATTTTTTTTGGGTAAATTTTTTTTTACTTTTCAACATAATCTCCTTGGAGCTCTATACACTTGGTCAATCGCTTTTTAAGTTTTTTTAATCCTTCAGAAAAGTGCGTTTTCGGAAGTTCCTCAAAATAAGCACTTACAGAGGCAATGACGTCTTCGTTATCCGTAAATCTCTGTCCACCGAGCCATTTTTTCAAGTTTGGAAATAAGAAAAAGTCACTGGCGGCTAAATCTGGTGAATACAGTGGGTGTTCGACCAATTCGAATTTTAGTTCTTCAATTTTAGCCATTGAAACGAAGCATGTGTGAACTCGGGCGTTGTCGTGATGAAAGAGAATTTTTTTTCTCGCCAAATGTGGTCGTTTTTTTTTAATTTCTTCTTTCAGCTGCTCTAATAATGATGCATAATACTCACCAGTAATTGTTTTACCCTTTTCCAAGTAGTCAATAAGTATAATTCCACGTGCATCCCAAAAAACTGTAGCCATAACCTTACCAGCTGACTTTACGGTCTTTGCCTTCTTTGGAGCTGGTTCGCCTGTGGAAATCCACTGTTTGGATTGTTCCTTTGTCTCAGGAGTGTAGTGGTGTATCCATGTTTCATCCACAGTCACAAATCGACGAAAAAATTCCTCAGGATTCCGACTTATGCGCGCCAAAAGAGCCTCAGAGGCGACCACTCTATTGCGTTTATTCTCAGCTGAGAGCAAACGCGGCACCCATCTTGCCGATAGCTTTTTCATGCCTAATTTTTCATGTAGAATTGAAACAACTGCACCTATAGATATCCTTGTGGCCTCAGCTAACTCACGCACTTTTAATCTTCTATCCTTCGACACCATATCGTGGATTTTATTGATGATTTCAGGAGTAGTTGCTTCTACGGGCCTTCCTGAACGTGGTTCGTCACTTATTGATGTACGACCACGCTTAAATTCATTTACCCAGTTATAAACCGTTGCTAAGGCAGGGGCAGATGTGCCATGAACTGAGTCCAATTCATTTTTTATCTCATATGGAGTTAAACCCTTTAAATGAAAATGTTTAATTACCGCTCTGAACTCGTTTTTTTCCATTTTTCTTAACAAGCAATTTTTTTTTTTTCAATTGGTTATAAAAACACGTAAACTCAGAAGATGTGGACTGTGACTGCACCATATACCTAGTCGGGAGTGGTGCTGACTGAAAACAGATGATTTGGAGCGATTCGCGCGCCATCTGTTGGTCATTCTAAAGACTTATTGAACTACCCTCGTAACAAAAAAAATAGCTCCAAAGAGTTTTATCTCTCAGACGGCTTGTGCGCGGTCTCTTAGAGTATTTACCAATCCAAACTAGTCGAGTGAGCCCAAAACTGATGCGCTCGCCGCCTAGCGGCGGTGACTTATGTCCTATATGCTTTGCTTCCACCGGGTCTGTGGACTGCACGTCTGCTGCAATCTTGCCGCACTCGTCTGTCGCAATCGTCGCACGGAATTCGGGTGTAATTCTGCTGCACTTGCGAGTGCATTATTTCATCCTCCTTAGTAGCACTTGTCGGCTGCACGTCTGCTGCAATCCTGCCGCATTCGTCTGCAGCAATCGTCGTACACCATTCGGGTGCAATTCTGCTGCTCTCGCGAGTGCATTATTTCATCCCCCTTAGTCGCCCTTGTCGGCTGCACGTCTGCCGCAATCGTCGTGCAGCAGAAACCAAGTCGAATTGTGAAGCAGACCGCACGTCGGCTGCTGTAATTTTTGTGATTGCACGCACGATTGCAGCAGAATTGCGGCGAAATTGCGATGCTTTTGTTACCAAGGCTATTGCTTTTGCGGGAATAAAGTGCCATTTTGACTCGCTTTTCATGTCAATAAAGTGGCCATTATAGTTGAGACGTGAATAAACAGTTTTATTTTATAAAATCAATTTCATCGCCGCACAGGCCAAAATGATCAAATAGGATTTAATGAAATGCATATTTCGCTTCTTTTAATGATAAGGAACAACGCTGAGGAGGCAGTTTTTGTCATCATTTCTTTTAGATTGTAGTAGCCTTCCTGCACGCCGTGTATTTACAGTGTAAATGTAATGGTTTAAATAAATAAATAAATATATAGGGGAGGGTACCCCAGTATGACCACTCATAGCTATTTTAGCTGTAACTTGTGTGTACCAAGGTGAAAATGAAAATTTCAAAGTTGAATTAGTTGTATGAATGGACCTATTTGACGTAGTAAATTACTTTTGTCCAAAGTTAATAATCTGAGTTAAGTATATTAATTAATAACAAAAAATGAAGATTTTGAGTTTTTGAGAAAGTGTCTCAGAGTATGACAAGCTAATTTTTATAGAAGAGTATTTTTGCTCTAAATGCTTAATAATTGTGCTTCAAAGATAGGTAAAAGTTATAAAATAGTATGCTGTTTAAATCTATATTAACATGTTGAGCGCTATCCATGAAATTGGGTGACTTTCTCCAAGAGCTAAGGCTAGAATAAGAAAATTTTGAAAACAATGGAAAATTCAAATTTTTATGTGGTATTTTACAAACTTTAGCATTCTTATAACGTGTTCTCATCATTAATGTATTCTATTGCTTATGAAGTACAAGCTCCTTTTTCGCCAAAACAGTTTTAAAAATGTCTAGCTTTACATGAACATTGTCATAAAAAAATGTATGAGCCATATATGGCTCATATAGCCCCTGGAGAAAGAAATTTGTGACCATATATAGTACATATAGCGTTCAACCTGTTAATTTAAATCATATCATATATTAAATAATTAGTATTTAATTAGCTTATACGGTGGGCGTGTATTTAACCCTTGGAAAATAACTTTTGACACGGAAATTAACGGCTTTTTCGTTATTCTCGCAAGAATCTTCGGAATTGTGATTTAAAAACAAGACCCTCTGATAATATTTCATAGAACTATAAGATGCAGCTAATCCAGCATATAAAGTACTGCCATATATCGGTATGAGCCCAATGGCCATGGGTGGTCATACTGGGTGGCAGGTCATACTGGGTGACTTCTCCCTATCCCCCAGTGTTTAAGGAACGTTCTACGCACGTGGTAGACACTTTGCCTCTACAACATGCTTATTGACACACACGCGAATGGTTTCTACATTGGCGTAACCTTGCGGTGAAATTTCCGGCACCTTATTGGATATGTGCCTATATATAGTCAATATGTCGTTACCGCAACATATACCCAATGAGATGTGCTATCTGACCCCCCCCCCCAAATCGATGTACAGGTAATATAATTTACATTTATAGGATTTACAATGTAAATGTACTGGTTTAAATAAATAAATAAATAAATAAATAAATATTTAACCCCCCCCCCTCCCGACTGCAGGTTTTTTTCGCTGAGCTGTCATTAAAAGTTGTTAAAGTATAATATAATAGATGCTGAAATATTATAATAATAATGTCACAATGATGTGTAAAATGGAGAATTATATATATATTTTCGCTGAGCTGTCATTAAAAGTCGTTAAAGTATAAGATAATAGATGCTGGATTATTATAATAATAATGTCACAATACCGTGTTTAAATGGAGAACTATATTAACGGCGGCATGGGGAGATTATTACAGAGAGTTGCATCGTTCGACTCGCCTGTAATTTGCATACGTGAAAAGCTGAGGAAGTCATATTACCGCTTTATGTCAAATAATTATGCATAGTTATTTAATATAAACTAAAATAGAAAACTTATTTTGATTGTCGCGATTGTAGTATATTAGCTTATCTACCTTGTCATTTTCAAGTGAATTGTTAACTATCTATTCAATTTATATATATATAAATTTATTTTCATTAATTTTATATCTATCGGGGCGCTTCTAAAAAAACTGAAATATTATTATTACTAGACATAAAATTACTGAAAATCTTTAAAATCGGTTCGCTACTGAAAATAATCATATTATTAATCACACAATAAATCATATGCCGATTCATATGCTGAATCATATGCTGAATCTTATGATAAATCTTATGATGAATTATATGCTGAATCATGTGCTGAATCTTATGATAAATCTTATGATGAATTATATGATTAATCATAAGATGTTTTTGAGAAAATCGTCGTAGGAACAATTAATATTAATGCTGATATCTCGAAAATAATCGTTTACTAATCGGACACGAGCTCCGAAGACTTTCTCACCTTCTTAGCTGTTTTACTCGTCTTCTTAGCTGTTTTTCACCTTGTGGTAGAGCGCGAAGTCATAGTGCGTGGAGTGCGTTTGCGCGATCTACCGTCAGTTGGCTGAGCACTGATGTGTGCTCGCATCGCGTAATAGATGCAAGCGAGTTAATCGGATAGGAAGGCGAAAAATCTTGCCTTATAAAAAGCCCTCCTTCGATGCACATCTCTTCGGAGATGGCGTCGAAGCATTATTCTCTTACGATTATTTTTTCGAGAGATGTTCATTATTTTTGTACATGCAAAATAAAACTTAACAAAAGCAACAAACCGAACTGCGTACAAGAACACCAGTATAAACAAAAATTATTTATACAAAGCAACCCTTCATTTTAAAAATTTTCGATTAATAAACTAAATAAATAACAAATTTATCATAAGTAGGCGAATTATGTAATATTACACGACAAATCATACGACGAATCATATGCCAGACCATATGCTGAATCATATGTGGAATTATATGCCAAATCAAACACGATTTTCTCAATAACACCTTATGTGCAATAATATGATTCGGCATATGATTTATCATATAATTTGGCATATGATTTGTTATATGAATTATTATGTGATTAATCATGTGATTATGTTCAGTAAAGTAAAGAAAAAAAGTTTTCTTCTGTACACTTAACTCTCGTGTACAGGAGAGTACAATCGATATTGCTGTCGCCACAAAGCGCTAAGATATGTGCATGTGTTCATCTGAGGCATTCAAGATTTCAATGCGAGTTCGTATCCCGAAAATTAAGGTAACTAACGTGAACAAGAGAGCACATGCGACATTGTTGTAGCCGTCAAGCTACGAAGATTCTGTGAAGCGTGGGAGGGCGAGTGAAAGAGTGGAAAAGGAGTGAGGTTTGAATTGCATAATAGTAGTCACGAAGTAGAACTTGCAATTTTAGATGAAAGTCAAAACTCATCGTCAAAATCATTGCTCGACTATGTTATCGAAATGGATTATGGTTTAAAGAAGGCAAGTTGTAAAATTACAATATTAAAATGAATGAAAGGAAAATATTCAAACTTGCGTGGTCAGTTTTTGACGAAGGGGAGGCTTTCAGTCGATTGAATATTCATCACTCAAATGAGCAATGTTACAAAAAAAAGCAATTAATCGTTGATGAGTTCTGGGACAATAAAGTTCCAGTCAGACACTGTATTTCAGATGCGTTGTTATTAGTCTTGTTTGTTTGCCAAGGTAGGTGTGCGTCCTAGTTATCAAAGAAGATTAAGTCAACGCGACTATAAATCAAACAAAAAAAGCGTGAATTATTGTCTGGAAATGTATTAATAATGTTCCTAAACTATCGTTAAGTGCTTCGCTTAGTTTTATCTGCAAAATATTTCCCCAGGAGGTCGGATAAAAGGCAATGCAGCTTGACAGGCAATTATAAGTTATGTAAGGGCATGTTTAATTGTTGAGTTCAAATACACCTGCGTTAAATACTTGAAAGTAGAGAGCAGTCTTAGTGTTTTTATAGATGAAAGCTCTGACAACCCCTTCTCTTCTCAGATCCATTCTGCGACAAACAGCAGCAGAACGCATCCACTTATGAAGCATTATACGCGTACTTTTCGACTCTCTAGTCATTCAGTTAATAAACAGCTAGAATTCATCCTACTCACAGTATGCTTATTATAGACAACAAACCCTTGTCCTGACACCGGCCACCTAATCATGAAATAAACATAATGGTCCTTCGACTCGGATTCTGCGGCTGAGCAGAATATAGATAGTGAGTAGATTGACGTATTTAATCATTGAAAACAATTTAGTTTATTCATTACTACTATTATATAAATAATAAAATAAGATTTTGTAAGTTTTTTTGAGAGTTATAGGTACCTTTTGATGAATGGTCGTATCGATGTTATGAATTTCAACATAAAATAATCCCAGCGCATACAAAATTGAGAAAACTGATCGAAACTTTGTGAATATATTCTTTTAATTAAGATATCGCAGTGTCATATATTTATATAGATATGAATGAATCTCACCATTATGTCGAATAACTTTTAATAAGCTAAAAAAACTGAAAATTGACGTGTAACTACATGTCATGATAAACAATAATATAGTATTCCATGTGCGATTCAGATTTTTAAAATTTAATACAGAGATTTAAGAAATAACACCAAGGAGCCACCTTAACCCATTGGACTCGTGTACGTTTGCGGTCTGGCTTCGCTCTTAAGGCCAGGTTACTCCAAAAAACGTGATTTTTTTCAATAAATTTTATTCATAGTACAAAACATGTTGAGTAATCAATTTTTTTTACATATAAAAGCACATATATTAAATTACTTGAAAAAATTTTTTTTTGTGTTCAAAATGGCGGTTTTGAAAATGGCGGCTGAAACTCGTCTGATTAGTAGATGGATGACATCATTTCTTGGAAACGAATTATCTGAAAGCAAAAAACAAAACGGTTTCATGTTCTGTATCGAATTGGCTATGGCCTCAAGCAGAATGAAACATTTTCAATGAAAAAAAAAACAAAATGGCGGACTTTTGAAAAAATATAAAGACATGATGAAGTTTTTAAAAGGAAAGGATACCTTCGCGCACAGAAAGAAAATGGCATGATCAACGGAAAAAAGACAGAGTTGGGGCAAGACGCTATGGTAGATGGGAAAGCAAAAGCAATAGTTGAAGACCTGAATAACAGGGGGAAAGAGGTGGATGAATCCAAGGAAGAAGACAGCTCAGTGGCTCGGGTGAACGGGAGCTTGGCCTCGAGCATAGCTGCACCGGAATGTTACGGAACGTCCTAGGCGAGTGGGAGAACGGCGACATATATGTCACAGAGAGATACAGAGGATAGCGAGGAAGGGCAACAAACAAGACGGATCGAAAACGGACGAACAGAATCTATGGTACTTGGAGGAAGAAATAAATTGGCTGAGAGTGGAGTTGCAAATAGTGAAAAAGAATTGCATAAGAAAAGAGAAGGAAAACAAACAGAGCATCAGTGCAAGAAAGATTTTGGTGGTAAGTATGAGGGAAAAAATGAGCGAGATGAATAAAAGGTGGGAAGATGAAATAGTAAGCCTGAAAGAGTATGTAGGCAGAATAGAGAAGGAGTAGAAATACATACGCAGGAGACAGACCAGGATTCAGAGACAGAGATGGAACAACAAGATTCGGAATTTAACAACGAAACTGATAGTGAGGAGCAGAAAGAAAGCAGGCACACAAGCAGGGAGTATTTAAATGAGATTCCAGATGCGCTAGAAGAGGAATAAGGTAAGTGGGAAACGAAAGAGCGCATGTGCAGGAAAAAAAATATTTTTGTAAGAGGAGTAAGAGCAGTAGAAGAGGGAATAAAAGAAGAGATCTCTACAGGATAGTCAAGGAAAAAATGAATATTTCAATTTATATAAAGAAAATAAGACGAATAGAAGGTGGACTAGTTCGAGATGGAATCATTAGGAAACAAAATTGAAATTATGAAAAGGATAGCATTGCTGAATAAAATGGGAATAAGTTTAGAAGATTAAAAAACTGAAAAGACAGGAAAAGGACAATGGCCTAAGCGTTAAATTGGGTTACTTAAATGTACAGGTCCAGGAAAAAGGTACGAATGGGACGAACTGGATGGAAAATTGATTGAACAAGAAGAAGAGAATTCCTTTCACTATGCAACAGAAGAACGAGCAGAAAATGAGAACAGGAGGCAGAGAGAGGGAGAAGACTAAGGAGGCAGAAGAAAAAAATAGGTTTAGTATCGTATCGTGGAATATAACAGGGATATGAAAAATAGGCAGTGTATGGGATATTTTAAGCGGATTTGATGTAATATTGATACAATAAACATGGTTAGAAGCTAAGAATGAAAAAGTCGTAATAAATAGGTTAGATAATTTTACGTGGAAAACAAAAGTGGCACATAGAATAAATAAAAAAAGAAGGACTAAAAGGGGGGGGGGAGGGGGTATTCCAATAGAGGTTAAAAAAATGGGAAGTGCAAAATTAAGATTACTGAATGGGATTACGATATAGTGATAAGAAGCTCGAATATAATAAAGGATAAGTGGACTAAAATAAATACAGTTTATAATATTGAGAAAATAGAAAAAGTTTTAGGAAAATTAAAACAGATAGTAGAGTCAGGTATAAGAAATGGGGAAAAGGTGATAATAGCTGGGGATTTTAATGCAAGAGTTGGGGAAACGCAAACAGGGGAAGTTAATGGGAATACAGAGGGAATCAGAAAATCAGAAGTCAAAAAGATAACCGCAGAAGGCAAAAAATTGATACAATTTTGTAATAAAATGGGAGGCAAAATAAAGAATGGAGATACGAAAGGAGATTGGGTGGGAAACTTAACGTATGTAGGAGATGTAGGACATTTGGTACTCGATTTAGTTATAGAAATAGAATCACAAGGGATAAGTATTATTGAAGAGATAAGGATGTATACGCGTACCGAGTCAGACCATTTGCCAGTGGTTATTTAGTTCAAAATAAAGAGGAGATAGAGAAGGAAATGAATTTGAGCAATATAATAGCTGAAAGAAAGCAATTGGGATGAAAATAAGAGAGGAGACTATAGGAAAATAATGGAGGAAATAGGAGAAAATCTAAACTCTGAAGGAATGAACAAGCAACTTAGGTGGGAAAATCTATATAATAAAATATGAGAGGCGGCGAATAAGTTAAAACTAGTAGGCGAAGTGAAGGGAAATAAAAAGAGGAAACAAAAAGTAAGCGAAGAAGAAAAAGGGCAAAAATAGGTAGTCTAGATGTCTAAAAAAATGGCTAATAACCAAATAAGGGGAAGATAAACTTAGCTTAAAGGTGGAGAGAGTTAGAAAGATTAAGAGAAAGAAAAAGAAAAAAGATATAACAGAAAAACGGATGGACGTTGAAAAAAGTAAAGATTTGGGGGATTTTTGGAAGGCTATAGGAAATTCTAGATCAAAGAAAAAATCAAAGAAGGAAAACAATATTCCAAAAAGAATTTGGGAATGTCACTGTAGAAAGTTATTATGAACAACACAGGAATTAGAGATAGACAATTATTTCCAAAGATAGGAAAGTGGTGAAGTTCTCACACAAGTAGGCACAAGTGCTACTGAAGCAGGGGAAGAATCTTTAGTAAGGGACAGAGTAGAAAATACAGAATGTGATGGACTAAACAATGATATAGAATTAGGAAAGGTTAGGGGATATTTTGCTGTAGTAGTTAATAATCAATAACTTGAAAAATATCAAATAACTTTATTTTCAATTGACAATAATTAATTTTGCAACCCTATAATTGTTGATTAAAATGTTGTATGCCCATCTGAATGAAAATGGCCACTTTTTCCCTGAAAAGCGAGACCAAAATTACACTTTATGCCCGTAAATCACTTTTTTCCCGCAAATGCGGAAAGAAAGTGATTTCACTAGAAACTATTCCAAATTCCTCTATTTCATCAAGTTCTACCAAGAACAATATTGTCTTTTAACAGTCCATTAGTCCCGCTTTCCAAGTCAAAAAGTGGCCACAGTTGAGATGGGCATAAAGTACTATATGTAACTCGAGAAAAAAGTCGATTTTTTCCTTGGGTGATACTGCCTCGCTTCATTTCGCTCGCTCGGGCAGTAAACTCACCCGCGGGAAAAACATTCGACTTTTTCCCTTGTTACATAATATACTATTTTATGTAAATAATAAATGCATACTTCTTTTACAATTAAGCTTTTGTTTAATTTCATAATTTTGTTCGAGATTATGAACAATGAACATTTATTCATTAATTAAAAAAATATCATAAACAAGAAATAGCATTATAAATCAAAAATTAATCGATGAATCTTAAAAATTGTATTTGATTTCAAATCTTTATAAAAAACCGGAAAAATGATCTTTGATTGATCAAAAATGACCGCGTAATGCCCAATAAAGAAGCAATCAAAAAGCTTTTAAAATAATATAATTACCAATATCTAAAAAAGTAAAAGTCCTCATGTTCTGGGGAAAGACCTCAGCCAAGAGACAGTAAAAAGCTACATTCAGAAAATTTTCAGAACGAATGGTGCGATTTTCCTTAAGTTAGGCTTATCGTAGGCCATGGAAAATCGATTTTTGTACAAAATGATTTTTTTCTCGACAAGAGAACAATACAATGGCTCAAAAATTTTGCTGAATATTGTACTCCATGTTACTGATCATCTGAATTGTTTAAATGTATTTTCATCATACGTCTTCATTATAAAACAGTTTTTTAAATGACACGTTTTAGTTTATAACAAAAGCACTTTCAAATGCATTTATACTGCAGTAATGATAATATTTTTAACATACCGTAGAGCGGGGTATCTTTGGCCACTATTCTAAAACCAATATCTATTAGATCTATAATCTGTTTCTGTTTCTACCTCCCTTAACTAGTACGAATGATAATAAATGCACAATAGCTCGAAAAGTGAACCGTTATTAATTTTAGAATAGTGGTTCAAGACACCGCGCTGGTCAAAGATACCCCGCTTTACGGTACTAAAAGCTACAGCAACATTTACTCTATAACACAAATAAATAAAAAAGTTTCAAATTTCAGATCTCTCCCTTTATTTTTCAATTGTTAATGAACATTGGTATTCGTATTCGTATGGGTCGGGGTTGATCGGCGGCCCCTTTCGGGAACGTGCCAATCCAGCACTCAGGCTATGCCCATTGTACTTTTACCCCTCCTTGCACCTTAGTTTCTCTTTCCTAGATATTACCAGAGATGAGTAGAGAGATAGGCAACAGAGGGGGTTTCACTGCGACGCGTTTTGAAGCAGTCGCAGTGTCCTCACAAACTTTGGCGTACCATATGGCGGCTCGGGAAAAAGGATCAGAATGAGAGCCTCTTTAGACAGCGAGTAAAGATTTTTCAAGAAAACGGAACAAGTGTTTGAATTTCGTCTCTGCAGTAGCTTTACTTCGTTTAGCTCTTCCGAGGCGGCTGCTGTACTTTATTGTGCTCTGAGCGCTCGGTCAGGCATCTGGACTCCGAGCTAATCTGTTTTATTACAGTTTTATTACGGTCAACTTTTACGCTATGACAAAACTAACTTCTTAAAAATAAACAATCATTGTGTTTTTTAACCATGCAATAAAACGTCATTTATTAACAGTAAAAAGAAAATTTGAATAAAAACAATCGGATAATTTTAAGTTACAATATTAAAATTCGTATTAATACTCAGAATCCTTACCTTTGCGATTTATTTATAATGAAACATTCTTATTCTTCTTTTCAAGAGAATCTATTGAATAATTTATAAATATTTTTAATGTTAGTTATTTATTATTTCAAAAAACAGCAAGTATAAAAATGCAGTGACATTTTTTTTAATATTTAGAGCATGCAATGAGATAATAATGTTTAGATAATTTTATGTTGCCTGTATAATATTTGAAAGTCAAGATTTTAGTTATTCGTTGTGCATTGTATCAAAATTATATTGTTAAGGTGATTTATTCTTAGACTGATAGATAAATAAATAAATGATTTGGATAGAAAAGTAATAATTATCTTTATTTTTATAGGAGATCTAATAATATAGCTTCACATTTTCATTGACATAACATTTTTTACTTACATACATTGTTTTTTATTGTTTATATGTTCGTCGTATTTAAATTTTTAGTGTGAAATGATATTTTCTAATTCCAGTCATAATTCATATATCAGTACTTACATTTTTCGCAATAACTAAATACTAATGCTCTAAAGAGGCTCTCATTCTGATCTTTTTTCCCGAGCCGCCATATAGTACGCCAAAGTTTGTGAGGACACTGCGACTGCTTCAAAACGCGTCGCGCCGAAACCCGCTCCGTTGTCCCTCTCTCTACTCATCTCTGATGTTACCCTTGTATTTTTATCACCTGTCATTATACCTGATATTTTCCCTATACCTAGTTACAGATTCTCTTCTACTTTACCCACTTTGATCGATGCATATCGACAGCAGACAACTTGTATAGGAGTCTCCCGATACAACCTGCCCGGCTCCTGAATAGACAAGGTTCTATCAGGTCACACTGATGTATCCACAGATTAGTAGCCCGAGCGGTATTGATATGCTGCTTCAACTCAGATTGGACCGAATAGCGCTCTCTTTCCACTTTTATCTGGAAGCTCGGTATTAGGTATAACGGTATGCACTGCCCTTAAGAGGAGGCCGTATCTACTGTCCTTGTCTAATTACATTTTTGCTATTTATTCAAATAGTATTTGTTAATTGAAAAAGTAAGAGTCATCCCCAATTCTTCGTAAAATAAAGAATATTTTGAGACCTAAAATAATATTTAACATTATTTCCTTTGCGAGAATACATCGAAAAGCGAAAATTGTGGTTAGGTTTTGCGTTTCGAACTATTCTCGGAAAGGAAATAACGTTAGGGACTCTTTTAGGTCTCAAAATATTCCTTATTTTAAGTAGAATTGGGGACGACTCTAACTTTTCAATTAACAAACTACTACTTAATTTATTAGCAAAAATGTAATTAGAGAAGGACAGTAGATACGGCTTCCTCTTAAGAGTGTCCCCGCCGCTTCATTACCGATTTCAGAATACAAAGTTAAGGGGATGCTGGAGTCCCGCCCCCTCTCCCCCTTTGGCAGAACAGAGAAAGTATGAAGTATCTTTTTACACCGATTGTGCAAGTGTTTCCAAATATTTAAACTAATTTGTAGGATCTTGCACATATTTTATAGGGTTCACATCATCAGTTACAATCTGGCCTATTTTGCAAATTTTCTAAAAGATTGTGGTTTATCATATTTATTTATATTATGTATAATACCTTTTGAACACTTTTCATCTTTGTTAATTATTGATTAATTGCTTTTTGTTGACACCACCTAACCGTTCACCCACATTTAACGTCGATTTTGACCAGCTCGTATTTTTCCAATATTCAAACGCGCTAAGTGAAATATTATTAAAGCACCATCTAGCTGCATGTGCACATAATTTAAACTTTTGACGTCCGATGAAACATGGTGATTGTACCCATACTGTCAACACCATTGAATTCGTAAGAACAACACAATCGACATATGTCAACGTAAAATATCTAGTAAAAACTTAATAATTCAGTTGATAATGACAAGATAGTTATATATAATATTGTCAATTGAAGTGAATTGTCTATTTTAGCATTCATGGCTGATTTCTTTATCAACCCTATTCTCTCCCTCGTAATAACTCAAGATTATTTTTTTCAGCATTTCACGTATGCAAATTGCACGAGTAATACCCGCAGTTTGCTTTTGTCGTGTTTGATTCTGCTTTCACACGCATAGGCGGCGACAAAATTATGTAAATTATCCCGCATTATCTTATATTATCTAATATTATCTTATATTTTCGCGACTCTTAACAACAGACGGAACGTCTGGCAGACGAACGTTTTCATAGGCGATGACGATCGTACTTCTACGGTTACGGTTAGTCAGGAACAACCTAAACGGAGACGTGGACGGAGAAGCAGAATGGTGGAGATAACCAAAGAGCAGAACGGAATGGAGATCTACGAGGGTCGGTACTTCGTCATCAACAAGCGCCTTCAGGAGCTCATTGGAGTCTGGCCGTACCGGAGCGGTCTCAAGAATTACTCCACTTTCACGATCCTGATACTCTACTTCATACTGATGATATTATCTCAAGTAAAGGGACTTTTTAATCTTTGTCTTTTTCTTTGTCTTTTTTTTCGTACGACTACGATGTAATATTCGCACCTTCTATGTGTATCCGCAGATTAAAAGCTTGTATACTCAAGTGAGAAAGAATGACAAAAGAATGGTAGAACACATCTTCTCACTGCTTCTTATAACTGCAATATACCTCAAACTGTTTATGATGCACGCCGTCCAGGCTAAGGTAAGTTGACATTTGTGGCGAGTTGTGAAAATAAAAAACAGATAAATTGTCATTTTTAATTCCTGGAAGAAAGCTTTATAATCATACACAGAAAAACTTAAAAAAAAAGAAACAAACTAACAAGGAGAGTGTAATCTCCCAGAAATGGATTTGGATCAGGTTTTGATAGGTAGTTTCTGGTAATCTGTAATGATGCCTAGTATCCGTAGTTTTGTCTAATGAGCCTTCGTTCTCGAGATTATTAACTATTTTTCTTAGAAGATACGAAACCGAACAGGAAATGACCGCTCCACAGGCCTCGACGGAGATGAACGTCGGAAGGATAACGTAAAAAAAGACCTAGACGAAATTGGGAGAAAATATGAGGGATGGATAGACTGGGACCAAAACAGGGAAGAGTGGCGCGCTTGTGTCAGTGCGGTGATGAACTTTTGATCTGTAACACCATCATATGATAGCAATATTAAGGAGTTCGATATACTTGACGGAAAAAACATCTGATTCGAACGATTTGAATTTTTTGGAAATCCTCCAATTAGTATTAATACTCCACTGAATATTCGTGTGAACGATTAATCGCACAGAGGAAAGGTTATACAAATGATTATGAAGAAGACAAATCGTATCAATTTAAATTCGATATAATCAGAAAAAATAAGTTGTCTAAATTACAGAGACGTGAAGCGTTCAGCTCCGTGTCTAGATCTCGACTGTCGCCGTTGCGGCCACCCTCGCAGTCCATCGATGCGGCAGCTTGCCGCCGATCGTCGACGATCGCCGGAAAAGCACTACTTTTCCCTCTCTTCATGTACTTTGTCGCATGATAAAGTACATGACGCACATTCTTACTCTCTCACTGACACTCACTCTTAAAACAAACATTCTTAAGAAGGCTCCAGCACCTCGCTTCGGCGCTGGCCTCTCGCTAATCTGGGCCGTTATAAAAAAGGGTCCGCGCGCAACCCGAGCTCCGCGCGCCTCAGCCTAACGTTGTGCCACCGCTCAACTCTGCGCTGCGCATTGCCAGATGCTGATACTTGAGACTGGGCTCCGAATACGACGTGCTTTTCTTCCACGAATAAGCAATAAATGTCGGCTCGAAAGTCGCACGGTGTCTCAGTTTCCCGCGCTCGTTGAACAAGGACCTCTATTCTCTATGCACACATGTGCTTCGGCCGCGTGTTCTGTAGTTGAAAATGCAGTTTTCAGCTTTCTCACACGAATGTTCATTTACAGCAAAATAAATAACGCGTTTGCTGATCCTGCATTTGCCCAGACATAAGTCTGTGACGCAGGAAAAACTCACGTACCTTTTTTATAGATGACAAAACCTACATCAGAAACAGTAAATAACAATACTCGCAATTAGTTACACAAAGAGGAATTATTAGAGCCTATATTGTACGCGTTGCGTCGCCATCGACCAATAATTAGTACGCGTATCGACACCTACTTGATGTATCCCCGTGCACATCAATCCAGCCAGAACGCGACAAGCTGGCCGCTCTCTTCTTTATTATCAATTTAACACTATTATATTCGCCGTCAATATTGTTTTACAATGATTAACATTACTTCTGTTGGTAACAATTAGGTTAGCCAGTATGTGCATTTGATTCAATAAAATTGCAGTATTTAAAAAAAATTTAAATCGTCTAATCAGATGTTTTGTCCGTCGAGTGTACATATAAGGTGAGCCTAGTCTGCCTAAGAGAACTCACCTAAATACAGAACACAACACAAACATCTTCTGGACGACTAAGAGTCGTCTAGGGTAGGCGTAAAAGTTATGATCCCACCCTTCAAACATTCATCAAGAAACAACAACTCAAGTTCTATACTGTGATTCTCTATTGGATACCACACTCCCGGAAAAAGTAGTCCCCCACTCGGACTCCCGAACTAGGACTACCCGGGTAAGCCATAACAACTGACATGCTCATGTTGTTGCGGTAATGAGCTCTCGAGCTAGACAAAACCAGAATATAACAATAATACGTTATTTTAGAAAGCAATGGTATCTCTACTTCTGGCTATCAATTTGTAAGTCTTTGTGCTAGAAAAATGATCTAAATGATAAATAAAAGTAGGTGGAAAGAGCTTTATTTTGAGCTTTGATTTGCATAAAGTTATCAGATCCTAAGTTATTAACAATTGAAGACAGTAACTGAGAATATCTAAAATATTAATGAATTTAAAAGATTTTTCCAGAGTTTTAAAAGAGGATGTGTACATTCCTTCTAAGTACATCTAGTTGGGGCGTCAGGGACAAAAAAGTGTGAGTTAGCCCAACTCCAACCTAAAGCTATCACCGAGGAGTCTAATGATAGTATTTGACCAGTAGAATAGGCCCCTAAATTCATTAGAATGTGCCTGGTGCACAAGTGCGATTATTTATGCAAGAAGTAACCCAATTACGGCTCTTTTTTTACTTCTCAAAAAATAGTTCGCTAAATATGGATTTTATCAAAAAAGGTTACTCTAATAAAGTTGTTTAGAAGTAAATTTTGTATAGGATTAGTAGGTTTTGAAAGTCAAAAAAAAATTTCTTTTTCAAAATGAACGTTTAAGGCAAAAAACTCAAAAAAGTTTGCATATTAAAAAAATTCGTTAAGAAGGGTTCCATTTTGCCACGAATGCAAGTTAAGATACCTGTATGGGTACTTAAAAAGATGAAGAAAAAAATCTTTTTGTAAAATAAATCGCTTTTGTCACCTACGATAACTGGAGTAAATCGGCAGCATTTGATGCGAAACTTCCCAAAAAGGTAGTTTTTTACTATCTCTTGGATGAGTTATTTGCCCAGACCATAACGACCTTAATAGTTCGAGAATAGCACAGTCATTTCTTACCAAACAAGGCTCATTTTTTTCGTTTTTTAATAAAGATTCGAAATTAAACAGAATTTTTAAGATTTATCGACTCGTTTTTGTTTTATAAAGATTTTATTTTACGATTTATAATATAGAACGAAAAATAATATGACTCGTTTTACATTTTCCATAATAATACTGATAATAACCGATGTTTCAATTCAATTATATCTGTATAAAAAGTTTGTTTTAATTAGGAACAACCATTTTAATGCTTGTAAAAAAATTAGGTTAAGCAATTATTATCATTGCATAAATCTGTATAATATAAAACAACTAACGGTGGGTATTCGGAAATAAGGTCAATTTTGACTCTGTTTCCTTTGAAAATTAAAAGCAATGCATTTACATTTAATACTTTTATACAATAAGAATATATGTAACTAATATGGTAGTTTTTTGCTGGAAAATCATGTATTTTTCGAATGTATAAATAATTTTAAAGTTAAAAAAAACCAATGCACCTATAACTGTACCTCTGAGGTGGTATGGTGAACTGTAATTTAAACTAAATATGAAATTATTGTAAAAGTTTTTCTTTTGACAAACCATCATAACTTAAAAGTCTTTAGAGAATAATGGAAAAAACAAACACTAACCTTAAATATAGATAGATTACTACATAAATTGTCGATAAAATATATTGATACTCTATTGATACTAATAATAAAATTTAAACCCCACATTAATAATTACTTAAAAGATATTTATTTTAAACAATTATTAAAAAAAAAAGTTTCTTAAAAACCGTTAATAATAGACACTTTTCTTAATCTAGTAATAAAAAAAATATAGCATTTTAAAATAATTTATTAAAACAAAAGATTTCATACTAGAACAGTTTCTTAATTTGCGGAAGTGTCAATGAATTGGGAGCCGTTTTTTTAACGTAACCATATTTGTGCTCCCATATGGTGCTAATCGACGGCGGCGGTCCATGCTGTGTGTTTGTAGAGAAAACACACTCAATTTTAAAGAGGTGCTTGTATCAGTCGGCAGAGACTAGGAATCGAACCCGGGTCACCGTCGTGGGAATTCGACACTTTACCGACTGAGACACCGTAAGCCCCAAGGTTGTTATTCTTTTAGTAATTATCTAATGAATCTCAAAATTCTAACAAATTCTGTTCGTTTTGAATTTGGCTTTCAACCTCTTTAAGACACACAAATGTGTTAAATTTGAAAACAAGTGGTGCATATAAGTTTGGGAGGACTAGGTCAATTCATTTACTAAGTGGGGTGAATCAATCATCCAATCGAAAACATTTAATTAATCCAAGTCCTCAAGTAAATATGCTTATTGTTTACTGTAAGTATTAGACCTGGTTTTGTATAGTCATGATGCATCCATTCCCCCTTATAAATCAAACAATTTTAGTATATTTTATATTTAATCTAGAAATGCTATACGGGGGTTTGGGGTAGCTAACTAGAAATCCGTTGTCTATAAAATTAAAAAATTCAAAATAGCGGATCCAATATTCCATTTTTACGACAATCGAAGTAAAAACGTTGAATTATCAAATCTTTTCGTTGATGTGATTGATTCGACCCACTAGCTAAAGCGAGGGTTACGGCAATACAAATTCACGTAATTGCGACTTTGTCGGCTGATAATAGCTTGTTTTAATATTTTAGAATTGGATTCTTTTTAATATGAATCGACTGATGATAAAATATGACTTTTTTCAAAAAATTACTTTAAAACATCATCATTATTAACAGAAAGTTTTTTAATTTTGCAAGACGAAAATTTTGTACGAAAGAACTGCAAGTAATTTTCAAATAATCACCAACCCGGAAGAACGTAAAATACTCCTCCACTATTCCGAGAGAGGAAGACTCATCAGTGTTGGCTTTATAAGTACGTATACCTGAAGAATATTCTTTAAATATGTTACAATTAATCGTATAGGTATGCCATATTAAAAAATGATGAATGGATATATTGGATTACTCGTAATCAAAAGAAATTAAGAAAATTAAATGTTTCAAATTAATTATTTAATTTAAAATAACTTGATTGCGTAACATTGAAAATAGGGCTATCGCTGGGTCTTAAAAGGTTAAATCGAAACTCAACGCTCATCGAAAAGTTTCATAGGAAGTCGCTATCGGCGGTATTATCGAGCCGAGATCTTTAATTATTTCGTGTAATTTTCTTGTCCAATGAATATTTTTTAGATATATAGCAGTGGGTCGAAAATAATTTTTTTTTAAATTATTGCGGCCTCCATTTGCAATATTAAGGGTTGAAAAAATTGCATCATATTCAAAGTTTAAATTTACAATGCGACACTCTATTAGCAGATTATAGTTTAACTACTGAACATGGCTGACGCGGGGTAGGGGAGAACGGGGTAATGCCGGTCACTGGCTAATTCCGGTTACTCTTTTTTTCAATACTCTAAACATTTTTAGGTAATAATTCGAATTCAAACGCAACATAAAATGCAATTAATCTACTGTTCAAACAACCTTCTATTCAGTATTATTAAGGAATTATACACAATTAAAGTTTAGGTCTACATTTCTTATAAGAAATCTGGTCTATAAAATAAGCTTTTATGAATATTATTTGTTACTTTATGCAGTTATTTTATGCAACTTTATTAATTTGAACAATCTAAGAATACGAAGTAGTGAAAAAAAAGAGTATAAACCTATTGTTTTTTATCATTTTAATTTAAATTACTAAGCAGAATTGGGGTAATACCGGTCACAATGTTATATATATGACGCTCCCGAAAGTGAGGCTAAGAAAGCGTTCCGCTGCGCTCTCAGGTAGGGCAACTTTGCTTAAGTGTTTTTGATTGAACAGTGGCTATGTGTTACATATTTCACTATGTAAGTGCGAATAATAATGCGACTGATCATATGAAGGTTCATATAATTGATTTAAGTAAATGTTTTACATATAAAAGTAACTTTTTAATAGTGAACGGAATTGTACCAAGGCTGACCGGTATTACCCTTTGATGTGGAGTAAATCCAGTCAAAATGCTTCTTTTTATTTCGTCTTATAGCTTCGATATCTTACATTTTTATATTAAACCAATAAGAAATATTTAAAGTTAATGGTTTGAACTAACATAATAATTATTTAATGTTAATAAAAAACAATTTGAAAGTAGAAATAACAAGCACTTTTTCTTAGGTGACCGGCAATACCCCGTTGTCCCCTATGCTTCTCCATAATATTTACATGAGGAGCATATTTAGAAATGGAAATACAAGGTTAGTTTGTAACAAAAGAACTTGTTTCTAGACAAGTATACGTTCATTGGACATAGTGTACGTTCGTATAGTGTATGTAACATTAGTTACAGGATCTTTTATCACAAATAAAATCCATAAATCCATATCTTTTATAGGAAATATTCCCGGCGGGGGCCATTATGTTTTTCGCTGTTTTTTTATGGAGAACAGAAGCGCCGCTTTAGGATAGGTGGTAGTTTTCTTTGCCAATCTCACAGGAGCTATGAGATCTACGCCACTAATGCCAATGGATATCTTACTCAATCGGAATACCATGGCTTTGATCTGCACATAACAGTGACTGCCAATACGAGGACCAATACGAGACTAAGAAACTGGGTGATATCCTGGTATCCTATCATGGAAAATTAACTAAAGGGGGTAAATCTTTTTCGATTCATATACCAGATAGAAGGGAACGGGTACGGAAAAAGAAGGAGTTTATTCGGGGTCTAACCAGCGGTTCACTGCTGGCTTCAAGAGAGAGGTGAGACGAGGAGCTGTGGCGTGGAGGGCGGGAACGATGCGTGTTTCAGATTGAAATCAGGGCCATAAGGAAGTATTCACGGAACATGCTGGCGGATAGGGGGCTACATGGTAGAACCACGATCTGCATAAGGTGAATGTAGTCAAGTTTTTCCAACAGATACCACCAATGCATGGGTTGTGAGCTGACTGACGAGACACTGCCCGGCCAGATACCACCTGAAGAAGCTTAAGCCAGCTGAATCGGATTTATGCAAGTGGTGTGAGGAAGAAGCAGAGACATTACAGCATGTGATTTTATGCTGTCCTGCGTGGGTAAGCGAAAGACAAAAGATGTGGGGAACTCCAAGGATGGAATCCAGTGATCTCCGAGACTCAGGCATTGGGGCAATTTGTATGCTGTTAAAGAAGGTTGCAGAGAGGTGGGAGCTGCAGGAACGACCGCCTAACCTGCACTAGAGGAGATTGAGTAATCAGGTAAGGGGAATAGCATAACGGATTTCGATCTGAGTGCTTGACCCGCAAGGGGGTTCCCGGAAGGGGTCGCTGATCCATCCCCAATTTTTATCTATCTATTTATCTGTAATGAAAGATCTCGACTTGATAATGCCGCCGATAAATGTGTTTAAAATAGTATTAAACTAAAAAATTAGAAATAGTAGATTAATATGTAAATCAAATTTTGTGAAACAGGACTTTTTGAGAAAGAAATTTTGATTGTAGAAGTAATATCGAAAAAAATTACCGAAATAACTAAATATTTCAGATGTTGATATAACAAAGAATTATTTCTTTTAGTGTACCTGTTGATGACACTTGTCTTTTTCAACATGACGCCGTTTGCAATTTCCGTTTTGGATATTGTGATACCGTTGAATAACGTGACTCGCGACAAAATCTACATTTTTCACGGCGATTACTTAGTCAACGATGAGGATTATTATTATGAAATCTACGCAGTGGAATTTTTGTCCAGTACTATTTTGATTATCCTCGTTTGTGCAACCGATCCAATGTACGCCGCTATCGTCGAGCACTGCTTGGGACTATTTAAAATTGTCGAGTGAGTCAAAATAATTGGAACATTCATAGCTATATCAGATAATTTTGTTTGTGAATTACTACAGGTACCGTTTGAAAACGTATAAAAAATTTTATAGAATAGGAAATATCTCGACTTTTAATAGTGTAGACGTGGACGAATATGATGCAATTATTAAGACGATTGCATTGCATAAAAACGTTATAGGGTTAAGTATAGTTAGAAATATAATTGTTATCTAAATTACAATTGTTCGATGTGAAATTAAAGTACAGCAACAATGTATTCTCGTATAATTTCAGATTTACTGACGCCATTCAAGAAACTTATTCCGTATATTTTCTGATTGAAATGGGAATGGCTATGATTACTATATCCGTCATTTCAATTATAGTAAGTAGTTATTGAAAAAGAAAACGTTATTTTTTACTTCTTTGTACATTTGTATTCGGATTTGTTTTTAGCTTTTTCTTTGAGAAAGATTTATAATGATTAAAATTATTTGAGTAATTATGAGGTAGCGTACAAGTTGCCTTTTAGAAATTATCAAAATTCTTTTTAAATTTTTCATACAAAACACATCTTTTCTTTGCAATATAGTGAAAATATATAACGAATAGAAACGTCGGGTCAGAAATAATTTTTATATTTTACATGTTTTTTTTTCTAATAATTGGCAGGGCGACGGGTTTATGTTTTTAAAGGGATGTATTAAACCTACTTTACTAGCTGATAAATTTATTCGAAAATTTCGCATTTCTCAAAAAACACGCATCAGAATCAAATTTCCTTTTCAGAGTCGCTTTGGTTAGGTAAAATATATATATATATAGCAAAATGCTGGAATCATTAACAAAATAAAAAATTAGCAATTACGTGATTATGCTTATTGTCTTATCTGATAATAATTTGCGTGTTTCGCTACGTATTGTCCGAAAATAAAGCGACCCCTAAAAGAAAATTTGATTCTTACACGTATTTCTTTTAGAAAAAAGTAATTTTCGAATATATTTATCGGTGGGTAAAGTATAGGTCTGACGCATCCCCTGACGCGTCCTCCAGTAATTATTCCAATTTTGAGGATTTTAAATTAAAAAATTCTTACAGATTTGGATTATTTGTGGGGCTTATAACTTTATATTCAATATGCTAAAAATATCATGCTCGAAGACCTTATTTCTGCTAAAAAAGGTTTTATTTCGAGTTTATCCACCTGCAGCCTCTTGGCCTAGCAAGTGTCTCATACCTATTTGTCTTTGTGCTACTTTTTTCGATACCTATATTTTTCCTACCTAATCACATCCCGCACTCTCCCAGGGTTATGCCTGTAGAGCGGGGAATACCTGTATCGGAAGAAAATAACTGCTTCGGTATGGTCGGTGTATTTGGCATGTTCAAACTGGATATATATGTCACATTCCGTAGTTTTAAACACCGAATCCAATCATTCCACACCTCCCGCTAACTTTATTGAGTGTGAAACAACACCTATTAAGCGATCGGACGAACTTGTATTGTCCACGGGGTTCCCTGGCAGTCACCCATTGAAGTACTAGCCTTGGCCAACGCTGCTTAACTTCGCCCATCGCCACAGATGTGGCTCCGTCACCCCGCCACAGCGTTGGTTAAACGAAATTCTATTACTAAAAAGGAAAGTGTACGAAGAGCGGGTCGCGAATTTTGATGAGGATTTGAGAGGTGTTTTCTGGTGCCTAAAAATGAACTCTAGTGAAAAAATGGTATCTACTTCAGATCTTAACTCAGCAAGTTTTTACTAAAAAAAATAATCCAAAAGTAGGTAAAAGTAGAACGAAAGAGCTTTAATTTCCGCTTTGTTTCATATACAAATATTATTCTCTTGCAAAGTTATTAATTGTCTCGCTTCACTTGGTCAGTAATTCACGGGCGGGAATAATCCTCAACTTTATTCCCTTGTTGCATAATGTACTATTTTAGCATATAGGATACTTTATATACCTCGTAAGTAATTCATATTAGCAAGAATTTTTTAATTTTAAACAAAATCTTAAAAATAGCAGCTTTTTTAAATTTTGGAAAAATCACTACCCTTTAAGGGGGTAGGCCTAGGTTAAACTGAAAGAAAGATTTTTTTTGATAAGAAAGAAAACTTATTTATTTTAAAAGCAATTATTCTGAAATTTTTTATGCTATCAATACTTTTTAATAACTTAAATTTTACCGCTCTAATTGCAAAATCTTGATCCTACACGTCACAATAAACCACTATTTTGAATAACATTTATTAAAGGAACTTTGTTCCTCACACGATTCTAGGTTACATGATGATCGAAAATTTTGTTTTCGACAGTTATTCGACTCCTTTTGACCTGAATTACAAAAACCGTGGAGCACTTTTTCATTAATTTTTTTATTATTCTTTTTCGTAGATCTAAACCATTTTATAAAAAGTATTAAAAAATTTCTTTCAAAAAATTGATTAGATCTCCATAAAAAAAAATAAAAAAAAATTTTAACAAAAAAATGCTCCGCTCTTTTTGTAATACAGGTCAAAAAGAGTTGAATAAACGTCGAAAAAAAATTCTCGTTCATTATGTCACCTTGAATTGTGTGGTGAACAAAGTTCCTTTAATAAATATGGTATTGAAAATAATCATTTATTGTGACATGTAGGATCAAGGCTTTGAGGTTTTACAACCGTAAAATTTAAGATATTATTATTATATATCGATAGCATAAAATTTTTTAGAATGATTACTTTTGAACATAAAAAGTTTTCTGGACTCGTAAAAAATAGTTTTCTTGCGTTTACCCAGACCTGTCCCAAAAATACATGAAAACTACAAAAAAATCGTGACGTCACAAGTGTAAATATTGTCAAATTAAACAATATTTAGATAAGCGCCATTTTTTTCGTAACCAATTTGAATGTTTTGGGGCTTATTTTTTACCTTAAACATTTCTCTACAAAGTTAACGAAAGAAAATTTTAAAATAATATATCTGTAATAAGAGAAAGCTAATTATTTATAAGTAAACCCGTAAAATTTTATAAAAAATTGGCTTTCTTTAATCACAGATATATTATTTTAAAATTTCCTTTTTATTAACTTTTTAGAGAAATGTTTAAGGAAAAAAATAAGCCCCGAAACATTAACATTGGTTAAGAAATAAAAAGAAAAATTGGGGTTTAACTAAATATTATTTAAATTAACAATATTTACACTTATGAACGTCACGATTTTTTTGGAACAATTTTTTTTATGTAGATTTGGGGCAGGTCTGGATTATACACAAAAAGACCTTTCCACAAAAGAAGAGTCCAGAAAACTTCTTATGTTGAATAAATTTCTAAATTTTTAATTTCTAGTATATTATATGTACGATGAACTTTGTACACACATATTATTGTATGCATTATGTAATACAATATCTTTACAATCGCGTCTGAAAGTGAGCAAATTTTCTAATCTTCTCAGTAATGATTAAAAATATTAGGAAATTTAGAAATATCATAATCCTGTTGTCGTATTTTATTATAAAATATTAGCAGCTATTTATCTAGAAAAAAAAAGGAATACGTGCTTTTATTTGACTTTAGACTAAAGTTAAATAAAAACATCTAATCATTTTGTTTTTCTTCAAGTAACTCCCTTAAGAAGAAGAAAATAAAAAAATAAGCAAATTTTAATTTCGAAAAATGCTTTTGAAATTATTTAGAGGTGGCTACATCGATCTGAAAAACGAGCTTTACCAACTTTAGGTTTAAATAAATAGCAGCTAAAATTTTATAATAAAAAAACGATAACAGGATTATGATTTTGTTCTATATTTCCTTCTATTTTTAATCATTACACTGAGAATATTAAACAATTTGGGAATTTTTGATCACCCTAGCCCTAATACCCTACCATATAGGGTATGTTCCCGCGTTTATTCGATAATTTTCAGTATTATCGGCAGCGATATTGCATCCGTGATGTTGGATAGTGCTACATTCGCTTAACATAATTCAAAAATATACTATTAAGTGTTTTTGGGGAGATCTTAAGGAGAAAAACAGTTTAACAGTCAATAATTATAAAACTTGAAATTTTAACGAAATTCACTTAATATTGTCCATCATTTTGGTATCGCCATGTTGAATGAAAAAAAGCTTATAGCATATTTTTCAATTATTGGTATCGGGAACACGTTTTAAATAGTTCTCGTGATAATAGAGGTACGTTTTCATGGAGAAACTTAGAAAAAAAAGAAAAAAATTACCTCTTAGATTAGTAGTTTTTATAGTTTTCCAAAAATTTTATATGAATTGTAACTTTTTGCAAAATTTCTCAACGTCATTCGAAAGAGCAAGCTCAAATCCCTAGAATAGTCTGAAGTCAAAGTAAATACTCAGCACATTTCAGCGTTAAATGGCTTAAATAAATTTTATATAATTTATTTTCAGATTGTCATTTATCTCGCAGCTAATGATTTTCTACAATGTGGAAGATACATGTTTGTTTTACTTGGTTACACAGTGCAAATTTTTTATTTTACATGGCCAGGACAAAAACTCATTGATTATAGTGGTGATATTAGGAAAGAAACGTAAGTGTGTTCATTTAGGGACGGGGGGTGGGGGGGGGGGGGGCTAATAGAACGCTGATAAAAAACGAATTTTCGGGGAATGCCTTATAAAGAAACTATTACGCGCATTACTTTGAAACTTATAGGACATTTTATTATGCATTTCAAGAATATCTAGAATCTCTTTTAAGCTAAAATACTGTTATCTAGAAATATTCTTATTAAGGATATTCACCGGCTTCAAATCAACCCTATGTATTAACATTTATATAATTGTTACAGAGCTCGCATAGTTAAAATGACATTGTTATAAAAAATAAGAGTATTTCGTGTTATGGAAAATTTTTATTTTTTAATTTAATGTTGCATGCGTAAATATTGCTCACCAAAGAAATGTCACATCAAGTTTTAGTTTTTTGGGTATTTTGGTATGTTTGAAATAATATCGTCGATTCATTTGTTATGCATTTGAAAGAGCATACAATTACCTATCTTTTCCGATCTGAAATTTTAAACGGTATCCCCTATTATAGTAGCCAAAACCTTCTTATTTTTCCATTTCGCTTTTTCTTTCGGAAGACTCGATGGTCTCGTTAGCTTATGCTACGATAGTACCTATAAGGTAAGCATCGCTTCGGTAGTGCTATTGAGGCTAACAAAATTATTAAGAATTATACCTATACCGCATATATTGAAATGATTACGAAAATTCAAACGTTTATAATGCTTACACATAATGTTTTTCTGTCATAAATAGACTATATAACATCAAAAAATTCTCAAGATGTCCAAAACCGGTATATTCACCCTGGGCATCAAAAATGAAATTTTCTTCTAATTTGAAATTAATAACGACTGCTTTGATTTACCAGGTATCTCACCAATTGGTACGAGAGTTCGATTAAATGTCAGAAAGCATTAAAACTCATGTCATTAAGATGCAATAGACCCTGCGAGTTATCAGGAGCGGGAACTTACGTGATGGATTTCATCAATTTTGCAACGGTAATAGTCAAGTGATTTTCAATCAAAACGTATATGTATACTTCTTTGCATGAGAATTAAGGGGGTCTTTGCGTTTAAACTTAAAATCTAATCATTTAATTTTTATATTTTTAAATTTTGGGATATGTTTAAAAATATAAAAATTAAAAGATTAGATTTTAAGTTCAAACGCAAAGACCAAAGCTTATAATAACTTAAAATTGTGTATACAACTTACTTTTTTAATGTATCAATTTTGGGATATGTTTATAGATTAAAGAAGTAAGTTGTATACACAATTTTAAGTTATTATAAGCTTTGTATCCGGATTTATGAATAAATTGAATTATTATCAAAGCAAAACCCATGTATTAAGAGTACGTTACTTGCGCAACAGAAAGATTTTTCGTGTTCTGAAAAAAATAAAAATTAAATCATTTTATTCAGTAAAATTAACATAAAATTCAATGCAAATGATTATATTTTCTTTTTAATTTTGTATGTATTATTCTTTAAGATCCTGAAAACGTCTGTCTCATATATCACCGTGTTCTCGTAGTTCTGAAGATAAGTTAATTCATCTAAGCAATAATTCGTCGAAAGCAGAATATAGTTACTTTTTACATATACATTAATTTTTATCAAACGCAACAATTTCGAGTCCTGAAATCCAGAAAAATGAAAGTGATAAAAATTGCGATATTTCAGCTAATATATATTGTTAAAATTACAGTATTTAGAGTATCTGTGTGGCGTAGTCATAAAAGATTAGTTCATTAGATGTTTGTTATATTAACTTGCATTCTATGCTGTTTATTTGTGTAAATTCTTGTATAATTCATTGTCCATGCTCATACCATAGTCTGCAGATTAAAACTAACTATTGAAAATAGCATAAAACTATGTAAATTGATATAAAAATGATTTTTTGTAATTTGTTCAACCAGTTATTATTTAAACAAATGATTAAAATTTGATTTTCACGAACACTTAATTACTGCAATCATTTTTACGGGAAAATTACTAAAGAAACAACTATTACTTTTGTAAAATTTCTCAACAATTATTTTTCTTTCAATTTGTTGTAAAAAGCCTAAAACAATTGTTTGAATTCTTTGTATATTAACTGTTTATAAGGAAGGTAATTTGACAAAAGTATTAGTTGTTTCTTTAGTATTTCTTTCCATAGAATATATTATTTGCCGGTATTAGTTTTTCGTAAAAATCTATTTTTATTAATTTGTTTAAGGGCGCTTCATCCGGTCAAATCGCGTGGAAGATAAGTGATATTCATGATTTTATTCTAGACAAGCTTATACAATGTAAGGTGATAAAAGTTTTTGTATTTGATTGGGCTACAAATATAGAGTAAATAAAAAAATAGAATTTAATTTTTGCGTATGTACTTTAATTAATTTCGTACAAGAGTCTTTGAAACGGCTTAAAATTAGCTATTTTCTAGTGCTAGAAGTTATAGATTATTTATTGCTATTACTTTGTTATACACGAACCAAGATTTTTTTAAAAATAGGTTACATGTATCAGGGAAACTTTTAATACGACTTGTATGCCTTGGCTTTCAAGTATCTCATTTAATAATTGTTATTATTAAAAAGGAGCTATAGACGTTTAAATAAATATATTAAAATAAATTTTATATTGGAACAGTTAATTACGTTTCAGAAATCTAAGTGTCAATGGGCAGCGGTTTTTCTCTATTTAAGCTTATCATATTATCAGCCCTCGAAAATCCTTCTGAGCGGCAGAGGCTATTTGATTTTTTTCATCACATTTTCAAGCTTAAGTTTTTGTAGAGCTCCGCAAAGTGGTGCCAATGCCACTGTTATTGTTCTTGTTCGACGTTTCGAACCTCCTGTTTTGACGATATAGCTGAAATGAATTTTAACGTCACTCAATTGTACCGTATATTATTATACTTTAGGAAGATAAGAGTCAATCGTGTCAAAGGAAAGTATAAATTTTGATGTTCAACTCATAAACAGTATATTTATGGAAATTTATATGGTAAGTATCTAATTTATAGATTAGTATGGATCTGTATCATTTTACATTTTAGAAGTTTTCATACTTATTTAGAAATTCATTTACAAAATACGAATTCATCAAGATTAATAAGTCAATATTTTGATAAGGTTATATACTAGTACCTAACTGATCTATATAAGTAATACAAGATAACTCTTACAAATTATTTATTATTCATTTTCATATGAAGAAAATAATATATATCTGAAATATTAATGTATTTTTATAAATTTTTTGGTTCTGACAATATTTTTATAAAATTTTATAGGGGATTCCGGGAGTAAATACACACGTAATGCCTCGTCTTCACAGTATATACGTACATAGAAATGACAATTTTTATAGTGTTAAATAATTAAAAAAAAGAAAGTTTAAAACAGACAAAAAGATTTTATGTTTTTATCGAAGTCTAATATGATTCATCGTACTCAACATGAGTAGAAAATGACATATAATGATCCGCTCTCTTATCTTTTCATAAATGCAGGCTTATTTATCGTGTAAAATTTATAACTTAATTTAATTTTTTCAATAATTTATCGGCATTTTAATAAGACAATAATATATTTGTAACGATATATATGCAAACTTTAAGAAAAAAAAGCTTTATCGCATTTTATTTTTATGATTTAACTATAATGGCCACTCTATTGACCTGAAAAGTGGGTCGAAAATGGCATTTTATTCCCGCAAATTTACTTTATTCTTAGAATTTACTTTATTTCCACTTTTGCGGGAATAAATATATTAATATTAATATAAATATAAATTTTCAATAAAAGTCAATTAAGTGGCAACAGTTAAGCCAGAAATAAAGTTATATATGCAACACGGGAACAAAGTGGACTTTATTCCCTTGTTGCATAATGTACTATTATTTTCGTATGAGCCATTTTATGTACAGAAATTAAGTTAAACAAATTTCGAGTAGTCTTGTTTTAGAGATGTAATATAATATAAAGCAAATTTGCTTGAAAGGGTCATAAGTATTACAAATATTTTGAGTTTAAATTTTAACGGCAAATTAAGTTTTTGCACACAATTTGATTAGATTATACAGTGTGTCTCATAACTATAGAAATACTAGAAATTTTCACATTTAAATGTATTTTACTTTTTTTTAAGCTGCAACTTTTGTAGCAAAGAATGTGCGTACGTTCGTAAAATTTTATTAAAGAAAAATTGACTGCGAAATGTAAAATTGATAATGTCGGTAATTGGGTTAAGGTACAGGACTCCAACCTCCCCTTAAAAAGGGTTTATAATCAGTCAAGGTCTTTTTAAGTGAAGGTGTGGAAAAAATTTCTGTGGAAAAAAGCCTTTCTCTCGATTCTTACCAAATGTTTTTACTATATTCTTCGAACTGAAAACAACAATTTAAGGGGGCAGGCCTGGGTTAAATCTAAAAAAAGATTCTTTTTTTTAAGAGTCCAGAAAACTTTTTATGTTTAAAAGTAATCATTCTGAAAATTTTTATGCTATAAATACTTAATATTGTCTTAAATTTTACCATTGTAAAACCTCAGAATCTTGATCCTAACGTCACAAGAAATCATTGTTTACAGTACCATATTTACTAAAGGAACTTTGCTTCTCACACGATTCTATAGGTGACATAATGAACGAAATTCTTTTTTCGACGGTTATAGGCTGGTAGCATATAGACTTCAGCGCCCCTCGGTAGCGGAAAAAAGACTCATTTGGGTGAAAAGTATAAAACAATCTGTTTTGACCCAAATATTTTAATTTCAATCTGAAATACGCTGAACACTCCGAGAAATTGTTGTATAAGTAAAAAATTATTAATTTATTCGTTTTATGTATAAAACCGCAATTATATGTTTATTTTTTTCACCCAAATGATTTGTTTTTTCACTACCGGGGGGCGCTGAAGTCTACGTGCACCCAGCCTATTCATCTCCTTTTCACATGTATTACAAAATGAGCGAAGCATATTTATTAAACAATATTAAACATTTTCATTTTACCCGCCGTACGAGGAACAAAATGATCCGCGCACAGCGTACGCGAAACACATCGGTAAAAATGCGTAAATCGGACAATTCTCGCACGCTATCCAAGTATGGGAAACCGAGCTTCTCACACGGAGTTTCAAAAAATAAATTTCAAAGAATACTTCAAACTGTATATAACATTGTGTACAGAGTATTGTGGGTTGAAAATCAGTATTTTAATTGAAAATATAATTTTCTTCGTTTTTTAAAGAATCAATTATATAAATAAATTTGTCAAAAAACTCCAGAATCGCGATTGAAGCCATCGTTTTAGCAAAATCATATTATAAATTTATACGACAAATGTGAACTGATTGTCAGAATATGAAAATAATGGAAAGAAGCAGTATGCAGATTGGAAAGCAAAGTCGCGCGAGAGCGTTCGACCGCCCCGCAATAAAACTCAAACCATTTGTCCAGATTAGAATATTTTCGGCTCGAACTTTGTTTGCAGATTCCTGACAACATTCCGGCAAGAAGCAAAAAGAATTAAAATTGGCGGAAAGAAATTATTTTTGTTTATTTTTAAGTACGCTATTAGATTCACAGTGAAAAAATGTTGAAAAAAATTCAACTGTTGGACATTCACTGTCGACATTACACTTCCCCTATTAAATTTAGTTTAGTTTAGTTTACGGTATTCGTCAGTGGCACAATCGTCACATCACAGGCTCTACTATACTCAAATCAATAGTGCTTTTGACTATCACCAAAATCCTATATATATATATATATATCATATATATTTTAACTTCAATGCCTCTATATATATTATATCATTAAGTACTGTTGCTGCTTTTCTACGTAAGCACCATACTAATTTCACAAATTTATAAACCTTATCCCAATAATTTGTTTATTAAATTAAGTCAAATATATTTAGAAATTCATTAAAAGAAGATCTACCATCATAACTGTCTAATTCAAGGTTAGAACCTAAACGTAACTCTCTCAGACATAATTGATTTTTTATTATAAACTAATTTACATTCTCTTGCCTATAGTCATCTAACCTATAGTTATCTACTAGCTAAATTTCTTAATTAAGTGCAGCTAAGCTGTTTTGTAGTTATCAGTCGGCCAGCTTTTTCACTTTTCACAGCAATATAGAATGCCCGGTCTCGACAGAATACGTAGTGTAGCAGACTCGTTCTCCACGTTGATTGGTGAATTTACACCACGCTGATGTTGATTCTTCTCAATCATTGAAAACTGAACCCCCAAATTGTTAAATCTGGATTCGGGGTTTAAATAAACACATTATTACACTATTTATAAAAGAGCACGAAATGATACTTTATTGAATAACGAAGTCGACAAACTGTCAATAACAACACGACAGACACAATCTCACACATCCTCTCACTTTTACTCTCAGTTACAGACTATGTTCACGTCTAGATGTAGATGACTCGCGACTGTTCGACTTCGCGTCATTTGATCACTCAACCCCGATCGTAACAATATGTATACTATCGAGGCACAGTTTAGTCTCTTAGTGCCGATGGCAAATAATATTTGCCATAACAGATTTTTTAGTATTTTACTTCGCGGGTAAGATCAATAGATTAGATTTTGTATCAAAACATCTGCAACAAAAGTTTCAGAACTTACCAAAATACACCGTGTTCCTGTTGTATTTTTTAGCTGGGAACGAATAATTTCAATATAATCAAGATTAAACACAGCATGCTTTTATAATATTTTTTTCGACATTCAAGGGGTTAATATAATTTATCATGGCATATATTATGAAGTTTAGTAATTTGCTAAAATTTTTTAAATTGACTCCTAACAGATATAATTTGAATTGTAATTACCAGAATGTTGACTGCCTTAGTAGGTCTTTTATCTGCTTCTTCTTCTTCTTCCTTGGTTTTTTGTCTCCAAGGCGGAGGCAGCGCCGTTTATTCGGCCATCAACTGTCTCGCACGCGCTTGCGCATTTAGTAAATCGATAGACGGTGAATTTGAATGTACGGCCCCGGCTTCTCTGGCTTCTGAGACAGGAGGGGGTCGCTGGGGCCGTCCATCAATTCCAGGGAAGTGTAGAGCGGCCCCAGCAATCCCCTCAAAATCGCAATTCGGCTAACAGTGAGAGGATTCCGATTCACGTACCACAGGAGTCATAAGCCTAGCGCGCGATTTTGGAGAGTGTGAGTCTGGGTTTATAGGAGAAAGATAAAGATGTGTAAAAGTCTGGAGGATTGTTAAAAACAAGCATTTAGAGTTAGAATTGTAGATTCGAGCTTTTTGTTGAGGAGAGGTGGACTGTAAGAGGCCCACGCAGGAGCTTAAATCTGTTTTAGAAACATCGGTGTAAAAGGAGGTATGCGAGGATAAAAAATTTCCAAATTGGGTAATAAATACAGTAGCAGGGGATGATGATTTGAGGATTTTACGACCTTCTCAGCAGATAATGTTGGAATTAAATTGTTGATATCTAGTAAAATAAAGTAACAGGGTGGTTTAAAACCAGAGTAGATTCTGTTTTCTTTTTGGGAATTAATGACCGGTAAGCTGCTAAGAGAGGTAGATTCTGTAAGTATTGAGGTTTGCTAGATGAAACAGCGTTAGACAGAGATTTGATGCAGATAATAATAGGACGATTAGTGATAGAAAATCAACGGAGGATGTAATTGAAAGCAAGTTTGAATTGTCTAATAGGGATGATGGGTTCGCAGGATTCAGCGAAAACCACTCTGTTGGGGATGGATTTCCTAAGGCCAAGGACAAACCTTAAGGCTCGTCGTTGTTAGAGACCATAGTCGATGATACCTAAAATAAGAGATTTGTATATTGAGAGAAGTGACCTTGGGTGAACTCCCCACCATGTTGTACGAAAGGATCTTATGATGTTTTTACACTCGTGGAGCTTCTTCTGAGGAGAGAGTCTGGATGAGCAGACTAAGTTAATTTTCTGTCCAGAGTAATGCCTAGGAATTTTGCGCTAGAGGATACTGGAATAGTTTCAGAGCCAAGTTTGATCGGAAGGGTGGATGTATCTATGTTTTTCTGGTGAATATGACAAGTTTGGTTTCTTCGATGGATATGGTGAGGCCTAGACTTTTGAGATATTTGATGATGCGGTCTAGGTTGGATTCTAGTATTTTGAGTCATTCTTTTACATTGTCGTGAGGAGCAGTGGAGTGATATTTCTGCCTCTATTTTCCTTGTTCCTATATTGTAGGCTGTAGGGCTAGAGGCACAGCCTTGAGGGACCCCCTTAAGGGAGGTATATGGGCCTATAATTTGACCATTTATATTGAAGTATACGGATCTTCGGGATATCAGATCGTGGAAAAAAAGGCAAACAGAGCACGGGAGATCTAAGTCTCGTAAAGTATGAATGAGAACTTTTGGGTCGATATCGTCGATCCCTTGGGGATAGAAAATACAAGAAAATCATTCCAATTTTTGGGAAATACTCCTTTGGTGAATATGAAATTGAAGGAGTTCAAAAGTGCTTGTACTATATTGTCAGGGAGATGGGATATTATACGGTTATCTATTTTGTCTAGACCGGGGGCAGAGTTGATTTTGGTTGAGCATGTTTCAATTGCCGATTTAAGTTCTGTGGAGGAAAAAGGTTTAGCGAGGAATTCGAGTGCATTCTCACTAGCAGAAAAGATAGAGGGAAAATTTGAATTGATGCAGGATGGTGGGCAGATAGAGGGTATAAGATGTTTCATTTCTTTTATGTTTTTAATGTTTTGTTTTTGGCTAAGAAGACGGAAAGAGATCTGTGTTCGAATTTTTTGATTATGTTCCAGATCTCTGACTGGGGAGTAGATGGACTGATAGATTCGCAGAATTTCGTTCAATAGGGCTGGGGTGGTTTTGGCTTTGAGATTCTGTTGCGATTATTTCTAGGTGGGTGGGGTGATAATTGATTGATAGCAGAAATGATGATAGTAATTATATAAGAGTAATTGTCGGGGGTAGATTCTGGTGGAGAATAGTTGTCAAGTTAGAAGTTCCTGAGAAGGTTTTGAAATTTAATCCAGTCCGAGTCTGTCCACTTTTTTAGGTTGAACCTAATGGAGCTTTTGTGTTGAGTGAACAGAGGGATTCCTATATTTATGGATAGGGGATAATGATCGCTAAAGATGCTATCCTCTTCTACCGACCAGGAACAGAGAGGGTAGAAATGAGGGGAGACGAATGATAGGTCTAAGCAGGAGTGATTGTTGGGATTGATTTTAGTGATAAATGTAGGGGTGCCGTCATTCAGTAAAAGTAGGTTATTGTTAGAGAAAATAGTTTTAAGATGTTCGCTTACTGTATCCGTGTGGTTGCTGCCCCAGACCGCATTGTGACTGTTAAAATCGCCACCTATAAATACCGAATTAGTACTTGTATTTGGGATGGAGTGCGTTTTGTGATGTGATGGAGGACGATGTGATAGTGACTGCAATAGAGTCGAGTATTGTGGAGACGTTAGTGGTCTCTTCGACAATAGAGAAACATAAATTGTTTTTGATAGTAATAGCTATTCCTCCACCTGTGTTTACTTCTCGTTCTTGTCTAGCAAATGTGAAATTGCTGAGAGCCATGTGTGATTCAGGATCAGCTTTGGTTTCGATGAGTATGATGGCATCGTAGTTGCAGGATAATTTTTGCAGTTGTGCTCTCCTTTGTTGATAGGAGTTGCAGTTCCAATGAAGGATTTGGAATAGTTTTATATTAGAGTTACTGGCCATTTTGGAATTTGGTGATAAAGTTTAGTGCTGTACTTAGAATTGAATTATTTTCAGGAATGCTGGACTGAGACATGAGAGGTAGAATTAAAGAGCATATTATTTCTATTAAGATTGTCACAGCGTCACTAACACTGCTTGTTGTTACTGCTGCTGTAGCTACTGCAGCTGCTGATGTTCCTGTGCTTTTGAGTCGACGTCCTATTCTGATTTTATTCTGGCAAAATTTTTCTTCTATGAGGAGCTGTTGGAGCCTTTGGTGTCAGCTGAATTAACACCTTTAGTCGTGCTGGATGATTTGGCTACTTTCTTTGACTTACTTGCTTCCGATTCTGAGTATGACTGGTTTTGGCGGAGTCTCTTGCTCTTCAAAATTGGCTGAGAGGGATCGGCTTTTGCGTTGGTTGGGCTATACATTTCTCGAAATATGCTAAATCAGCTCACTCCATTAGTGAGTTTTCTGGGGAATTTTGAGTAAGGTCAATAGGTTTATCTGATGGAGGAGTTTCTTCCTCCGTCTCAGATTCTGAGGAAGGTAGGTTAATATCTTTGGGGTTGGAAGAATTCATCCCCTTATTTATGGCTCTAATCTGTCGTTTCTTCCATCTTTGTCGGTTTTTCATCGGTGATTTGGTTTTAAAGTGAAGATTTATGGAGACGATATCATGTGGGAAGTTTTGACAGAATCGGTCGTTGTATTTGAAAATAGCGGAAGGAGATGATCGATGGCCGTCGGCCACCGGAGAGATAGGTTAGGATTTTGAATCAGGTTAATAGAGTGAAAGATAGAAAGAAAAAAGAAGAAAAATTAATTGAAGTAAATTGGAAGTTAAGTATAAATAGAGAGCAGTAAGTAAAAAGTTATGATGAATATATTAGTATATTGCTTAATGAGTCTCGGAATATTTACAATCACAAAGGTTCCTTGAGCGCCCTTTCTCCAGCCTTTTTTTTATCTATTGGCAAAGAAAGCCACTATCGCGAGAGAGTGGCGCCGTTGTCGACTAGCCCAAATGACTGTCGAAATTTACATTTGACATTGAGTTTATATGGGAGTCCACGACCGACCATTGTCGTATTACATGCGATATCCACTAATGTCGCATTGAAACTTTAAACTTCCAAAATACTTAATAATGTTTTCTGTAATTACATCTGAAAACAATATTTACTGACAGAGAAAATATCGGCTGGATGGTTATTTTTAAGAAAATTTTTAATAGCATGTATAAAGTCCCTGCGGTCTATAGCGATATAAGCCTAATGCTCGTGTGTGCCCATAATGTGAGAGTATCTATTTTGGGGAACTATCCCTAATATAATAGGTTATACTGCACATAACGGTTACAATAACTTTGAGTGTGGCTAGGATATTTCACTATGTGTTACTTGGGATCACGAAAGATTTACATATCTATACCTCCTAATATCTAAACTTCTGAAAATATTATACTTTTATGTAGGCACACATTTATTACTTAAATCTTTAATTTTTTATTTCAGTTAAATAGAAGAACATGAGATGGATTACAAATGTTTAATATTGAGATAATTTGTTAATGACTAGACGGTTGGTTTACGAGTCAGCCGATGAAGATAATTTGATATAAAATGTTCAATATGAAGATACATCAGGACGTAAAGTATTTTTTCAATGGCAACTCATTACCTAAGGCAGTACATGGTGTAGATATAACGGTTCAAAATATGAGTTAAAGACAGGATAGAACTTGAATTTGAAGCTTAATTTCAAAGGCAGTTATTCGTACTACTTAAATGAAACATTTAAAGTTAAAAATAGTTTTGAAAAATATTTATGAAGGATATAAGTTTGAACTATCTAATGTTAATAATAATGGTAAACAATTTTCTAGCTTCAATAAACGCGTATCTTATCGCGGTGGATTATCAGGAGTATCTTTAGTGGTCTATGTTGCAATCATCTGTTCAATTGATGATTGGGGATATGTTATTAATGATATTAGGTTTAGTTAAAGCTTTTGAGTCATTATTTTAAAGTGAATGTCACGCAGATTGGAGTATTCAAGTTGGAAACAAAATTTTTAAGACGCACAAAATTATTCTTTTTTTTAGAAGCAATGTACTAGCCAAAATGACCGAAATTGATTTTCTTGAAAGACAAACTAATAGAATAGATTTGTCTTATTGGAATCCTGATGTAGTGAAACAATTATTGGCTCATATTTATTCCGGAAAATGGAATTAACAGGAAAGAACGCTCACGAATTATTTAAAATAGCTCACCTATTGGAATTAATAGATTTACAAGTGCAAAGTAAACACTTTCTATTAGATAACATTAAAATGGAGAATATTGCTGATATTCTTGAACTAGCAGATATAGAGAAATATGATTTGAATGATTTGAAAGATGCAGCTATGAGTTTCATTACAGAAAATGAATCAGTGTGTGCAGAAAATTCAAGATTTCATGAATATTTGCGTAACTCTATTACAATTAGTAACGTTACATTTGTGCTTAAAATTGCTTATAAATATGAACTTAATGGTACATTTATATTAGGATTTTGTAGAACAAAACTATAAAAAAATCTTAGAAATCGAGAAAAACAAAAATTTTCTTATGTCAGAGAGAAATTTATTTCCAAAAATGTTTAAGTTCTCGTTAGATTCTTTTTGATACCAATTAAAAAACATGATGATTAGAAGATTTTGTAGTACGTTTGTAATTATGAGTTTTCCACCCTATTATTATTATTATTATTATTATTATTATTATTGTGTGAATATACAAATATATTTTATACTTATTATAAAACGTAAGTAGAGAATACCCCCCTATGGCGAGACGGTGACGTCACGCGGTGGCGCCGTAGGCGGAGCCAGGTCTATGGCATATACTCGCGCCATGTAAGGTTGTCTCTCTCGCGCCCATGTGATAATGGGTATGGAGACCCCCACTCGCGCCCTGACAGCTTGTCTGTCTCTGTCATACACAAGGGATGGGTGTCTATGGCGTTCCCCACCCTTACTCAGACGGTGTCTCTCTCGCACTCATGCGTGGGGGTGTGTTATGACGTGCGTTCTCTCTTGCACTTGTGTGGGAGATAGGCAGTGGTACCGATGGCGTAGTTTCGCTCTCGCTCGCACTCATAAGGGGTATGGTATGTCGTGTGCTCTCTCTCTAACGCATGTGGGGGTGGAAGCCGGAGCAGTCGATGGCGTAGTCTCCCTCTCTCCCGCACTCATAAGGCACTATGTTATAGAGCGGGGTCTCTCTCTCTCCCTCGCACTCGTACAGGGTATGGTATGGCGTGTGGTCTCTATAGCGCACGCGGCGAGTGGAAGCCGGGGCAGTCGATGGCGTAGTCTCCCTCTCTCTCGCACTCCTACGGCACTATTCTATAGTGAGGGCTCTCTCTCTCTCTCTCTCTCTCTCTCTCTCTCTCTCTCTCTCTCTCTCTCTCTCTCTCTCTCTCTCTCTCTCTCTCTCTCTCTCTCTCTCTCCCTCTTGCACTTGTGTGGGGGTCAGGCAGTGGTGCCGATGGCGTAGTTTCTCTCTCCCTCGCACTCGTACAGGATATGGTACGGCGTGTGCTATCTCTAGCGCACGCGGCTGGTGGAAGCCGGAGCACTCGATGGCGTAGTCTCCCTCTCTCTCGCATTCATACAGCACTAGTCTATAGCGAGGGCTCTCTCTCTCTCTCTCTCTCTCTCTCTTGCACTTGTGCTGGAGACAGACTGTGGTGCTGATGGCGTAGTTTCTCTCTCTCTCTAATGCATGCACTCGAGGGGATAGGGAATATAGCGTGAACGTGTTCTTTCTCTCTCTCTCTCTCGCCCTCTCTCTCACTCTCTCTCTCTCTCTCTCTCTTTCTCTCTCTCTTACGCTGACACAAAAATCTGGTTGGCTGTTATATAATCCACATCTGAAGATAATGTGCGGCTCTAATACAGGTATACGGATAAACTGTTGGCGCAAGAGAGAGAGAGAGAGAGAGAGAGAGAGAGAGAAAGAGAGAGAGAGAGAATAATTATGAAAATCTCTTTGTTATTTGTAGATTTAGGGAAATAGAGATAAGAGGACCCCCCTTTATTTATAGTCCAACATGTGTGCCTCCACTTTCGGAGGGTGTTTATTTAAAAATACAGTTAGGTATTATTTTTATTTTTATTGAAATAACAAATATTGAGATGTTATTTTATTATGTTTTTAAAGTATCATAAATTTTTTCATAAATGTTATTGTAGGTGTATGAAAGGAAAAAAGGAGTAGACGAATGAAGTTAATTTTTTGCGTGAATTATCTCGCGAGTAATCTGCCGGGTCTGGTAAACCCTCGTGAAACTCAATTTTACCGTATGATGGTTTAAAATTGCGTTCGTATGCCTCCTGCCACTCGCCGTAATACAAAAGAATTCTATCAAACCGTACGTCACACATGCGATCGAGATGTTGCAGTAGGCGCGTGACAAAGAATGTCTTTCCGCAGAAAGTCGGCCCACTAGCGATCATAGTGAATGAATGATGAAACCGTATATCCATGATGTATGTCAACAATCACCGTGTTCTTGATGCAGGAAAAAGAAAGCATGTACATGCATGTACGATAAACGACTGTTTGCCACTGAATATCGTATGTTAGAGTTTCAAATTTAATTGTATGAAAAAAGAAAATTAAAACATCGAAAATTTTGTCTGCTAATGCAGGCTTATCACCGCGGCTGGGTTGACCACGCGGCGCGGTCGACACACGCGACGAATCAGCTTGTTCCGCGTGTGTCGTTCGATTCCGCTAATCAGCATGCGGAGGGCTGGCGCGCTAAATCAGCTTATGCGCCGCCCTCGCTGACCGCCGCGGCCTCAGTGTTAGCTAAACTAGCACTCGCTACTCTTTGTAAAGATTTTGTAAAAGAATAAAATCAAGCGCAAAAATTGTAATTTTCATTTTTACTTTTAAACTTAAGAAAAATGAAAAGAAAGTTTTTATTTTTTTACAATGCACAGATAATAAAAGGAGAAGGGGAAATTTTTTTTTTTTTACAACATTTTTTATTTTTATTCTGTTGAAAAAGATTACATTTTTGTTAATTTACAAATACATGGATGCAAACATTAAATACATTTTTTTTTTATTTTTTTTGTTTTACGCTTTCGTGTATCGCGATAAATCGCTAGACGGGTACGAATTGTTTCGAAATTAAACGAAACTGATTCGTTCAATTGACAATAGATTAAAACAGAATCGTTAAGGGCAATACTTTCAAAATTGTTTAGATGACGAGTACATTAATACTCATCGCCCAAACATCTTTGAAAATATTGCCCTTAACGATTCTGTTTTAACGTACTATCAGTTTAACGAACTAGTCGCGCTTAATCGAAACAATAAGCAACCATCTAGCGTTTTTGGCGCAATAAATTTACTAACTCGATATATACATATTTACATCTTTTTCCGATTTTATTTCTACATAGCGTGTATATTTTAAAACTGTTTATTTTTAAATATAAAAATTCAAACACTATTTTTTTTTTTTTTTATTTTCTTAAAACTTGCTCGATACGAGACACACGCGACGAATCAGCTTGTTCCGCGTGTGTCGTTCGATTCCGCTAATCAGCATGCGGAGGGCTGGCGCGCTAAATCAGCTTATGCGCCGCCCTCGCTGACCGACGCGGCCTCAGTGTTAGCTAAACTAGCACTCGCTACTCTTTGTAAAGATTTTGTAAAAGAATAAAATCAAGCGCAAAAATTGTAATTTTCATTTTTACTTTTAAACTTAAGAAAAATGAAAAGAAAGTTTTTATTTTTTTACAATGCACAGATAATAAACGGAGAAGGGGAAATTTTTTTTTTACAACATTTTTTATTTTTATTCTGTTGAAAAAGATTACATTTTTGTTAATTTACAAATACATGGATGCAAACATTAAATACATTTTTTTTTTTTATTTTTTTTGTTTTACGCTTTCGTGTATCGCGATAAATCGCTAGACGGGTACGAATTGTTTCGAAATTAAACGAAACTGATTCGTTCAATTGACAATAGATTAAAACAGAATCGTTAAGGGCAATACTTTCAAAATTGTTTAGATGACGAGTACATTAATACTCATCGCCCAAACATCTTTGAAAATATTGCCCTTAACGATTCTGTTTTAACGTACTATCAATTTAACGAACTAGTCGCGCTTAATCGAAACAATAAGCAACCATCTAGCGTTTTTGGCGCAATAAATTTACTAACTCGATATATACATATTTACATCTTTTTCCGATTTTATTTCTACATAGCGTGTATATTTTAAAACTGTTTATTTTTAAATATAAAAATTCAAACACTATTTTTTTTTTTTTTATTTTCTTAAAACTTGCTCGATACGACGAATTCTAATGGTGAGCTGTCATTGAGAGATGATACTGGTTTATAATGAACAAACTCGCTAGCTTCGATGGAAGTTTGAGTTTGCGGGAGGGAAAATAACGAAAGCTCCGACTTCATGCACTCATTACTGTGGCTATGTAGGAACGACATGATGCCTCAATTTTTAATCAAAAATATCGTTTGACTTTTTCTTACCTGAAACTCTTTTCTTCCGACGACTTGTGCTGCCTTTTCTTTTCCTCTTAATTATACCGCCTGTGCGACGACGTTTTTTCTTATTACCACTACGTGTAGAGCGTGCTTTCTTCCTCTTGCCGCTAGTTACTGTTTTACTTTTCCTCCTTCTCTTTCTTTTCTTATATGGGATCAACGCTGATGCGATGCGATCGCTTGAATGTCGTTTCAAAGACTGTAAAGCATTATTGAATGCTACAGTCTTATAACCAGATCCTGTCATTAACATTTCGTTGAGTTTATTTTTAGCCTTATCTGTTAAATTATTGCGTGTCTCGCTCAGACGATTTTTAAACGACTCTTTCAAAGTAACGTTGTTTCCTAAATCATCCAATACGTTGATGCCACCGCGCAAAGCTTCTTTGCCGACTGCTCTCAATCCTCTTGAGAAAAGGGGTAATATAGACCTAGCCAAACCAGCGAAAAAACTGCCAAGACCTGAGCCGCGTTGCCAGCGAGAACCAATATAAACATTGCGCACTCCACCCCCTCCACTACCGCCGATTTGATTTTCGTAATATGTGATATAATGACTCATATTGTTGTAGAACTATAGAACCCTTTTAAAATGAAGCGTTAGGGTCAATGTCCCATACGCGAATGCTATCGAATTTCCTGTAGCATCTCTTATATCGATTACGATATTGTGAAAAGAGTTTTTTATCAGAGGTATGTATTTTATAGGTGCAAAATGCTTGACTACTGTGGCCCCGAATTTATAATTGGCGTTATCGAGCGAGACAATTCGTAGAAGCGAAGCTTGTGTATCACCGACTGTGTAGGGCTCGCAAACATCTGAGTAAATAAAGAGATGCTCAGGTATAGCGCGTGCTAAGCAAGCCGGCCTGTCTCCGATCAGAGAAATATGCCTCTCGTTAACCATGAATTGTACAGTGGAAAGATCTACTTCATTTGTACTCGAGTCCCCCCTCTTAACAGGTATCTCATTCATAAATGCTGAGCCGACACGGTAGGCGTCGTTGCTGTCTGTGGTGGTTGAGCCGTCGGCCTCCGTTGGGTTTACGACACCCGGGTCGAAGCCTAATATTCTTCCTATTTTCTCGTCTATCTGCGTGAAATGTGTGAACCCGCATCCGGTCTCTGTACTACAAACACGTTTAAGTTTATAATATCCCTGTGCTCGAGCCGAGGGCACGAAGCGTTGATGCTTTTGCATTAAAGCACTTGAATTATTCACACATTCTACAAAGTCTTCGATATTTTTAAATATACCATAAGGAATTTTGTGGAGTTCGTTGACGTACTGTGTCTTCTGTAAAATGTCTTGGCTAGTATAAAACTTATAATTTGTTTCATTTCCATGACGTGTTTCATGTGGTATGGTACAGGGAATATGAATTTCGGATAGACCTACACACCATTCACCGCTTAGCCTGATTTCACGAGGTAGTTGTGTAGTAAAACATGTAGTAGTGTTATTAGCAAAGTAACGCATACTACTGTTGCTCGCTAGTACGAGATAAAATTCGTAATTATTCATGATTATTATATAGATACAAGTTCAGTTTGTCGTATCCAGGAATTAAATTTATCGGGGTAGCCAATCCACTTAACAAGCACTTCTTTTTTCCTGCCGCGTCCTCGTGTACTTATGACGCGCTCAATTTTATAAGTATTTTGGCTCACGCGTTTTTTTCCTACTAAACCGAGTTCCTCAGTGTAAAAGAAACCTTCGATTTTTTCTCCTTCAAGATCTTGTAACTCATAAGTATAAATATTTTGTCTATTCGATACTCGTGAAACTTTAAAAACTTCTTCACTCCAACCTGACACAAACCCTTTCTCGAATGCGTGTTTAGCACGACTGATACGCACGTGGTCGCCAGCTTTGTATTTAGAGGGTTTCAATGGAATGAAATTTCTATTTTTCTTATCGTTGCGTAACCAGGATTTTTCGAGATTTGAGCGCGCTATTGATACGTTGTGTATAGTCACAGAGGCCGGAGTCATCTTTATACTAGTGTGCGATGTATGATTGTAGCTGCGAACGAGATCCTGCAAAACATCCACGTAGCGATGGGTATTTCTGTACGTAAAGTATCGCCAGATGCGCTCCTTTAACGTTCTGTTAAATCTTTCTACCACAGCTGCTTTTACATCGGGGTTCGGTGCTACGCCAAAATAAATGTGTTTTCTCTTTAAATACCTTTGAAAACTATCACATACAAACTCACGACCACGGTCTGTCTGTAGGTACACCGGTTTACGGCCGCTCGCCCGAGACAAGACGGCGTCAAACGCATTAACAACGCTCGCACCGCTCTTATTCTTAATTGGCTGTACCCATGCAAACTTTGAGAAAACATCGACTGACACTAATAAGTAGCAATACCCGTCATTATGAGATTTTAGAGCTTGTACATCAACCAGGTCGAGTTCCCACAATGCGTCAATCATCTGTACGTTATAATGTAATCTAGGGAATTTCTTACGTATTGGTTTATGTAGTGTATAGGCATCTTGATTACTTAACCATTCATGAATTCGTTTAGGTGGATCTTTTTTATTTATTCGTAAAAGTTTTCTAGCGCCAGCGAAACTTGCTTCGTGTGCTGCATTAAAATACTGTTTTTCATATTTCCTACTCATACTGTATTAATTTTATAAATTCATAGAGAGCCAACAACCTCCACCTCGTCCCTCTTGATTACTGGTTTTAATCGATGGTGTAGACATTGGCGTTTTAGTAGTTAAATTTCGAAAATTCTGTGTCTTTGCTTTGGCCACATTTCTAGCTCGTGTAGAAATTTTACGCCTTTTACCTGTATTTTGTGTACTGGCGCCCTCAGTGTCACTGTTTGAACTGTTTGAGCGCTGGGCTATGAATTGCTTTGTCGGGGTGACGAAGGACCCCTCTTCGACCCAAAAATCTTTATTGCCCACAAACTCGCGCGGTACGTTTGAGGCGTATAGAAGACCTGCAAACTGATCTCTACCGACTGCACTAAAATTTCTTCTCTTACGTAAAGCGTCATTCACGAGATCGATAATACTCGATTTTTTTATAATGTTTCCATTAATCGAAACTACACCATTTTTATCCCAATTCAAACGATCTCCGATATTAAGTTTTAAATAATCCAGCATTCGTTGCGCTTTAACGGCATACTTTTTCGGCACACTAGATAAAACCTTTGTCGTCGATAAAGAATCAGCATCAGAGCTCTCGTTTTGTGAGAAAACAGTGTTTGGAAAATCTAAAGTTTTTATTCGTGATTTATGTATAAAAAATAAATATCTTTGTAGCGCTTGCAGAAAACTTTTCCATTTTTCGCGATCGTCATTGAAATTATTTGAATTTAAAATTCCAGTCATTTCCTCGTCTAGTCTGGAAAATTCATCACCAGGGGTTTTTACACTATCTAATTTCGAGATATTTGATTTCTCGGGTGCTGAGTCAATAGAGGCTGCTGTAGTGTTCTTACGTCCATAATCTTTCCGACCATCTCCCTCTTGAGTACTTGTAAAAGATCTTGGGCATGTTTGAGAATCGACTGCGTAGCTGGTGCCGCAGTCGTCGCCCCCACCGCTGCCTCTGTCTAATGCATTTTCGGGGATGATTATCATCTTGTGCGCATGCTCCATGATTTCCTGATGATAATTATAAATGAATATGTCCGTTACCTATAATAAGGGTGTATCGAGAATTTTTGATAAGAATGAGCCGATTACTGGCATTAACACGTATGGAATGAAACTACCACCGCTTTGAAGTAAAATGCGTTTCTTTCTTTTCCAACCAGCTGTAGTATTTTTCAGTTTTCGTTTACTCATATGTATTTCACCACCTACGTCACTGCCACATTTTCTTGCTGTTTTTACCCGCACCAGCTTTTTAGCATTGAGTTTATCGATAAGTTTTCTCAAAATGTGCTTATGCTTGGAAAGTTTTTTCTTTTCTTGTGTTTTTAACGCGACACTACCTTTTAAAATATTCAAAGCACACTCGCATATACAGCGCACGAGATTTTTATCAGCCGTTCGTAACAGAATCTTGCGTTGTTTTACATCGACGTGACAGAGTGCATGCAGCACTGCAATACACTTTTTCGTAAAGTGTTTCGGTAAATTAAATTTTATATTTCCCGAACAGCCGCAACTTGACGAACAGTCCGGTGAAGACTGAGGCTGTGTGGATGTTGCCTGCTCCATTTCGATTTATAAACTGAATACTTATCGTGATTACCGCCACCTTTTCTTGGGAACGTACGCGTAATGTCGATCATCATCAGGAAAAATACATGCACGAAAACGCAGATTATCGGGTGTGTTTTGTTTAAGATCGATAAACAAATAAGAGAAACTCTGTTTTGTTGCATCAAAGTACACCTCTTGAAGAAATTTAGGGTCTTCGGGGTAAATTTGACGAGCGAGATAAAAAATTTGTGCGCGATCGCGAGGATTTTTGAAGAGAACTAAATAATTCGCGTTTAGTGAAATATCTCTCTGACCTTTGTGAAAAATATTTTGAGTGATAAAAATGACGCTGATATTTTTATGGTGGCTGCCTTTAGTAAAGAGATCCACGATTGTATTATTTGAGGATTCTCTCATGAGATCATCGATTATGATTAATTTTTTGCGTGAATTATCTCGCGAGTAATCTGCCGGGTCTGGTAAACCCTCGTGAAACTCAATTTTACCGTATGCTGGTTTAAAATTGCGTTCGTATGCCTCTTGCCACTCGCCGTAATACAAAAGAATTCTATCAAACCGTACGTCACACATGCGATCGAGATGTTGCAGTAGGCGCGTGACAAAGAATGTCTTTCCGCAGAAAGTCGGCCCACTAGCGATCATAGTGAATGAATGATGAAACCGTATATCCATGATGTATGTCAACAATCACCGTGTTCTTGATGCAGGAAAAAGAAAGCATGTACATGCATGTACGATAAACGACTGTTTGGCACTGAACATCGTATGTTAGAGTTTCAAATTTAATTGTATGAAAAAAAAAAAAAAAAGAAAATTAAAACATCGAAAATTTTGTCTGCTAATGCAGGCTTATCACCGCGGCGGGGTTGGCCACCGGACGCGGCGGAATCGAACGACACACGCGGAACAAGCTGATTAGTCGCGTGTGTCGACCGCGCCGCCGCGCCGCGTGGCCAACCCCGCCGCGGTGATAAGCCTGCATTAGCAGACAAAATTTTCGATGTTTTAATTTTCTTTTTTTTTTTTTTTTCATACAATTAAATTTGAAACTCTAACATACGATGTTCAGTGCCAAACAGTCGTTTATCGTACATGCATGTACATGCTTTCTTTTTCCTGCATCAAGAACACGGTGATTGTTGACATACATCATGGATATACGGTTTCATCATTCATTCACTATGATCGCTAGTGGGCCGACTTTCTGCGGAAAGACATTCTTTGTCACGCGCCTACTGCAACATCTCGATCGCATGTGTGACGTACGGTTTGATAGAATTCTTTTGTATTACGGCGAGTGGCAAGAGGCATACGAACGCAATTTTAAACCAGCATACGGTAAAATTGAGTTTCACGAGGGTTTACCAGACCCGGCAGATTACTCGCGAGATAATTCACGCAAAAAATTAATCATAATCGATGATCTCATGAGAGAATCCTCAAATAATACAATCGTGGATCTCTTTACTAAAGGCAGCCACCATAAAAATATCAGCGTCATTTTTATCACTCAAAATATTTTTCACAAAGGTCAGAGAGATATTTCACTAAACGCGAATTATTTAGTTCTCTTCAAAAATCCTCGCGATCGCGCACAAATTTTTTATCTCGCTCGTCAAATTTACCCCGAAGACCCTAAATTTCTTCAAGAGGTGTACTTTGATGCAACAAAACAGAGTTTCTCTTATTTGTTTATCGATCTTAAACAAAACACACCCGATAATCTGCGTTTTCGTGCATGTATTTTTCCTGATGATGATCGACATTACGCGTACGTTCCCAAGAAAAGGTGGCGGTAATCACGATAAGTATTCAGTTTATAAATCGAAATGGAGCAGGCAACATCCACACAGCCTCAGTCTTCACCGGACTGTTCGTCAAGTTGCGGCTGTTCGGGAAATATAAAATTTAATTTACCGAAACACTTTACGAAAAAGTGTATTGCAGTGCTGCATGCACTCTGTCACGTCGATGTAAAACAACGCAAGATTCTGTTACGAACGGCTGATAAAAATCTCGTGCGCTGTATATGCGAGTGTGCTTTGAATATTTTAAAAGGTAGTGTCGCGTTAAAAACACAAGAAAAGAAAAAACTTTCCAAGCATAAGCACATTTTGAGAAAACTTATCGATAAACTCAATGCTAAAAAGCTGGTGCGGGTAAAAACAGCAAGAAAATGTGGCAGTGACGTAGGTGGTGAAATACATATGAGTAAACGAAAACTGAAAAATACTACAGCTGGTTGGAAAAGAAAGAAACGCATTTTACTTCAAAGCGGTGGTAGTTTCATTCCATACGTGTTAATGCCAGTAATCGGCTCATTCTTATCAAAAATTCTCGATACACCCTTATTATAGGTAACGGACATATTCATTTATAATTATCATCAGGAAATCATGGAGCATGCGCACAAGATGATAATCATCCCCGAAAATGCATTAGACAGAGGCAGCGGTGGGGGCGACGACTGCGGCACCAGCTACGCAGTCGATTCTCAAACATGCCCAAGATCTTTTACAAGTACTCAAGAGGGAGATGGTCGGAAAGATTATGGACGTAAGAACACTACAGCAGCCTCTATTGACTCAGCACCCGAGAAATCAAATATCTCGAAATTAGATAGTGTAAAAACCCCTGGTGATGAATTTTCCAGACTAGACGAGGAAATGACTGGAATTTTAAATTCAAATAATTTCAATGACGATCGCGAAAAATGGAAAAGTTTTCTGCAAGCGCTACAAAGATATTTATTTTTTATACATAAATCACGAATAAAAACTTTAGATTTTCCAAACACTGTTTTCTCACAAAACGAGAGCTCTGATGCTGATTCTTTATCGACGACAAAGGTTTTATCTAGTGTGCCGAAAAAGTATGCCGTTAAAGCGCAACGAATGCTGGATTATTTAAAACTTAATATCGGAGATCGTTTGAATTGGGATAAAAATGGTGTAGTTTCGATTAATGGAAACATTATAAAAAAATCGAGTATTATCGATCTCGTGAATGACGCTTTACGTAAGAGAAGAAATTTTAGTGCAGTCGGTAGAGATCAGTTTGCAGGTCTTCTATACGCCTCAAACGTACCGCGCGAGTTTGTGGGCAATAAAGATTTTTGGGTCGAAGAGGGGTCCTTCGTCACCCCGACAAAGCAATTCATAGCCCAGCGCTCAAACAGTTCAAACAGTGACACTGAGGGCGCCAGTACACAAAATACAGGTAAAAGGCGTAAAATTTCTACACGAGCTAGAAATGTGGCCAAAGCAAAGACACAGAATTTTCGAAATTTAACTACTAAAACGCCAATGTCTACACCATCGATTAAAACCAGTAATCAAGAGGGACGAGGTGGAGGTTGTTGGCTCTCTATGAATTTATAAAATTAATACAGTATGAGTAGGAAATATGAAAAACAGTATTTTAATGCAGCACACGAAGCAAGTTTCGCTGGCGCTAGAAAACTTTTACGAATAAATAAAAAAGATCCACCTAAACGAATTCATGAATGGTTAAGTAATCAAGATGCCTATACACTACATAAACCAATACGTAAGAAATTCCCTAGATTACATTATAACGTACAGATGATTGACGCATTGTGGGAACTCGACCTGGTTGATGTACAAGCTCTAAAATCTCATAATGACGGGTATTGCTACTTATTAGTGTCAGTCGATGTTTTCTCAAAGTTTGCATGGGTACAGCCAATTAAGAATAAGAGCGGTGCGAGCGTTGTTAATGCGTTTGACGCCGTCTTGTCTCGGGCGAGCGGCCGTAAACCGGTGTACCTACAGACAGACCGTGGTCGTGAGTTTGTATGTGATAGTTTTCAAAGGTATTTAAAGAGAAAACACATTTATTTTGGCGTAGCACCGAACCCCGATGTAAAAGCAGCTGTGGTAGAAAGATTTAACAGAACGTTAAAGGAGCGCATCTGGCGATACTTTACGTACAGAAATACCCATCGCTACGTGGATGTTTTGCAGGATCTCGTTCGCAGCTACAATCATACATCGCACACTAGTATAAAGATGACTCCGGCCTCTGTGACTATACACAACGTATCAATAGCGCGCTCAAATCTCGAAAAATCCTGGTTACGCAACGATAAGAAAAATAGAAATTTCATTCCATTGAAACCCTCTAAATACAAAGCTGGCGACCACGTGCGTATCAGTCGTGCTAAACACGCATTCGAGAAAGGGTTTGTGTCAGGTTGGAGTGAAGAAGTTTTTAAAGTTTCACGAGTATCGAATAGACAAAATATTTATACTTATGAGTTACAAGATCTTGAAGGAGAAAAAATCGAAGGTTTCTTTTACACTGAGGAACTCGGTTTAGTAGGAAAAAAACGCGTGAGCCAAAATACTTATAAAATTGAGCGCGTCATAAGTACACGAGGACGCGGCAGGAAAAAAGAAGTGCTTGTTAAGTGGATTGGCTACCCCGATAAATTTAATTCCTGGATACGACAAACTGAACTTGTATCTATATAATAATCATGAATAATTACGAATTTTATCTCGTACTAGCGAGCAACAGTAGTATGCGTTACTTTGCTAATAACACTACTACATGTTTTACTACACAACTACCTCGTGAAATCAGGCTAAGCGGTGAATGGTGTGTAGGTCTATCCGAAATTCATATTCCCTGTACCATACCACATGTAACACGTCATGGAAATGAAACAAATTATAAGTTTTATACTAGCCAAGACATTTTACAGAAGACACAGTACGTCAACGAACTCCACAAAATTCCTTATGGTATATTTAAAAATATCGAAGACTTTGTAGAATGTGTGAATAATTCAAGTGCTTTAATGCAAAAGCATCAACGCTTCGTGCCCTCGGCTCGAGCACAGGGATATTATAAACTTAAACGTGTTTGTAGTACAGAGACCGGATGCGGGTTCACACATTTCACGCAGATAGACGAGAAAATAGGAAGAATATTAGGCTTCGACCCGGGTGTCGTAAACCCAACGGAGGCCGACGGCTCAACCACCACAGACAGCAACGACGCCTACCGTGTCGGCTCAGCATTTATGAATGAGATACCTGTTAAGAGGGGGGACTCGAGTACAAATGAAGTAGATCTTTCCACTGTACAATTCATGGTTAACGAGAGGCATATTTCTCTGATCGGAGACAGGCCGGCTTGCTTAGCACGCGCTATACCTGAGCATCTCTTTATTTACTCAGATGTTTGCGAGCCCTACACAGTCGGTGATACACAAGCTTCGCTTCTACGAATTGTCTCGCTCGATAACGCCAATTATAAATTCGGGGCCACAGTAGTCAAGCATTTTGCACCTATAAAATACATACCTCTGATAAAAAACTCTTTTCACAATATCGTAATCGATATAAGAGATGCTACAGGAAATTCGATAGCATTCGCGTATGGGACATTGACCCTAACGCTTCATTTTAAAAGGGTTCTATAGTTCTACAACAATATGAGTCATTATATCACATATTACGAAAATCAAATCGGCGGTAGTGGAGGGGGTGGAGTGCGCAATGTTTATATTGGTTCTCGCTGGCAACGCGGCTCAGGTCTTGGCAGTTTTTTCGCTGGTTTGGCTAGGTCTATATTACCCCTTTTCTCAAGAGGATTGAGAGCAGTCGGCAAAGAAGCTTTGCGCGGTGGCATCAACGTATTGGATGATTTAGGAAACAACGTTACTTTGAAAGAGTCGTTTAAAAATCGTCTGAGCGAGACACGCAATAATTTAACAGATAAGGCTAAAAATAAACTCAACGAAATGTTAATGACAGGATCTGGTTATAAGACTGTAGCATTCAATAATGCTTTACAGTCTTTGAAACGACATTCAAGCGATCGCATCGCATCAGCGTTGATCCCATATAAGAAAAGAAAGAGAAGGAGGAAAAGTAAAACAGTAACTAGCGGCAAGAGGAAGAAAGCACGCTCTACACGTAGTGGTAATAAGAAAAAACGTCGTCGCACAGGCGGTATAATTAAGAGGAAAAGAAAAGGCAGCACAAGTCGTCGGAAGAAAAGAGTTTCAGGTAAGAAAAAGTCAAACGATATTTTTGATTAAAAATTGAGGCATCATGTCGTTCCTACATAGCCACAGTAATGAGTGCATGAAGTCGGAGCTTTCGTTATTTTCCCTCCCGCAAACTCAAACTTCCATCGAAGCTAGCGAGTTTGTTCATTATAAACCAGTATCATCTCTCAATGACAGCTCACCATTAGAATTCGTCGTATCGAGCAAGTTTTAAGAAAATAAAAAAAAAAAAAAATAGTGTTTGAATTTTTATATTTAAAAATAAACAGTTTTAAAATATACACGCTATGTAGAAATAAAATCGGAAAAAGATGTAAATATGTATATATCGAGTTAGTAAATTTATTGCGCCAAAAACGCTAGATGGTTGCTTATTGTTTCGATTAAGCGCGACTAGTTCGTTAAACTGATAGTACGTTAAAACAGAATCGTTAAGGGCAATATTTTCAAAGATGTTTGGGCGATGAGTATTAATGTACTCGTCATCTAAACAATTTTGAAAGTATTGCCCTTAACGATTCTGTTTTAATCTATTGTCAATTGAACGAATCAGTTTCGTTTAATTTCGAAACAATTCGTACCCGTCTAGCGATTTATCGCGATACACGAAAGCGTAAAACAAAAAAAATAAAAAAAAAATGTATTTAATGTTTGCATCCATGTATTTGTAAATTAACAAAAATGTAATCTTTTTCAACAGAATAAAAATAAAAAATGTTGTAAAAAAAAAATTTCCCCTTCTCCGTTTATTATCTGTGCATTGTAAAAAAATAAAAACTTTCTTTTCATTTTTCTTAAGTTTAAAAGTAAAAATGAAAATTACAATTTTTGCGCTTGATTTTATTCTTTTACAAAATCTTTACAAAGAGTAGCGAGTGCTAGTTTAGCTAACACTGAGGCCGCGTCGGTCAGCGAGGGCGGCGCATAAGCTGATTTAGCGCGCCAGCCCTCCGCATGCTGATTAGCGGAATCGAACGACACACGCGGAACAAGCTGATTCGTCGCGTGTGTCTCGTATCGAGCAAGTTTTAAGAAAATAAAAAAAAAAAAAAATAGTGTTTGAATTTTTATATTTAAAAATAAACAGTTTTAAAATATACACGCTATGTAGAAATAAAATCGGAAAAAGATGTAAATATGTATATATCGAGTTAGTAAATTTATTGCGCCAAAAACGCTAGATGGTTGCTTATTGTTTCGATTAAGCGCGACTAGTTCGTTAAACTGATAGTACGTTAAAACAGAATCGTTAAGGGCAATATTTTCAAAGATGTTTGGGCGATGAGTATTAATGTACTCGTCATCTAAACAATTTTGAAAGTATTGCCCTTAACGATTCTGTTTTAATCTATTGTCAATTGAACGAATCAGTTTCGTTTAATTTCGAAACAATTCGTACCCGTCTAGCGATTTATCGCGATACACGAAAGCGTAAAACAAAAAAAATAAAAAAAAAATGTATTTAATGTTTGCATCCATGTATTTGTAAATTAACAAAAATGTAATCTTTTTCAACAGAATAAAAATAAAAAATGTTGTAAAAAAAAAAAAATTTCCCCTTCTCCTTTTATTATCTGTGCATTGTAAAAAAATAAAAACTTTCTTTTCATTTTTCTTAAGTTTAAAAGTAAAAATGAAAATTACAATTTTTGCGCTTGATTTTATTCTTTTACAAAATCTTTACAAAGAGTAGCGAGTGCTAGTTTAGCTAACACTGAGGCCGCGGCGGTCAGCGAGGGCGGCGCATAAGCTGATTTAGCGCGCCAGCCCTCCGCATGCTGATTAGCGGAATCGAACGACACACGCGGAACAAGCTGATTCGTCGCGTGTGTCGACCGCGCCGCGTGGTCAACCCAGCCGCGGTGATAAGCCTGCATTAGCAGACAAAATTTTCGATGTTTTAATTTTCTTTTTTCATACAATTAAATTTGAAACTCTAACATACGATATTCAGTGGCAAACAGTCGTTTATCGTACATGCATGTACATGCTTTCTTTTTCCTGCATCAAGAACACGGTGATTGTTGACATACATCATGGATATACGGTTTCATCATTCATTCACTATGATCGCTAGTGGGCCGACTTTCTGCGGAAAGACATTCTTTGTCACGCGCCTACTGCAACATCTCGATCGCATGTGTGACGTACGGTTTGATAGAATTCTTTTGTATTACGGCGAGTGGCAGGAGGCATACGAACGCAATTTTAAACCATCATACGGTAAAATTGAGTTTCACGAGGGTTTACCAGACCCGGCAGATTACTCGCGAGATAATTCACGCAAAAAATTAACTTCATTCGTCTACTCCTTTTTTCCTTTCATACACCTACAATAACATTTATGAAAAAATTTATGATACTTTAAAAACATAATAAAATAACATCTCAATATTTGTTATTTCAATAAAAATAAAAATAATACCTAACTGTATTTTTAAATAAACACCCTCCGAAAGTGGAGGCACACATGTTGGACTATAAATAAAGGGGGGTCCTCTTATCTCTATTTCCCTAAATCTACAAATAACAAAGAGATTTTCATAATTATTCTCTCTCTCTCTCTTTCTCTCTCTCTCTCTCTCTCTCTCTCTCTCTCTCTCTCTCTCTTGCGCCAACAGTTTATCCGTATACCTGTATTAGAGCCGCACATTATCTTCAGATGTGGATTATATAACAGCCAACCAGATTTTTGTGTCAGCGTAAGAGAGAGAGAAAGAGAGAGAGAGAGAGAGAGAGTGAGAGAGAGGGCGAGAGAGAGAGAGAGAAAGAACACGTTCACGCTATATTCCCTATCCCCTCGAGTGCATGCATTAGAGAGAGAGAGAAACTACGCCATCAGCACCACAGTCTGTCTCCAGCACAAGTGCAAGAGAGAGAGAGAGAGAGAGAGAGAGCCCTCGCTATAGACTAGTGCTGTATGAATGCGAGAGAGAGGGAGACTACGCCATCGAGTGCTCCGGCTTCCACCAGCCGCGTGCGCTAGAGATAGCACACGCCGTACCATATCCTGTACGAGTGCGAGGGAGAGAGAAACTACGCCATCGGCACCACTGCCTGACCCCCACACAAGTGCAAGAGGGAGAGAGAGAGAGAGAGAGAGAGAGAGAGAGAGAGAGAGAGAGAGAGAGAGAGAGAGAGAGAGAGAGAGCCCTCACTATAGAATAGTGCCGTAGGAGTGCGAGAGAGAGGGAGACTACGCCATCGACTGCCCCGGCTTCCACTCGCCGCGTGCGCTATAGAGACCACACGCCATACCATACCCTGTACGAGTGCGAGGGAGAGAGAGAGACCCCGCTCTATAACATAGTGCCTTATGAGTGCGGGAGAGAGGGAGACTACGCCATCGACTGCTCCGGCTTCCACCCCCACATGCGTTAGAGAGAGAGCACACGACATACCATACCCCTTATGAGTGCGAGCGAGAGCGAAACTACGCCATCGGTACCACTGCCTATCTCCCACACAAGTGCAAGAGAGAACGCACGTCATAACACACCCCCACGCATGAGTGCGAGAGAGACACCGTCTGAGTAAGGGTGGGGAACGCCATAGACACCCATCCCTTGTGTATGACAGAGACAGACAAGCTGTCAGGGCGCGAGTGGGGGTCTCCATACCCATTATCACATGGGCGCGAGAGAGACAACCTTACATGGCGCGAGTATATGCCATAGACCTGGCTCCGCCTACGGCGCCACCGCGTGACGTCACCGTCTCGCCATAGGGGGGTATTCTCTACTTATACGGTAATTCT